>BMAU01008107.1:0-464032 GCA_019973935.1 Trichonephila clavipes | reverse complement strand
AAGTACTCTGAAAGAAACAGAGAACTGGATAATTGTGAAGGTAAAATATTGACTGTATCCGTCACCGATGAGGTTCCCATGGAAACCGTTGAGGTCACTGGATAGTTCTCTGATCGCAGAGATGTTTATGACTCGGAAGTCCTGCCTCTTAAATGATACCATTATCTTTAAAGTTTTCTTGCTCTCCTCAGGGATCCCATTACGCCTTAACGCTTTCTGATAGACAAAAAGAACCGAACTTAAAGGAAAAGAAGAGATAATAACTTAATGAGATACTTTCGGAACTAATTTGATCGCATTTAGGAATGTAATTTGGATTATAAGGAAGATTATCTTGTGCTGTGATATTCATTAAGAATTTTCGGAAGCATTGTATTTTCTATCGTTTGCAGGCGTATATTATGTAGACCAAGCTATGTCACACATACAAAATTCATCATAAACAGATGAACTTTAAAAAGGTTACAGAAGATGGCTAGCGTAACAACTTTTAAGGAATGTAATAAGGAAGAAGCTTCCGTCACACACACACACACACAAAAAGAAAGCTCTTTTTTGTGCAAGGGATGTGAGATCAATTTTGCTGCTTTCATGCTTTCTATTCCCAGATACAGTATCTTTGTAGAGATATAAAAATATGTCATTCTCTTCCTTGGGGAGAGGTAGTACTCCTAAGTAATTTACCTGATGTTTTATTTTTAAAAATATTTTGCTTGTATGTAGCTCAGACCTCTGTACAAAGTTCAACTAAACTTTTGAAAAATTATTATTTTTTTTAGGATTACAGCGATTTGAAATAATTATAGGCGTCTTTTCTTAAAATTTCTCCCCCTCTGTTGTCGTAAAACATGGATAAACCCACTTCTAAGTTATATATTTCAAAATTCTAGTTGAGCCTTTGAACAGAGGTCTGAGCTATATACGAGAGGCAAAATATTATTATAATTTCCCAAAGGAGAACATTTTTTTTTTTTGAAAAGAATATTCCAAGTTAATTTTTTGCCGAAATATTATATTTAAATAGTTTTTTTTTTTTTTTTTTTTTGCCAAAATGTCTTTTTTAAAAACATTTTTGTGCATGTAAATCTAATCTAAGTGACGCTAAATATCATGAAAATTATCCATTTATGCGCTTTTAAAATCGGTTCGAACGTTGTCGGATACCTTAAGAACAAGTATAACAATTACTAGTGACTGCACGGGCATTTTCATGTATAGAATTATATGCAAAAATTAACACTTATCTCGATAATTTATATGGTTTATAATTAATCCCTTAACCGCGGATTAAAAGTTACGCAATTCATTCACAATGCCGTTTTTCATGCATGCGCGTATGTGGTGTATTTGGGGGAAAGAGAGAAGAAAGGGATGAAATAAGAAAATCCTCTGGAATAAGTTACTCCCCTTAGCGAACACTGTTAAAGGTCATTTCATTGCATTCCAAAGCCTTCAAATAATTTTATAAATGACAGTGAACAGAAAAGATAGTATTTCAGAAAGACATATGTATATACGTCCGGGGCAAGTAACACTGGTTGAGCGAGATGCTTATATACGTCGGTGGTGGAGAGGTTAAAGAATCATATTGTAGCTTTTTTTTAGCGTCTAAGTATCGTATTAATGAATTCAATATATTATGTAATCGTATGGAGAGGCACGCGCGTTGAAAATTGTGATTGAATATTGGGTCTAAGTATTGTGAAAGTTTGAGAAACACTGCTCTACGTACAAGCAGTGACTGAACTAAATTGAACTGAATGTCAGTTGACTTACCCTGCACAAATTCGAATGGAAGAACCACCACGGATTACGTAGCCACAGGAAATGTATAGAAATCGACAAATATTGCCCACCAGACCGATACAAAGAAAGGACCTGAAAAAGAAATAAAAGGTGTCATTGAATGGAACAAATATTACCTCTATTTTTTTATTACGTTGTGTATAACACAATGCGGTGGTCGACAACCTATCACCCCGCGTGTCAGGGTGTGGCGTGGTACAATTCTCAGTGACGCTTTACACTACTCAGCTAAGTTATCACATATAAGTAAAATATCGCCTTGTATATGTCCTTTTGCGCCTTAAAAGCTTTTCTGAACTTTCTTTTTGATTCATGGCGCTGATAAAAAATCGTGTATGATTTCAACCGAAAATAGAGTTTGGTTTGATACATCTATAGCTACAATCGCTATGAGCTACTTTTAATTTTACAACACGTTCTTAGTTTTAGGGAACAGGATGTCTCCCAAAAGAATAAAATGTCAAAATTAAGACCTTTTTGCTTATATACATGAGACATAAATCTTTTAAATTTTCCCAATAGAGCTTAGATTTTATGTTCTTAATAAAGATAATTTAAATTATTCCGTAGAACTATAAAATAACTTTTTTAGTTCAAAAGTTTTTCTTTCCTACTTAATTTAAGTAATACATAATTTTTGAGAACTCATAATATACTTATGTTTAGGTACCATTTTTTAAAATGTATCTTTTTTAATGCAAAATATTTTACACGTATATAAAACAATACACAAAATGTAGTGAATCTATTTTTTTTTAGTTAAATTTTAGTATAGTTTCTGTAAAAAAATTATGAAACTTTGAAATTTGGAAAATTCTTATTTTTCTGCTTTTATACATAAAAACATTTTTTTTAAAAAAAAATAGGCACTATTTTAATTTAAAAAAATTAGATTCACTATATGCATAAGCGTCTCTTAACGAAATATAAAAAATCAGGAATCATACAGTTGAATAGTTTTTTTAAAAAATGTACCTAAATGCAAAAAATTGGCTTTTGAGAAAAAGTGAAAAAAGTAAAAAAACAACAACAATGTTTTTCACATATTATGCCCTTGGATAGTATTTGCTTGCCTATTTTTTATGTAATTATAATCCTTACTTATTTTCAAGAGTTACAAAAGTAATTTCAAATTCATATGTTTTTTCCCTTTGTTTTAGTTAACATGACCATAACTTTCGAGATCTTGTAATACTTTCATCTAAGTACCATTTTTTATACAAAATAATATTTCTTGAATATACAAACGTTTTACACATATATATATAAAGCAACATATCAAACATAATGAACTAGTTTTTTAATGAATTAATTGCATAATTTCTTTGAAATAATCATAAAACCTTAAAATTTTGAAAATCTTAATTTTCTTTTTGCACATATAAATCTATTTTTTAAAAAAATTAGTCATTATATATCAAAACATATTTTGTTTACTATATGCACATTTAGATATATTTATTATTCGTTCAAATGAAAAAAATCAAAAGTTTATATAGATCAAACACAGGAGAAACTACACATTTAATATATATCAAAAGGGGCATGGTCATTTGTTTACATTTTTATTTTTCCTACTTTAGAGCTATTATATCCACAAACATATAAGTATTACACATTTTTAGATTCATAAAAATATGCTATTTTTAGAACTAATACTGAAAAATCGATTTTTTCGAAGTATATTGTGTCCTGGTTCTTAAAGTGTATACTTTCATGATATTTATTTAATTACTGTGTCTATTCATGCCAACACATTTAGTTCAAATGACCTCTAAAATATAATATAAAAAAAAAATAAAGTCAATTCTACTTATAGGTCAATAGAGAAAATTTTATTTCGGTTATTTTCTTATTAAATAATTACAATTAATATAAATAGATATATACATATGACAGAATCACAGTTTTAAGTAACAAAACACCTTTTAAATGAACAATAAAAACTTTTCAACCACACTAAAATTTGTAATGACATTTTTAATCAAAGTTGAATATAATAATTCGTCTTAAAACCAGTGCAGAAGGAAGGTTGACCTCTAATTAGCATATATGATTATTTAGGTTAAGTTAAATCTTCATCACAAACTTAACAAAAGCTGTTTATACAATAGGCTTGCCATCTAATAAAAATATCGACTGTGAAATATATCTCTAAACTATATATTTAATTAATTAAAATTTAATTAATGCAAATTAATGTTTTAAGAAAACTATATTGTCATTAAATGTCATCCACTAGAAGTTAAAAAAATTTTATTTCAACTTGAATAAATGAATAAAAAGTATTTTATAAACGATTAAAATTTGAACAAGATATATATATACACTGGCCTCAAAAAGTTAAGGTACAACATGTTTCGAAGCTCACCATAAAAAATGGCAGTAACAATAAAAATGCATAGTTTACATGAATGATAATAACGAACTTTAAAAACATTAATGCAAAAACGATTGCTACAACTTTTATTTTTATAGAAAAGAACGTATATTTATGAGTGAGAGAAAAAAATATGCAAATATCAAGCTTTCGTACTTTTTTATGTGTAAGTTGTGTTGATTTTCAACAGTTGTTGGCAGTTTCGGTGACAATAGTCAATAGAGTTTGAAAATGTCTCAGAGACGTCGTTTACCCAATTCGTTAAGGTGGCGGGCAGTTGGATGAATGGAATGGGATTGTCGCAGGCTGATGCTGCTAGACGTCTCAATGTGTCTCGTAGTGTTGTTCAGCGACTTTGGGATCAATACCAATCCGAAGATTCTGTGTCAGAAGACCTGTTCCAGGCCGACCACGAGCTACAACACCTGCAGAAGACCGTTTTCTAGCTCTTTCGACACGAAGGAGAAGAACCACTACCGTGCCGCAGCTCGTTTCAGACCACTTCAAGCATCAGGAAGAATCTCCATACTACGGTGCGAAATCGTCTTCACAATGCAGGTCTGTATGCAAGAAGACCAGTTCTGTGCGTTCTCAACGGACGACAGCAGAAGGGACGCTTATGCTGGGCAAGAGAACATGTTTTCTGGACGCAGCAACAATGGGCTTCTGTGCTGTTCACAGACGAGTCCAGATTTCCAATGGAGAGTGATTCAGGGCGTCTACCGATCTGGAGGAACAGCGCACTAGATACCATCAATCCAACACTGTTGAAAGACACAGTTATAGAGGTGGTGGAATCTGGTTTGGGCAGGGATCTCGCTCGGTGGCCACACTGACCTGCATGTGTTCCATGGAGGAACCGTAACTGGTCTTAGATATCGGGATGAGATCCTTGATCCATATGTCCGCCCATATGCTGCTGCTATTGGTAACGACTTCATTCTGATGGATGATAATGCACGACCTCACCGAGCTCGGATTGTTGAGGAGTATCTGGAAGATCACGGTTTGGAACGAATGGAATGGCCAGCTCGATCTCCAGACCTGAATCCGATAGAACATCTTTGGCACTATCTTGGCAGAGGGTTGCTGCTTTAAATCCTCCTCCAAGGTCGTTACATGAGCTGAAACAAGGCTTACTCTGTGTCTGGTCTTCGCTTCCTATTCCAGTGTCCGACAACTTAATAAACAGCATGAGAAATCGATGCCGCCAATGCATTCAAGTTAGGGGTGGACACATTCCTTATTAGAACCCATTTTTGTATTGTTTTTATGCCATTTTACCACATAACACTATGATGTGCTGTTTTCCCCAAGAATGGACTTTTCCGCAGAGATTGCTTTTTTTGTTATAAATCGTTTTTGCAATACACTTATACAAATTTCTATGACGCATTCAATAAAAAACTATTTAAGGCACATATCCTCCAAATTTTTGTTTCTACATTCATTCATTTGCAAATTAGACACAAAAACCCGGTTGTACCTTAACTTTTTGAGGCCAGTGTATATATATATATATATATATATATATATATATATATATATATATATATATATATATATATATATCTCATCAGCATTCTTAAATGTGGACTGATGTTTAGTTTGAAAATGTCTTTGTGCGCTTGACGAGGGACATAGAACACACACAGTAAAATTTTTTTTTTGTTATATGGAACCATATTCATTCATCTAAAAGTTTTGAAACCCTCTCCCTATATATATATATATATATATATATATATATATAGGGAGAGAGTGTGAACTAATAGTAGGAATTGATAAAAAAGCATGCTTTTCGAGGGTTTCAAAACTTTTAGATGAATGAATATGGTTCCATATAACAAAAAAATTTTACTGTGTGTGTTCTATGTCCCTCGTCAAGCGCACAAAGACATTTTCAAACTAAACATCAGTCCACATTTAAGAATGCTGATGAGAAATAGGGTTATTAAAAGAGCTGTTATAGTATTTAAGAAACATCTCTTGTCACACAAACAATTGGAAACAAACCTAAAACAACGAATGTAGCTTAATGTGATATGCAAATGATCCAATTTTTGTGCCAATACGCATGCTCATACACGCTGAGGTGGCGCTACAATCAGGAAGAGGGTGCTATATAAGCTAGCGCAAATTCGAAGATTCATAAACGTGACGATTACCCGCCGATTGTAGGAAGACTTTGGTAAGCGAAACATGCCAGGTAAACGTGCTAGAAGACATTTCTCATAGTTAAGCGAGTTTGAGAGAGGCCTGATAATCGGGATGAAAACTGCAGGCTGGTCAACGCGCCGTCTTGCTGGCCAGGTGGATCGTTCGGAGTGTGCCGTTAGAAATTGTTGGGAGCAGTGGACACGAGAAGGTACCCACGTGCGGAAAACCGGGTCTGGAGCGCCCAGGAAGACCACGAGGAGAGAGGATCGAAGGATCGTGCGGCAAGCACTTGTGGACCCCCACAGTAACTCGTTCAACGATACGAGCAGACGTAGGCGTAGCAATTGTTCCACAAACAATTTTCAGACACCTTGCAGAAGCAAATCTTAAATCCAAGCGCCCTTTCCGTGCACTCCCTTTAACACCGGAACATCGTCAACTGCGTCTACAGTGGTGCCAAGCCAGATCAATGTGGAATGTCACAGATTGGCAAAAGGTTGTGTTAAGTGATGAATCCCGGTTTGTTTTGGGGACAGATGATAACCGTGTACGGGTGTGGAGGCACCCTGGTGAGCGGTACAATTCCCCCTACACTGTTCTACGTCATACTACTCGCACAGCTGGTGTAATGGTCTGGGGGGCCATAGCCTATGATAGCCGATCCACTGCAATTGTGATGCATGGAGCCTTAACGGGCCAACGTTACGTTGATGATATTCTTCAACCCCATGCAGGACCTTTCTTAAATGGTCTCCCAGGGGCAATTTTCCAGCAAGATAATGCTCGTCCGCATGCAGCAAGATTTGCTCAAGACTTCCTACGTCATTTTCAGACTCTTCCATGGCCGGCCCGCTCCCCCGATTTGTCCCCTGTAGAGCACTTGTGGGATCAGATAAAACGGAAGATGCCATCGTGTCACTCTGTACATGATTTAGAGTTGGCTGTTCAAGATTTGTGGGCCCATTTGCCTCAGGACAACATAAGGTGTCTAATCAACTCAATGCCGGACCATGTGTCGGCATGTATTGCAGCTGGAGGTGGTCCAACGCGCTATTGAAGTTGTCCAGTATTTGTGTCGTTGCACACCCTGTATTTGTTTAATTGTATTGTTTCTGAGATCAAGTGAATCTCTCATCTGTGTCATTATGTGTATTAAATTTCATTTCATTCCGAAGGTTTCTTCTTGGGTCGCTATTTTCAATGTTCCGAGTAGTATATATATATATATATATATATATATATATATATATATATATATATATATATATATATATAATAAAACTATAAATCTCTCTCTGAATTCTTAACTTCTATTCCCTGAATCTGAATGTATAGTGGAGTGAGAGTGAATATTAACGTCGCACTGTTCAGCTACACGAGGGCTTTTGGCAACGGACCTCGTCATTTTGAACCATGGTCAAGTGACGAGGACAACATCTGATCCGGCACCCCACCTCTCCTAACTGCCACAACACACCAATGGGAGGACTTTAGAGTTCTCGACAGATTTAACGTGCATCGATCTCCCACGCGGCTAAATAGAAATTAAGATGGCTCATCGTAAAGTTGGGAAATCAGCACCTGTCGAATACACAACGGATGAGGAAGATGTGATAGTATATGACGTGGAATCAAGCTGGAATCAAGTCCAAATTATGAGAGAAGAGATGGTAAACTCTATTACCACGGAGACTTAGTTCCACGGAGACTTCCCCCATCAATCTCTGTTTTTTAAATCTATTGAAATTGACTTTAATAAATATTTTATATAAGATCTCACATTTTATTAACTGAAATTTTATCAAACTTTTTATTTCTTTTACACTTTTAATGTCTTTATGAATGTTTGGTGCAATTTGGCCGGTGCTGGCTCTTGCGCCGAAGGCCCCAACGCTCGCTCACCCTAACTCACTTTAGATATTTTACCATGAGTTTTAATATTTTAACAAATGCTTGATGCAGCATAGCCAGATTTGGCTCTTGCGCAAAAAAAAAAAAAAAAAATACCATGCTCACTCACTCACTCCCCTACGTGGCGTGTCTTTAGTGTTGCTCAGCTCGAACTCGTGACAAACCAGCCACGATCCGATGCCTTCATCACTAGGCTACTGCGGCCACGAATGAATAGTGGAAGGAATCGAGTTGTTTCAAATATTTCCTGCTGTTTGGCACCCTGAATCATATTAACAGACTGGTATGAAACACCACACCTACAAAATTGGCGACCACTAGTCTATTGTTCCTTTGTTGGTATAGGCCCACCACAAAAAGAAAAGTTTTAATGTAAAGAAAAATCTTTTCATTCAAACTTCCTTCTTTACACGATAGATGTTACTAAACACTCACTCTTACACAATCGAATATTTGTCCTACTTTAAATTTTGATTCAGTTTGACAAAATAAAAACCATGGGTGGGAAGTTTTATTTATCAGAACTATACAGTTTGTAAAGTATTAAACATAATCAGAATTCCATAATATCCTGTATAAGTTGTTTGAAATGACATACATTTTTAGATGCCATAAAACCACTCAGAAAACATTTAATGCCGCTTTTCTCCGCCTCGTTGAATGGAATACAAAGAGATACTTTTCGAAATGGTTTGATTTGGAGCAATTCCAAAGCGCTTTAAGTTAACTTGTTGACAATGGCAACTGTTGCATTGCCTCGGGCCAATAAAGGAATAAACAGAATGTTTTTGTTACATGCAACAAATGGGTGCCATTTTTAGAATGGTAAATTTGTGCAATAATACATCTATTAACATTTGATAATGGAGTAATTCAGATTAATGGGCCCTAGTATTTAAATGAATGACATAGTTTAAGACAATCATTACCAGGTTACTGATAAATTTTATAATGTTTAACTCTAACAAAAGTACCGGGTAGCTATACTTAAAGTTACACTATTCAGAGGCCCGTAGAACCCGTTCTGCTTATCGGATTTTGACCAAACTTGGAATATATGCTGTATGGACCATGGGAAAAAGGGTTCTGCAATTAAAAAAATAGTTTATATTTTGACCACTAGGAAGAAATAAGGTGCCCAAAGAAGGACAAAAATATGTTAGAATCTTTATTCAATTACATAATATGCCCAATATGTGCTCCATTGACATCAATAACGTGTTGAAAGCCCATTACAGCGTTTTCAATGGTAGCGCGAAGCAACTCACAGAGGCATTCAGCCATATGGCGTATAAGGGTAGCTTTCAAATCAGGTTAAATCATAATTCCTCCTCTACAAACATGGACTTTAGAAATCCCCACAACAAGAAATCATAGGGATTTAAGTCGGATGAGCGAGAAGGCCATGAATACAGAAAATATCTGGATAATCACGATGATCGTCAGAGTTAGCTCCAAGCAGTGCTTTGACTTAGTGCCCAATGTGAGGCGTTGCTCTATGTTGCATAAAGATAGTGGTTTGCAAACATTGTCGTTCCTGTAAAGCAGGAAGGATTAACGATGACAAAAGCGCGCTGAATGATTCTCTAGCTATGACTGCAAGTTTATGTCGAGGTTTTACGGATTTATATAAGGAATATTCGATAAAAGCCACCTGGTGGTCAAAATTTGTACTAATTTTTTTATTGCAGAAATCTTTTTCCCATGGTCCATATAGTATATATTCTGAATTTTCTGAAAATCCGATGAGCAAAACAGGTTCTACATGCTTCTGAATAGTGTAACTTTAATTATAACCACCCGGTATAATGGAAAATTGTGAAAAAATGTACATATGCGTAACATAAAATATTATTATTCATCATCTGTAAATACAGAACTATTTTGAAAAAATTACATATTTAATATAAATAATTATTTTATCCGTATAAGAGAGGTATTTGATTAAAGTTACTCAAATCAAAAATTGGCAAACACTGGTTATTGAACTGGGTTCTTTAGATCTGTGGTTCTCAACCCCTGGGCCGTGGACCAGTGCCAGTTCGAGGATCAAATGGTACTGGGCTGCCCAAGGGGAACATCAAATTACTTCTATTTTATTTACTGTAGCCTGTTTCTCTGGGGTTTGTACGACTTTCCCAGAAATCACTTTATATTCCTTGTTAAACCTCTTCATATACCTTGTTAAACTACTTCATGTTCATTTTTAGGTGTAACTATTTTATTCTGAAGGCATATTTAAATACAATTAAATTAAAGTTATTACATTAAAACAATTTAAAATGTAAACAATCAACGTCCCGCCCTCAGCGAGTCCACCATCGAACGTTGGCTGGTACTCGGCGATAAAAAAAGTTGGTAAGCACTGCTTTAGATGACCAAGAAACAAGTACATTGGTTATTGTTATTGTTACTAATCCCAGATTGTCCAGCAATGCTAGACAATCTCGATGAATCTTAAGATCACCAATAAGTCTAAAAACAAAAGAAGATCCTGAAGAAACTCGTCCTTTGTAAAATCTAAATAAGCCAATATATAGGGAGGGGAGACCAGTCATAATCCAAGCAACACGAAATTGATCCCCAGCTTTACATACGAAATTCAAACTCCTTCTGATAGCAATAAGCTCCGATCTAAAAACCGAACAAAAATTCGGGTTTTTTTAAAAATCTTAATGTTCATGGCATGGGTAAGAGTTAGAATGGGTACTCCACTAACAAAAAGTCCACCATCCCCCTTCTGCCATCAGTATAAATCTTTAAATATGTCTGGGAGATACAGTGGATGGTTTCCAAAACTAACTGTCTGATGAGATCCAGAGAGTCTCAGAGTGTTTTATAATTCTAGTCAAGAGTTCTTCATGAAAATTAGTTTCTTCGAGTTTCAAATCAAAATCAAGGGGGCATAAAGCATGAGGTTCCACATTAGCAGAAGGCAAACGCAGCATCTTTGAAAAAGAAAATGGGCTGTGTTTTTTCGAACGTTGGTTGTAAGTCCAGTTTCAAAGGTATGCAGAGGCTCTATGTTGATCACCGAAACTGGAAAGTTTGTTATAATATTTTGAGAGACAATAAGATCTTTTCAACGATAAAGAAAGCACGTTACTCCCAAAGTGCTCGATATTTTTCAGACCGCTGTATTCTGAAAGGATTCTAGCAGCACTCAGCTGTATTCTCCCGAGCTTGTCCAGATTAGAATTGGAAGCGCTTGCATAAATGGGGAGACAAACGAAAAATCGTCCAAACCAGAGTAATGTAGTTAATTCGAAGTGTGTTGGTATTACTCTCCCTAGTCAAGACCAGAAATGAACTTAAGGAGATTAAGTCTAATTCTGCCGTTGGCAGCTGGCTTTCAATGTGTCTATTTCTTTTGATCTCTTAATTCAGAATGTATTACTTAAGTATTTAGCATTTTTAATATAGTTTAATTTAATTCTATTCAAAAAGATTGTAGGCTGGTAACTGTAGAGATATCTGTTTAAAAGTCAATTTATGGTGTTCTTCAAAACAATGAGATTCTCTCAAAGCACAGTTGAGGTTAAATTATACATATAGATTGCGACTACATTAAATACTAAATTAAACATGGAGCGTAATATTCTTTAAAAATCAACTGAATGTAATTGTCTGAATAGATATTCGCTGGGTGTTCCACGAACAACTTTATGTCGTTCTATCTCTATTTTTAAAAAAAGCATCAAAAAATAAATTTAGAAGAAAAAACACCTATTCTTACACTAACCCCTTCCCGGCTATTCCCGAGCTGAGCTCGGACAGGTGAAACGTACTATACTGGCTCATCGCGAATGTAGTTCGGGCACTGAGAAAATTTACTCTGTGCAATTGGTTTTTACCGAATTACTTCTCGTGTGCTTTTTATGGTTTCGAATTATTGAAAAACACCACTCGGTGGAATTTTTTGGAAAAAGAGAACATCTGTCTGCTGAGCTCCCCCTTCACGCTTGTCTGAAGGACACTTTGTTGACTACATTTTCACAACGGAGAAAAAAAACTCATCCAACACCACAATGTATTATTTACTGCTCAAAGAAAGAGAGAGAGAGAGTAAATGGAATAAGGTAAGAAGCGAAACAAGATTCCACTGTCCAGATTACGATGTTGCGTTACGTGCAGTGCCGCGTTTTCGTATTTATCATATACTGTCAAATTTTGTTTAATAATTTCGTAATCATTTATGTAAATGCAAAAGATGGAAATCAAATTTTTCATTCAAGATAAAAACTATGTATTCTAAGCTTTATATTTTTTGTGAATTGACTCCAAAATCTAATGATTTCTGCCATACAGAAAGCCCAATTTACAGGTAAATTACTCATTTATTTAAATAGATTTTTTTACATTAATTTTTATGAGATTTTGAATGCGAATGATGCTATTATGTTTAAAAAGATATGTATGTTTGAAAATAAGCATATGAAATTGATATTTTTTTATCCGTAATCCAGAAATAAAATGAGCCTGGAAGGGGGTTAGAGAGCTTATATGTTCAACAGTATTTGCTATATTGGTGGGCAAAAATTGAAAACAAAGATGATAAATGAGTGGAAAGGACAGACTGAAAGATCAATCAGAACATCAACTGACGGCATGGCGTACTGAATATATGTTGGAAGTATATAAAGTATAATGGCGATATGTGTGCGGCGGTACAGTGTACATCAGTGTAAGCGATGTCAAGTCACCGCCTCAGAGCGATTTGTCTAAAAGGCAGTTTTGTAGACGACGTCTGGATGATCATAACGTTAAATCATTGGAAAGCTGGAAGTAGTTTAAAGAATGATGTTGCAGTGACGTTCGAGATCACTCACAACATCATCTCACGAGTGTGAAGAGCATTTCAAACTGTAGGAACCTCTATCCGAGGAGTTAAAGTGGTCGACCACGAGTACACATTGCGACGAATAATCTTTATATCGTCCAACAAGCGAGAAGGGACAGATGGTAGGCAGTGGAAGAAATCGTAAGACACATGCAGCAGACTTGTCACGCGAGTCTGACAGAGAGAACAACGGAGTGATATGTGTGCAGCGAGAATAAAAAATAAAACAACAAGAACAATTAACGAGACGAAAGAGAGAGAGAAAGCTATAGCTCATGTATCAAGATCAGAGTGGCAACGATGTGTGCAACAATTAAGGTATCCGACTACTTACGACGACTTTTTTTTTAAAAAAATGGAGATATGGCGATTTTTTTGTGGCTTTTAGATTTATTTAGTACAGTTTGAGAAAAAATGCTACAATTAAAAAGAGAAAAGTAAACTATTACTGCAAAAAAGGAAAAATGGGTAAAAATTGACAAAAAATTACATGAACGGGGCCTGCTCTGTACAAATAATAAATAAGCCGATTCTCAAATTTTCAATTTTGATGTATTACTTTGTTATTTCTTTTTGAAATGACGTTCAGGATAAGAGATATTTTAATTTTTAGAAAAAATATAGAGCACTTTATCTTAGTTATATGAAATTGCTTAAAAACCACAGTGATTATATTCACATAAAGAACTGTAAATTCTGTAATAAAACAGTGATTTATAAATCTGAAAGTTAAAACACTTCTAATGTTATACAGAACATACACAAAAAATTTCAAAAAATTATTTTAAAAACTTTTTGAGCAATCGCTGTTCCCGTTTGAGCTTTTCGAAACAACACGTTTCGAGTAAAACGCATTTTAAAGTTTGACATCTTATGTAAAGTTATGGCATCTACTTTTACTAAAACACTTGTAGTTTTTGTTCTAGTGAACGGAAAACAAAAAACATGGTGTTTTTATAATACTAATAAGATGGCCTATAAAATAAAATCATAAAAAAATTCGGCAAAATTCACAGTTTTAGGGTAGTCGGATATCTTTAACTAATATTACTTTAATGCAACTTTGTACAAATGTAAGTGCTTTGTAACGTTGTTAGTGTTCTTCATCGCCCTAATAAACGTGTTTTGTCGGCAGTTTGATTTATTCTGCTTACTGATTCAAATGAAACTTACAAATTCACGTTCATTGTTGGACGTTCAGTCTAAATTAAGCATTTCCCCAAGAACAACCGACCAAGTGAGTGAGCAATTTTAAATGTGGAGAAATCAATCAATTATTTTAATGTAAAACATCAGGAAAACCATCGAGTCAAAAATTGTGTTCAACTACATGGAATTATTCCCATATAAGCGCATCGCATAAAATTAATTTAATCATAGGTATACAAAACAAATGTTAATGTGCAATATTAAAAAAATGTCAATATCTCAAGTCACAGGAAATAAATGTAAGCAAATGATATGAGAAAGAATACTTTTTAGTATAGAAATTCATAGTTAAAAACCATTTTAAAAATTCAAATCATGATAAATTTTGCAAATGAAAAAAAAAATTTTAATTTCAGATACATTTTTATGAAAGTTCGATATGACGTCTGCTCACGAAAAAACGGTAGTTGTAATTTTTTACTCGGAACAAAAACTCTCAGACACAAAAACAATGATAACAAAACTCATCCAAAATTCTTTTTGGAATGGACACCGGGGGACCTCACTCTCACAAAGAACAACCGTATTTATTTTTATATATGCAGACAGATGCAATTTGTAAAAGCAACTAAAGTCAAAGTCCACTAAAGACTTTCCCATGATAGCACTTAAAGAATTTTAGAGCTAGAGAAAAAAAAAAGATTAAGATTTTCGATTCAACTTCGCTTAGAAACAACAAATAAGTTTCCAGGGTGGTTGTAAAAACATAGGGGAAATCTTAGTAGCCCAGAAAAGACCTTTATAACTTTTTTTATTTGGAACGAAATTATATTTGTAGGAATGACAATTATTGTTTAAGATTCATATACACTGGTGTGCAAAAATTAAGGACGAATGTGTGTAATCAATTAGCTACACAAAAAGATTTGTAGGTTAGGATAATTGTTGATCAACGCACGTGTAATTAATATCATTTTAACTAATTGCGATATCGGACTGAATTGTGAATTTAACCTATTCTCTCGAATCCACTGGAACAGACACAAAAAATTTCATCAAAATCGCCCACCTGTTTAGGAGGAGTTTATTCACATACACACACACAGAAGATTTAAATATGCACTGGTGTGCAAAAATTAAGGACGAAGTCGAAAAATTAGCATATCAGCTGAACGAAGAGGCAGAGCGGACAGAAAGACTAATCAGGAGATTAAGTAAGGTGATGTACGGTAGCACATGCGCAGATATGCAGGTAGACGTAATGGGGGAGTGTCTGCGTAGTATAAAGCATGTTGTCGGTGTAAGATCAGTATTTCTGGCAAAGAGATTGCACGCCGTATAGGAGTTAAAATCACACCGAGTTGTTGCCTCAGCGAGAAATGGCGAATAATCAATCTGTTAGACGACATCTGGATGCTTTTACTCGAGGTCGAATCATTGGGAAGTTGGAGATAGGCCGCAGTGTGACTGCAAAGTTCGGAATTGCTCACAGCATCGTTTCACGACTTTGGAGACAATTTCAAACTACAGGAACAGCTATCCGGGGGTTCAGTAGTGGTCGTCCACGAGGAACCACACCCGCAGATGACCGGTACATTGTCTTACAGGCCAGAAGAAACAGGCGGCAGACAGCGGGAGAAATCGCTAGACACACGACACAGGCAACTGAACGACCAATATCGCGTTTTACCGTGGCCAGAAGACTGCACGGTGGTGGTCTGTTTGCACGACGCCCTGTACGGTGTGTACCTTTAACGCCTGCCCATCGGAGAAGGCGTTCTCTGTGGTGCCGGGAACACCGGAATTGGAGAGACAATGAATGGGGATGAGTACTCTTTACAGATGAGAGCAGATTCAGTTTGAGTAGCGATTTTCATCGCATATTCATCTGGAGAGAGCGGGGGAACCGCAACCATCCCTCGAACATCATTGAAAGGGACAGGTATGGAGGTCGCGGTGTTCTCGTTTGGGGAGGCATCATGCTTGGTAGTCGTACAGACCTTCACATCTTCGACGCAGGTTCAGTCAACGGAACCCGTTATTGTAACGAGATTCTTCTTCCATATGTGCGTCTTTTTAGAGGCGCTATGGGTCTGCAGTTCCTTTTCATGGACGACAATGCACCATGTCATCGCACAGCAGCTGCCGAACAGCTCTTAGAGAGTGAGGATATTGAACGTATGGATTGGCCGGCACGATCTCCGGATCTCAATCCCATCGAGCATGCATGGGATTTTCTAGGCAGATGCTTGGCAGCTCGTACCTTACCACCAGTAACGATTCGGGAGCTTCGATTGGCGCTGCAATGCCTTAACAACTCATTGACACCCTCATTCTCAGCATGGGCAGACGCTGTGAAACCTGCCTAGCAGTCAGGGGAGATCATATCCCCTACTAAAGACCGGATGTTTCTTGCTGGACACCCATCAGAGGGATGTTTCGGCCTTCAGTCGCATTGTGCTCCATGCTACTTTTTCAATCAAGCTTCTTTTTATCCCTCTGATTTCTCTTTTAGTAAGTGTTACTTACATATTACACATGTCCTTACGTATTGGGGATCTTACGGTATTAAATGTGTTGATTTGGAAAGCTTTTGTACAAAGTTATATTGAAAAAACCGTCTCGTCCTTAATTTTTGCACACCAGTGTATTGTGAGAGGAAAATAGGAATTTTAAGAGAGATGTGAAAAAAAGTAGTTATATAGTTTTCAATTTCAGGGATAAAAACTATTACAAACAAGAGAGAATGAATAAAAGGAGAATAATAAAAGGACAATGAAAGAAGAATATTCATAAAAGAAGAATGTTTTGGAAATAGGTAATTCGAAGTTCCTTTTTTGCCATAATATTGGATTTAAATATTTTTTCTATTGTAATAATATTCTTAAACTAATTTTATTCTTGTATTTTAATCTATAACTATCCCTAAAAATTAATAAATATATATATATTCGTTTGTACGCTTTTACAACATCACGGTTTCAAACGTAATCGGATACCTTAAATGCAACTGGAATACTGAGAATATGAGTGAAGTATAAAGACACTTTAGAAAGGAGTTCCAACGAGATGCAGTGGCCGCGGTAGCCGAGTGGTATAGGTATCGGATGGGGGCTTGCCTTGTCACGAGTTCGAGCACATTACCACTAAAGACCCGCCGTGTAGGGCAGCGATGCACGTTAAATCTGTCGAGAGCTGAAACATCCTCCAGTTTGTGTGGTGTGGTAGTTAGGAGAGGGGGTGCCAGCTCAGGTGTCGTCCACATCACTTGACCATGGTTCAAAATTACGTGGTCCGTCGCCAAAAGTCCTCGTGTAGCTGAACAGTGCGACGTTAATATTCAATCAATCAACCAACGAGATGCACCAACCATATTCACAATTATTCGCTTGAGGGATAAGTTTGAGGAAATAGTAACGTTTCAGGATATCCCCACGATGATCCACTTGAAGCACAAGAAAAAGAGAAGTTATTGAAAAGTTACATAAATCTCCTCGAAAATCTGTTCGGCCAGTGAATCGTGAGACAACAGTTCCAAAATTGAGTGTCCATCGCATTTTGAAGCGTGCCCAATGGAAAAGTTTTATTCCTAGTTTAGTCTTCACTTTCAATAAAGAATTTTGTGAATGGTATCCAAATACCAATTGAAATGGTTAAAACTTTTTGGATTCCATTGGTCAGCATTATCAGCTACAGTGGCCAACAATTTGAACACTTTCGTTAAAAGGCTGATTCCAACATTTTTTCATGTTATTTTGATTTTTGAAACTTCTCTGTATTATAGTAATTGATAGTGTTACAGTCATTCAAAGAGTGTATACGTTTTATTGGGACACTCTGTATTTGAGAAAACACGCTCAATACACACACACACACACACATATATATATATACATATATATATATATATATATATATATATATATATATATATATATATATATATATATATATATATATATATATATATATATACCGTATTTTCCTGTATATAATCCGCGGATTATGTGTTAAAAAAGTTTCAAATTTGGTTGTGCGGATTATACGCCACCGCGGATTATCTGAGAAAAAACATTCTCCATCAGAAAAGTTAACAAAGTTTTGAAAGAAATGCTGTTTATGCTTTATAAAATAAATAATAGATGGCGCTTTCACGACTCGGCTGACGTATTAGGGCCATAATTAGTGTTTGTCCAATTACTTTCAAGAACGAATTCGGTTCCTCGGAAGGAAATAGCAGTTACAAGTCGTTAGTGTCATTTACAACTTTGTTTTGACTAGAGGTGTTGCATCCTTTGAAAGTTTTTATCATGATGAAGCGTAAGCGTGTTAGCTATACTGCAGACTTCAAATTAAACACTGTAGAGAAGGCTTTTTCAACATTGACGAATCGAATATTCGTTTGTGGAGAAGGAACAAGACTAACTTCGAAAATTGCGATAGACGTAAAAGGGCCGATCGTCGTGGAAAACCTCACTGGCCAGAATTAGAGGAAGAAATAAATAAATGGATTTTAAAAGAAAGGGACGATGGGAAAGCTGTCTCGACAGTTAGCATCAGAATGAAAGCCCGAGTGTTATTGCACGCGAAATGAATATTGTTAACTTCTCTGGTGGGCCCACGTGGTGTTACCGGTTTAAGAAGAGAAACAATTTAGTCGTTCAACAGTCGGACAGAAATTACCTGATGACTGGGAAAAACAATCTGACGACTTTTTGACATTTTGCAAGCAAATTATTGTTGAAAATAATTTTACAGAGGATTTGATTTTTAATATGGACGAAGTTCCATTATCATTTGATATTCCACCTACCAGGACCGTCGACGTTCAAGGAGCAAGATTATTCGCCGCCAAAACTGCCGCGGATTATACGATGGTTTTTTTTACTCGAAAAAAAGGGCTCTGCGGATAATACGCCGCTGCGGATTATATACAGGAAAATACGGTATATATATATATATATATATATATATATATATATATATATATATATATATATATATATATATATGCTTTTCATCTTTATTCAAATTCGTACCTTTCACCTGAAGGTAACATGGGACTTTTTTCAAACAATTATTTTCTCCTTTTTTTTAATGATCACTTCATACTTAAATCACTTGAAATTTTGTTACTATTGTGTGTTTGTAGTCAGGTAAATTAGAAACTATGCTAAACTTTATTTATATAAAAGTAATTTAACTACCAAATTCACTTATCTTAGCGAAACGGAAAACCATTTATTGAATCAATATTTCGTTTTGGCATTCTGAATCGCTTTGTCTATGATAATCTTTGTCGAAAGGAATTTTTGCAATAAAACAAAGTATGCCTCATCATCGGAACATGACAAGTCGATGAGCGTATTTTTCAATAAAACAAAGAATAGAGAGATTATTGGCATGCTAAAAAATCCTTGAGCCGGTAGACTTCTTTATTAAATTTTATGAAACCTTCTACATCAATATAACATGAGTTAGCGATTTTGTATTTGTGTTATCTGAAATTTTATTAAACATTTGTTTTTCTAAATTATTATTTTTTCTTCCATTTAGTTAGCACTAAAAATAATTTTTATGTACTTATATGTCAAATTATACCCCGACTTACGCGAATTCGACTAACGCGGTTATAACTCAGTCTCATCTATCCAGTAAATTCGGGGTATTACTGTAATTGGATGTCATCCAAAATAGCCAAATGCCAAAATAGTTGATGAAGCAATTGTGATTTCATGTGTTTTTGCCATCTATGATATTCTTTAGGCAATCGAAGGGAAAAGGACACTGTTATGACTCAGTATCTAGTCAAATGAACGCATTTCTAATGTATTCGTAAAATTCTAATGATCTCTAGAGTAGAATTATGAAACTAATAAAGCACTCACCTTCGTATGTCCTATTTGGCGGATGAACTTGAAGCTGAAGAAGTAGGCGAAGATCTCCGAAATGTGGTTGATGACGGAGGCCACCCCAAAGAGGGTGGAGGTACCCCCTAGATCTTGCAGATGCCAAAATAGGAAGGTGAATACGAGCCCGATCCCGAATCCCATGAACCAGGTGACGTACAGGAAGGCTCCGTATCGCAAGTTGGCGAAGGTCCGCAGCACGGACAGCCATTCGGGCAGCTGGCGGGTCGTCTGTGCGAACACGGTACTCTGTGGACAAGACACACTCGTCAGGGATTCGTACTCAGTTTTCACAATGGGCCTATAGTTTGAATGATACTCCACAAAATGAATTCTCTACCTTTCACAAAAACGTCAAATTGAAAATGTTTAAATTTATACAGGGGGAATTCAGAAAGAAGTATACATTTTCAAGATGTTGTAAAATCGTGACAATCACCACCTCAGCGAACCGCAAGGAAGATGTACTCTTAAAGTTTGTGTCTAGATCCTGATGGAAGTGACGTAAGCAAAAGTCAGTCGAAAGGGCGGTAGAGAAGGCTTTTTGTGTTATTGAATTTAGCAAAATGAAATCCACAATTGCTGTTCAGCAGCGTTTTCAGTCCGGAAAATCTGTCAGACAATGGTGTGAAAGTTTAAAACTACGGGCTGTTTGTGCAAAAATGAACACAAACCCTAGATGAAGCTGAAATAGCGTATCACGGCTGCTATCAATAAACTTGATATCTTAACACGCGTTGCCGGCTGGATGTGTGTCGTGTGATTAAGGGTTACATCAATGCTTCTCAAACTTTCACTACTTGCGACGCGATATTCAATCATGATTTTCATCGTGCCCCCCCTCCATTCAACAACAATGAATTCAATAATACTATACTTCGATGCTACAACTACAATACGACTTAAATGCCACCGACATATATAAACTTCTCGCTCAGCCAAAGCGTTAATTGTCTCAAACGTATATATACGCCTTTCCAAAGTGCGATCTTTTCTGTGCACTGTTATCCATTCCAAAAGCTTTGGAGTGCAATAAAAGGGCCTTGATAGTGTTTGCGAAGTATTTACTTGTTTCAAAGTATTTGATTATGAATTCCTTTTCTCCCCCTCCTATACATCACATACGCGTGCCTACGTAAACAACGGTGACATTGGACACCGAATCACGTAACTTTTAATCGGCAGTTAAGGGATTAATTATAAACCGTACAAATTATGAAGATAAATATTAATTTTTGGATATAAATTTTATATGACAAGCCCATAGGGTCACTGATAACTATTTAACTTGTTAAATTAGATATAAAATACATTGTTCAATACTCATTCATTTATAAGTGTATTATATCAGTGTAAATGCGTATTTTATTTATTATGTCAGAATATATTTTGCTTACCTTCTATAAATTAATCTTTTGTTTTCGACTTTTCAATATGCTCGCGCCCCTCTCGTAGAGTTATGACGCCCCCTTGGGGGTCGCGCCCCACAGTTTGAGAAACGCTGCTTTACATGGAACACCTGTGACTGTCTCTAACAAAATTTAGAATAATCCCATACAATTCTGTTACAGGGAATATATTATATAATATGTTACACTATTCTTGATTTATAGTGCATTGAAACTATATACTTCTTTTTGAATCACCCTGTGTTTTTTGTTTTTCATAGCCACTCACGTTGAGATAAATATTTTTCGCTTAAATACGTTGTTCTGAATGACATGAAAATGTTTATAAATGTGGGAGAAATCCTGTGTATTTCACGTGAAAAAAAATTGTGTTATTGATTAAATTTATATTATTTAAATCGAATTGGTCGGTATGTCGACAAATTGCTCTGTCTTCATTGGCAAGCTTTCTTCTTTATTCATTCATACTTTAAAGTATCCGACTACGTTCGGAACCGTGATTTTGCAAAAGCGCATAAATGGATAATTTTCATGATATTTAGTGTCACTTAGATTAGAATATATGCATAAAATTGTCTTAAGGACATTTTGACAAAAAAAATTTATTTAAATACAATATTTTGGCAAAAAATTAACTTAGAATAATCTTTTTTCCAAATGTTCACCTTTTGTGAAAAATGCTTCTATTAGAATAATATTTGGCCTGTATATAGCTCAGATCTGTGTACAGAGGCTCAACTATGATTTTTGAAATACATAACTTAGAAGTGGGTTTATTCATATTTTTCGACAACAGGAGGAGCAATTTTAAGAAAAAAATGCCAATAATTATTTCAATAGGTAGTAACTCTGAAAACAATGTGAATTTTTCAAACATTCTAATTGAGCCTCTGTAGAGAGGTCTGAGCTATATACAGGCAAAATATTATTATAATAGAACCTTTTTTCACAAAAAGAGAACATTTTGAATATAGATTATTCTAAGTTAATTTTTTGCCAAAATATTATATTTAAATAATTTTTTTTGTCAAAATGTCCTTAAAACAATTTTATGCATGTATTCTAATCTGAGTGACACTAAATATCATGAAAATTATCCATTTATGCGCTTTTTTTAAAATCATGGTTCCGAACGTAGTCGGATACCTTAAGCACATGAATTTTACGAAATTTAAAGTTTTGTTTTATCCATGAAATATTTATTTTTACAAGCAAACTGACTTTAAAAATTCGATTTTTTATAAAAATTAAAACTTTACTAACGATTTATTAATCAAACAGTGATCTCTTGCGGAGCCCTTGTCAAAGTTCCAGAGAGTTCTAAATAAAATCAATAATTTTGTCTTAATAAGTTAATCTAAAGAATCTTATATCTTTAATTCAGTGAAATGATAGAAGTATAATTCTGACCATAAGCTATACTTTTACATAAGCTGTACTTCTATACAACAGATATCACTTATAAAGAAATCTTCAACCACCTTTTATATAATATTACAGCTGAATTAGGTTAATACAAGGCGAGTACAAATGATGGACACACTTTTAAAAAATTCATTTTTTCGAAACTACTGCACTCATTACAAATCTTTTTACGTGAATGTAAAGAGAAATATACCAAGTTTTTTTATGATAAAAATGTTCAATGAATGACTCTCGTGTTACACGGTATACGTCCAATCCGTAATCCAATTCGTTCAATATATTTCATAGCATCACTCTATCAATAGTTCGTAATGCTACACAAATTTTCTGTTATTTGTTGCATCAATTGCAAGTAAAGCAGCTTGAAATTTAATTGTTTTCGTAAAATTTCCTTTCCGTTTTCTGAAGCACTCAAAGTTCACAAGCGATAACTCTCGTAGACTTCCTTGGACTTCGATCAAAACTCTGCCTCACCTTCTGCTTCTTCCGAGACGCCTGTTCGGCCACTGTGCAACAAACAATCTGTTTTCTTAATGTCGCTTGGTTGGTGTTTTTTGTCCGTTGCCGTTTTCTGGAGCATTCAAAGTTTACAAGCGATAACTCTCGTAGACTTCCTTGGACTTCGATCAAAACTCTGCCTCACCTTCTGCTTCTTCCGAGTTGCACTGAAAAAGTCAGTGCATATTCTAATACGCAAAAACTCTTCTCCGTCATTTTCACCATATTTGAAATTCAATCACAGCGATCTTGAATGTGCTGGTAATCATTAGTGGAAAAAAACTTGGTATATTTCTCTTTACATTCATGCATCACTTCTTGTAATATAAGCAGTAGATTCGAAGGTATGATTTCCTATAATCGGGTTCATTATTTGTACTCCCCCTGTATTTACCGTTGTACTTTAATGCTTATAACTCAGCGTTTCTTAAACTGTGGGGCACGCCCACTTAAGGGGGGGGGGTAATTCTACCAGGTGGTGCGAGTATATCCAAAGTCAAAAATGAAAGATTTAAAAAAAGTATTAATTTGCTGAAAGGAAGCAAAACAAAATATATTCTGACATAATAAAAAAATAAGATGCATAATTGCACTGATATAATATACTTCTAAATGTATCAGTACTGCACAATGTACTTGAGATCATCAATATTCATAAATACTAAGATAAGAACAAGCTTAATAATTAATAGTGACCCCACATGGGCTTGTTATTTAAAAAAATTAATATTTTTGATAATCTGTATGGTTTATAAAGACGTATTGTAGCTTTAGCGTCAAAGTACATTATTTTTGTATTCAGTACATTATTACTGTGTGGAGGGGGCGCGTTGAAATATATTATTGAAAATTGGATTACAAATATTGAAAGATTGAGAAGCACTGTTATAACTAAATCTCTAGTTGATCCTATGTGACATACTCTTTAATCTACCTCATAAAATCAATGCTTTCTCAAGAGATTACCTTTATAAATGAAGCAAAGCCTAGTAACGTTAAATAATTCAAAAAAAATTTTTCACACAGTTCTAAATAACTATGAAGCTTAAATGTAGACATTTAACAGTAAGCAATACAAAATATGGAAAAATCCGCCACTGTGTGTATTACATTCTTAGCGATTCTGAAATAAATATTTGAATTTGTTAAATGCGAACGTAGATTAAATAAATAGAATTGTCTTTGCGAAATTTTCAATAAAGATTCAAAATTTACGCATTAAGCTTTTAAGCATTATACAATAAGCTTCTAAGATTTACTGACTCAATTTGTGTACATGATCAAAACTCTTTTAGAAATAAAAGAGCTCTTTAGTGGAAATGTATTCTGAAGTCAAATTTGCGAGTGAGCAATTTTTGCGTGTAATGGGTGTAACGTGTTTTCAAGTAAATTTAAGAAATGTGCTCCGAGATGGGTATAAAATCTTTCTTCATATATATATTTGAAAAATTTGAGCAAAGATCTTTTATTCAAATGTGGGTTTTAAAATATTTAGTTTCAGCTTTCAGTGAATAATGACACAATTCACATTCCTTTTATGCACCAAGTTTAATTAAATTAAGGCTGTGTAACTTTAACAACAGCTTTAACACCAATAATCTTGGTTTTAAAGTATTATTAAAGTAGCAAACATCTTATATTAAATGTTTATTATATACAAAGATATGTTTACTTATTCTATATATAGTTATGATTTTAAAGCCCAACTTTATTCAATAGATATGATAAATAAAATAAAGGTTCTTTTTTAGAATAATATGATAGTTGTTACCCAAATAATGTTTTAAAATTCAACAACTTCAACGAACTTATTGAATTGATCATTAAGAAGAATAACTTGAACTTTAATGGTAATTTGTATAAAAGAGCAAATTTTAAGACATACTGCTCGATGAACCTGCTAGTAATAGTTTAATGAATTCATATTTACATTTTTAGAGAAAAAAGTTATAGTATATTAGTAATGGTTTCTCTTCCTTAGACATATTAATGATTCAATAGCTTAGAGTAAAAGTAGGAAGGAAAAAAATCAGTATGCTAATTTTTTGAAAAAATGAATTAAAACTAATAATAACCTACTTACTACAAATTACCTTAATACAACTTTGCATATCATGAATAATCAATTAAATAGTAATATTTATATCTCTATTTATATAAAGAAACATCATTCTTAATTATTTAAGTAAGGTAATAAAAATAGTAATAAGGTTATTAATTTTTAAAAAAATATGAGCTATATACTATTGGGAACAAGACTTTCTTATTAATTTTCTTTCTCTGAATACATTCGTAATGAGTTCAATGTTATAAATTTGATATAAGATATTTTATTTTTTAATGCTTTTGATTTGATACATGTCTCTCTTCGATTTCCTCCTATTTTCCTTGAATTTTTCTACTTTAACTCAGATGACGTAATTAGTTACCTTGTTACGTAATTTTTTAAGTCAAGAAGGCTTTTTTCTTAAATTCTACCCTTCTTTTCTTCCCAACAGATATATTTTTTTTAATTTATACGGTTTTCATATATTTTTAGCAAAACTTAAAATATTTTTTAACCATTTTCTTTTCTGATAGGTTTTCTGCAGTTGCTATTATTAAGGGCTTCTTACTAGTAATTTTTTTATTACTTTTACTGCATTAGATTTCCAAACATTAATTTTTTACAATTTAACTTTTAAAATTTTTTTCACTTTTTTTTTGTTACAGTATTTTGACTTTTTTTGTAGAAAATTATTGTTTTATATTTTTTACACAAAATATCCATTCTATTTTTTCCCCAGCAATGTAAACAGATACATGGGAAGGTTAGCGCTTTAAAAAACAAGGCTTAACATTTAAATGTTACTTAACTTTGTTTTAAATAAGTTAACTGATTCATTCGCAGAGAATAATTCACAAGTTAAGAAATTACAACGGATATTTTGTCTTATTTACCCCTCCCTCAACCACATCCCTCTCCTTCATAAAAAAATTAAATATTTTCGAATTCATCCCTTAAACCTCTTCTAATGTTTATGCAAAGATTTTTTAAAATGTTTTGGCGTAAGGATATTCCTCAAAAGTCATCATAAAATCAACCACAGCTAATAATTTATAACATGTACAATTTTTAATGCTATAATAAATTAAAATAAACAACTAGTAATCACTTAATCTAATTCACAAACTAGATTTGATCAAATTAGAAAAATCTCAAAAGTGATAAATACTGCTCCTTTAAATAGATAAAGTTAAAATTTAGCATTAAAAAAAGAATGTTGCAGAACAAAGACTTTTTTCAAGTAAATACTACTACTATACAAAAAAATAACGATACTTAAGTAATATACCGTCGGCCAATTTCACCGAGTGAAAAGACATCGCCAATTCAAAAATGTCACCAAATGCTGTCATTATTATTACTGAGTTTGAACTTGTGCGGGAGTGGCTTCCATCATTGGCGATAAATCGCAGCATTTGGCGACGTCTTTTGATCTGACGAAATTGGTTAACGGTATAACATATAAGAACCAAAACAACTGGTGCTACGATAAATAGATAAGTGAGAATTCTTTCCTTCTTGATTTTAAAAGAAACTAAAAACGTAGTTACCTTTGGTGCTGTCTCTTCAGTTTTGGGTGGAGGTGGTGGCGGAATGGGAGAGTCATCCATGACTGTTCCTTCTGTGAGAAAACTGGGCAGTCCAGTTCCCTTGACCGGTGGTTCTGTCCCATTTTGAATTACGGGTTTCATGGGAATCTGATCGTCGAAAGACTCGTAGTCGAACTTCAGCTGCGTTGCCGCGATCAGAGCACAACCCATCAGCACGGAGAAGGTAGCAAAACAAATCGTGTAGTTCCGTTCTCGCTCATGCGGGCCACAGGGATGGTCCGGGAACGCTGTCGATTGGTCCAGAGCGATTCCCACAAAAAACATGGCCAATCCCCAACCAAGGGAGCCGAACATCCGTTGTTTACCGTAATTGTCAGCATTCTCCGCCAAATACGAGATGGTAGCGGAGTCTGCCAAAGTGATGGCAGGAGCGCTGAAAAACTCTCCCAACACAATGAGAAGCACGAGTAGGAAGAACACTTCCCGGACATCCTCTTCTTTGTAGACAATGTGGCTGAATCGAGGAGACACGTAAGAAGTGTGCTGCTCCTTGTTGAAGTTCATGGTGTAATCGACCGAATTGGGAGATTTCCCCACCAAAAAATTAGGCTCTTTCTTCTCTTCAGTAGGCTTACCAGCTCTGTCTTCTTTGCTTGGCTTCTGTGGATTAATCTTGAGGTTCTGTTCCCGTCTCTTTCGAATGCCCATCAGCCAGTTGCCAACCTCGTGTTCGTCAAGGTCATTGATGATGTCTTCATAGGTGGAATTGATGTCCCTCGTACCATCTTCAGATTCCTGAAAAGCTAAGACTTGGTCGATGAGATCCTGGTCCTCGTACACAGGGTCGTAGTCGTCCAGGTCCACCAGCACCGACCGTTTCTCGCGTCCTGAGAGGGATTTGTCCGGAATTGAGAGGACGTGGTGCGTGGCGTTCCTCGTGACGCACGATGAGGCTGCAGGCTGGATGAAGGCGAGAGCCAATGTGAAGACAATCCATGAGAGCAGAGAGAAAAGGAGCATTATCTTACCTGAGAGGAAATGAAAGCAGTATGAGTTTTAATGTAAAGACGCATGGGACTGAAAAAAGGCCCAATAAAGGAGAGAAGGAGAGAAAAAATATAACACTAAAATAAAGGGAAATGTATTTAATATTTATTATTTTACAAGAGAAGAAGTTGATATAGCAACTACTCTTTTTCTATCAACTCTCTAAATTTTATTACTCCTCAGATTTGTGTTCAATAAAACTTTTATAAAGTTTCATTTATGAGTTGCCAGCATAAAGGGAACGAAAACACTAACTACAAAAATCGAGTTTTACTTTTTTTTATGTCATTAAATAGTTTGAACTTTTATCTTTTCAACGACGTATCACTCTTGTTTATAAAAAAAACAGAGGCTTTGACAGTTTAAAGAACTAGAGAATATAAAGAAACTTTTATCTCATTTGCTCATTTTTTGTCTTAGAATCCACCATTGTTTTTCAAGTGCTATCATGATGTGGTATAATACGTAATTTGTAGAGGAAGTCTTTTTTTACCTCTGTTATACTTCATTCTCTCGTTAGTCAAATCCTGATCACAGTTACCTACCTGAATAATATACAATGGGATGTATCGTGGTTATATCAAGGGCAAAAAAATTTTAAAATTGGAACTTGTCTATGCGGTAAAGATGTTCTAGGATATAGAGATTTGAAGAAAAATAATTTTAAAAATTAATTTCAAAATTTAACATTGTCATATAAAGGTTGCATTTTTGGAAATAAAATAAAAAAAGACTTAATTTTGATTATATGATTTTAAATTCTGAATAATTATTTTCCTAAAATACAAACAACCCTAAGTGATGATTAATGATTTATGAGTATTGTATAGTGAGTAGCACAATGTACAGTACAAAATTTCCTAATCTAGTTCTTCCATTTAGCAAAATCGAATCAGACCGATCCGAGCTTTTTCCTGTTTTCCGCTTTATCGTGAACTGCAATTTCTACAATTTTTTTTAAAATTGTTTCTAAAGAAATTGTTAAATGTTTTTGCTGCATTTTTTCTTGTAATTATTTAGTATGTGTTCTTTCATCACAATAAATGTTAAAAAGTACTAAAATGCCCGTTTCACTTTAACAAAAATTACTTTGACTGCTTACCACAAAAAAAGCCTGGATATCTCAAATTAATTCCTTTTATGGCAGTATTTAAAATAGAAGTTAACTTTTAAATTACTTTTTCTCTTCATTTACATACCATAAAAAACCTTTCCCTTATAGGTAATTTCTGATATTCTGGAAAAAAATTCCAATCTTTTCTAAATTACACACATGTCCATAAATTAAGGATAATTCACAATTACACAGACGTTGAATTCTAAAATAAAAATTTCACCTGTAGAATTTTCACACACATCTTGAAGAAGAATATGCAAATTACAGGAAACCACCAGATGGCGCGGATAGTACGTCACAACGACAAGATTGTAAGAGAGGGGTACATAAGGAATGGTGGCAAAGAAGTAAAATTGTTCACAAGCGCTTTAAAAGCCTTTCAGTGCAATAACCCCATAGTTATGGCACAAAGGAAGCATTTGGAGGATTTTTTACGTGGTAGAATTATTAGATGACTGGAATGTGGACGTACCCAGCTGGAAGTATCCGAGAAACTTGGAATCGCCCAGAGTGTCATCTCCAGGTTTTGGCAATGATTCCAAGATGATGGTAATGTGAGTAGATGTTACAGCACAGGTCGCCCGCGAGTTACAACGTCGAATGAGGACCGGTATATATATATATATATATATATATATATATATTTGGCAGTTACTGCCAAAAGAAACAGACGGAGCACAGCATCTGACCTGTCTCGTCAGCTCTCTTCAGCTACCGGTACGACAGTTTCTCGGCAGACCGTGTACAGACGCTTAGGGCACATTGGTCTCTATGCTCGTAGGCCTGTCAGATGTGTTCCACTTAACGCAACTCACTGTCGCCTGCAATTAACCTGGAGTAGAGAGCATGCGTTGTGGACACCACAACAGTGGTCTTGTGGGATGTTTTCCGACGAGTCCAGATTTAGTTTGCAGTCTTATTCTCGCTGGCCTTTAATATGGAGAGCGCCAGGTACCCGTTGCCACCGAAAGAACACCATTGAACGACACCATTACGGTGGTGTAGGATATCTCGTTTGGGGAGGAATTATTCTTGGTTCCAGAACTGACCTGCATGTTCAGAGTGTAACGATGCCAGGCCCCATCTATCGGGATGTCATCCTGGAACAACATGTACGTTTGTTTCGGGGTACCATGGGTGCTGAATTTCTGTTTATGGATGAAAACGCCCGTCCTCACCGTGCAAACATTGTAGACGAATGCCTTCAATCGGAGGATATCCCCCGTATGGATAGGCCAGCATACTCACCGGACTTGAATACAATGGAGTATGTGTGGGATATGCTTGTATGACGAATTGCAGCCCGTCAACCCCCTCCCACCTTTCTACCGGAACTTCGGAGGGCATTGCTTGATGAGTGGTGTAATATTCCCCAAGATCAGATTCATAATTTGATACTCAGCATGCCTAGGCGTTGCAAGGCCTGTATTGTATCGTCCGGGAGACATACTCCGTAATAACCATGTTATTCTGTTTTTTTGTAAATAGGTTATGTTTTGAAATTTGCTCCAGGGAGGAAAAATCGCAATTTCTATTAATAATGTCAGACATATAACATCTTTTTTGCTCTTTACTTTTTGTTTAATAAATAAACTTTACAAATAAGTCAAATTTGTTTTTCTTCGGTCTCTTTCTTTGCCTGAACTTCATTATCCTTATTTTATGGACATGAGTGTACTTCAGAGTAGAAACTAAATTATAACGATGTGACACTAAAGACTTTTTTATAGACATTGCAAAACGTCTATATGTTGCAGGAAAATAATGAAATTAGGACTTTCATCGAATCCCTAAGGGAAAGGATCAATTCATGGAAGATGTTGAAATTACGTCTCTTTGAGATCCCTTATGTAACGTTCCTTTAACGTCCCTTATGTAAGTAAGTGATTGGATCAAATCCCCGAACTGTTTTAGGGAAATGAGAAAATGAACAAGTCAGCCATTTTTTTAAAGATATGAATGAGGTTGATGTTTAGGGGATTGGTAATACTACCTGTATGGTCAGGAAGTACAAGGACTCGACCCTCCAGGTGTGTCCCCCGCTTCCCTATCCCTTAGGGATTTCGCATCATCCCTAAAGGATAGGCTCAATTGACGGGAGATGTTAATATAACGTCTCTTCAAGGTCATTTTCAGATGAAAGTAGGTGATTTTATCAATCCCTGAACTGTTTCAGTGAAAGGATGAAATGAACTAGTCAGGATTTGCATTGACAAAATGCTGTCTGGAGGGGAAGGAGACACCTGGGGGCGAGTCCTTGTACTTCTTAACCATACAGGTAATACTATCGATTCCCTAAGTATCAACCCCATGTCTTTAAGAAAAAAATGGCTGACTTGTTCATTTCACTAAAACAGTTCGGGGATTTGATGAAATCACTTACTTACATAAGGGAAATGACCCCAAAGAGACGCTACTTTAACATCTTGCGGGAGAATTGATCCTCTCCCTTAGGGATTGGATGAAAGTCCTAATGTGATCATTTTCCTGCGACATATATGCATCCCATAAAAAAAATATCCTTAATGATAAAATTTGTTCCTACCTTTTCTGAACCTATCCGCCATACTACCCCAGAAGGGTGCTGCCAGAAATTCTACGAAGGGTCTGACTCCGATGAGAAACCCGCTCTGCGTGGCGTTCATGCCCATCTGCTTGAAATAGACAGCCAACAGAGGGAACAGAGACCCGAAAGCGGAGAAAAAGAAGAAGTAGAAGGTTTTGGAGATCAGCAGGTCCTGGTTGAAGTTGGTGCACAGACTGTCGATGATGTCCCTCTTTGAGTGTGGACCGTCACGCCGGGGCGGTAAGTTATTCTCTTGGGGAGGTACGAAGCCATCGTTGTCGATGCCCCTCACCGCCACGCCCCGATTTTCCTCCAGACCTTTCATTTCCACCATCTTGAATGGATGTTAAAGATTTCCTTCTACCTTCCAAGTGTCACCAGAGATTTTGGTGTCTCATAGTCGATACTAGCTGACGCATTCAACTCGAAACAGCCATAGGTTGCGGGGAGTAGGTGGCGAGGTCATGAACAGTCGTGGTGGGGTGGAGATGTTATATCATTCCAATGGAAGTTCTCAACAAAAGTCTTGAAACTGGAAAGACAAGAACAGATGTGCTATAGTTTCAGGGATCTTTCCAAAGATGGAAACGGCATTTCAAAATTGGAATGTTAAAACACATTACAACAAAAATGCAAAATGTTAAAAAATCTCATTAAACAAGAGTATTATAAAAAAATAATTTTAAGTCAATTCCTACTTAGATCAACAAAGGAATATTTTATTTTAGCCATTTTTTATTAAATAGTTAATCACAACATTAAGAGGTAATTAATTTTTATAAATTATCATTAAAGTATCGTAATGTTATCTAAAACAATCGTGTATATAACATTTCAGTTCAACTGAGTGCTTTAAAACGCGACAAAAAAAATCTTTTTAAGTTTTGACACAAGTCGCCAAAGGGGTCACTAAGTCACCAAAAAAGATGTCAACGTGGTTGAATTTGTAATTCTTTGAATAATGTTTGAATCAATTAATTTTTTAATTATGATTAAATTACTGTATTGTAATCCAAAAAATAATCATGTATAAAATGAATGAATGAATGTGAGATTTTATGGCGCAAAAGCCAAATCTGGCTATACTGCGCCAAATATTTGTGAAAATCTGTGATCTAGACGGGAAAAGAAAGAAAAGATAAATTGAATGACAAGAAGGAGGGTCGAAAATAGAGAAGGATCACTAGGGTACCCCAGGTTCGTGAGACCCGTGTTTACCAAAGATAGTAAACCCCTTGGGAAAAGGAAAAGATCACTAGGGTACCTCGGGATTGTGACACCCATACTCACCTAAAGAAGGTGAGCCCCTGAAGGGTATAATCATGTATAAAATTTCAACTCAATGGAACGCTTTAAAATGTATTTTATTAACGATTGAAAGTTCCACCAAGATAAATAAATAAATATAGAGTGTGAGTTAATAGTAGGAATTGAAAAATGATCGACTACAAGCTATAGCTCAAACTTTTCGAGGTAAATTTTTTTTTTCTATTTAAAAAAAACATTCAGTTAATTTATTTATTGAAGGGGTCCTTACTAATGTAGTTTTGAGATCCCTATTCCCAAAAGGTAACGAACCTATAGCCACGATTTAGGCAACATTTACATAGTTCATTACAGGAGACAATTCTTAATAAAGCAAAGGAGTTTATCTAGATACTAATAAACATTATATATATTTCACACAAAAAATATAACAAAAACTTATAGTTCTCATTTTTTCATTCGCCTCAATAGAACCATTCAAACCTTAAATTTTACTTTGGTGCAAGCTGGATCAGGGACGTTTTAAAGAATGGGTCAATAGGACTAGGGCCTTGGCTTCGGGTGGAGGCCTCGCCTTACTCTAAATTCAGCCGCTATAAGATCATGATATGAATAATTTTTATCATCAAATGATATTCCAGGAATATATTGCGAAAAATTGGGAAATCCGAAATAAATGCCAACTGGACACAGTGAAAAGACTGGATTTTTTGTCTTATCCGTCATCCTGTACAAGCCTAAGCCTATCACCATACAACACTATTTTTAAGTCTAGTCGGTTTGCGAGATTGTGATTTACGTTCATTTATTTGTTAAGGGTTACCGTTAGTACGAGTATCTGACGACATACGCTATTTAACCCTTTCACACGCAGATTTTTTTGACAAAAATAATGCACTAGAGCAGTGTTTCTCAAACAGTGGGGGGCGCGATGACCTTACGAGGGGGGCGCGAGCATATCGAAAATAAAAGATTTAAAAAATAATTAGTTTACTGGAATGAATTAAAACAAAATACTTTCAGACATAATAAAAAATACACTTTTACTCTGATATAATTTATAGGCACGCGCGTGCGATATTAACTCAACAAAAATAAAAACTTCTTCAGTACCTAATTAGCTATCTTTGATCCTATAACCAAATAAAAAACTTTTATTTGATTTGCTGTAATCCCGTGATGAGAGATTTTTTATTACGCTTTTTTTTAACCTAACATACTACTCTTTCAGAGAAAAAACAGATCCCAGACCCAGAATCGAAAAAATTTAGGAACATAAAAAATTCATCACTGTCATTTTTTTGAAATACTGCGCATTATAGCTGTAATCTGTTTGACCTTCTAAGTTATTGGTACAGCTAGTTATGACCTCTCTCTTATGTGTTTGTTTCTCATTTAGGGAAGTTGTAAGGAATGTATTTCTCTGTTACGCTTTTTTCCATGCAAAAGCGTTTTATGATGTTTGGAAAACCACGGAGAGCACACACACACAAGCACATGAAGGATTACTTGGCCAAGACATATTTTTATAAATATTCTCAACGTATAAAGCATAACAAAAAACGTTTCACACAATTTCTTTAGCAGTAACATACATACTATTATCATAATGAATACACTTTTTACCCGGAAGTGGTCGCGCGGGACACACAGATTACGAAATCGTTAATTCTGGCAAAACTGTTTATTTCTTACCAAAGAAAAATTGAAAAGGCCTTTGAAAGTAGGTAAGTAAACTTTCTCTTAGTTAAATTATTCACTGGAATCATGATTTGTATCGTGTACAATAAAATAATTATAAAATAAAGGATTGGGGTGACTCAATAACCCCGACCGTATCGAGTGCACGCCTGCTCCCGGGTTAAAACATGTTGAAGTCTTTTCGCTTTAAATATTAAAAATAATACAATTATTCTTCATCTATATTTTATATTATTGATCATTATTTAACATCAGTGACGCACACAAGGGGGGGTCAGCCCACCCCCAAAGCCCTTGATTTTTTTACGATTGATTATAATTCTAAGTTTATAGTACGCAAAATTTAGTTATGTTTTTGTTATTAATGATTAATTTTATTAATTAATGCTAATTATTTATTCAAGAATTAGTTTTTTACTGTGTTTTGTTCCCGAAAATCGACAAAATCAAAAGGAACCTGATACAAGATTGGTGAACTTTCGACCGCGGACCCCCCTTGAAAAATTCTTGTGTGCGCTACTGTTTAACATCAATTATAAATGCTAATTCTGTGAGGCTTAAAATTACAATTCGCTTAAAACTAATTATAATTTAAGCAATGATTTTAAAAAAATCATTTTACGTTTTTGTAAACATTGTCGAGTACTTGGCTTTGCTTCCCTTACAATTCAGCTATTATATCAATAATATTTTATTTTCTTATAAATGAACTCGTGCAAAGAGCGGGCACTTCAGCCGGTATACTTTTAATGTATCAGTGCTGCACAGAGTATTTTATAACTAATTAATTAATACTAAATTAAGAACAAGTTTAATAAGTATTAATGACGTCCATGAGCTTGTCTTGGAAAGCAAAGTTTTTATAAGGAATGCTTATGATTAGAAATTGACCCTCTGAGTTCTTTTTCTATATTTAGCAGATATCTATATTTTGTCTTCTAAGCAGTTACCGCATTTTGCAATATGTTCAATTTAAAAATTAGAGAAAGGAAAAATAACATAATAATTATCCTATTATTTTATTTATTTATTTATTTTGCTTAAAAGTAGTATACAAAATTTAATACTTATGTTACTAATTTGTATGGTTTATAATTAAGATCGCCTTTTGTAGCTTTAGCGTCAAAGTGCATTATTATTGCATTCAGTACATTATTAATGTATAAGGGGGGGGGCGCGAAAAAAATTGTGATTGAAAAGGGGGGCGCCAGTATTGAAAGTTTGAGAAGCACTGCATTAGTTTTTTAAAAAAAGGTATATATTTTGTATCACCACGCTTCAAGCAGCATGTTAGTTCTGGAAACATGATTTTTTCTTCCCTACGCACAATGGAACTTTGCAGACATAACACATCCATTCTGCACGAACTTGGATTGCTTTGAACTTGAGAAAATGAATAAATACACCTCTTCACATCTTATACTGTTATTCATCCTATATACTAAAGCATTTTTTAGTTTTTCCTTATCTAATGTTGCAAGCTTAATTTTAGTTTAGTCCTAATTTTTACCTAATGTTAGTTTTAATTTTAAATATTCTATTCTATACATTATTTTATTTTACCTAGTTTAAACTTATATAATAAGTGTATTAGTTGTATTTATTTTTCCTGAACACGCGAGCTATTGCTCTTTCAGAACATTTGTATAATTTTGTGAGTATGAACTATTATTTAATAAATATTATTATTATTTAAAAAAAAAAAACAAATTTTACAACAAATATATCTGGTACAATAAACATGTCCATTATTGCGAAAAAATAAGCGGAATGCATTTTGTATATATAAAGAAGATGGCCTTCAATAGCGTGGTGGTACAGTTTTTGGACTCTCATACTTTCATACTAGCAATGGGCGTGTGAGGTAAAAATTATGGTAATATTGACTTATTTAGTTACATAAAATATGTACTTACCTGATGTGTATCAAATATCACAAGAATCACTTTCACTTACACTTAAAAATACACAACACAGTCATTTCCGGGAAATACCACTCAATAGACTCACAGCTGATCAAAGAATGAACAGCTGCATAACACCATTGCACACAATTAGCTACTGACAACTGTTGGAAACTTGACTAACTGCTTTCAGAGAATGTACCTCCTAGCATCGATTTCTGGGGCATTCAGACAAGTGGTACGTTTTATGTACCTCTACACAATAAACGAATAAGAATTAGTGTACAACATATGTACCACCAAGCATGAAACCGTTAAAAGGGTTACATGTAAACCTACTTTTACATAGAGGCCACAACAGGGATGTCTTAAGATTTCTTGAGACCCTGGGCTCCCACACAAATGTAAGCCCCATCTATAACCCTTAAAAGTAGACAGTACAAAACATATGTTGTCAAATACTCGTAAAAACTATATCAAAACAAATAAATGTGCATGACTCACAATCATACAGACCGGCTCGACTGACGGCAACCTTTTGACTGCATAATTAATGATGGTGTATGGTGGTAGGCCTAGTTCTGTACGTGGACGACGGTCATCACATGTTGGCAGTTGACCTATCGCCTGAAATTCCCAGTTATTCGAAAAATACAACCAGAAATAACATTTGACCGTTGAAATTACTCGAATAATGATTTTATTAAGGTCGAGTTCCCTATTGCAGCCGAGGTCCTGGGCCCAGGTCCCATAAACCCCAGGGACCTTAAGACGTCCCTGGGGACTAAGGGCTACTAGTCGTAAAATGTCACGGGCAGTTTTAGAGAAATGTTATTTTTGTAGTTTTTGTATAGTGTCTTTCGCTTTATTTGAAATATATTTTTGAATGTTTATTAATATTTAATGATTTGTTGTATTAAAATTTGTTTTTTCTCTGTGTGTGCGTTATTTTCTCTTCCTTCACAATTAGTAAATTATTTTTATTCTGTCTCGTCACACTGCTTTATAGATCATACATCCAAACAAATGATAAACACGTCTCGAATAAATAGTTCTTAGAGTCACAGTCACAAATTTTGATTTTTTACACTGAATTCATCGATACGATTTCTCTGAAGGTCTCTTCTTGATTTCTTTCTCTGTTTGCTTACATTTTAACTTTAGAGTTCCTTTTTTTTCGAATACAGTAATACCCCGAATTTACGCTATAGGTGGGACTGAGTGATAACCGCGTAAGTTGAATTCGCGAAAGTCGGGTTATAATTTCGCATATAAATACATATAAGTTATTCTTAGTTGGTACAGAAGACGAAAGAAAATATATTTTTTTAAATTTCTAATGAGCTGTGAATTGGTGATTAACTATTGCAGACCTAGTAGGCGGATACCAATCGCCTATAGAGTGGGCCCAATCGCAGGTAATTTTGACGCTCAGCTACCTCCCTAGAGGGAGGCACTTGTGCTCTGACGATGCGAACCTGTACCAGAATTTTTAATTTTTCTGAGAGCATCCAAGGCAAACAGACACTCTAAGGATCTTTAACATGCCGTATAATCATACGACATGGCCACTATCGATTTTCTGCATCATGAAAATCCAGCGACTTTGGCCGAGGTCGAACCCGCAACCTTAGGTGAAGAAGGCCAATGACAAACCAACCACGCCTTCCAGCCGGCTGAGAATATAGAAGGAAAAAAAATTAAAACAAAATCCTAGATAACACAAATACAAAGTCGCAAACCGTAGTCATTTTGATATAGTAGGTTTCATAAAATCTAACAAACATGTCTGCCGTCTCAAAGAATTTTTTTTTCACCGCAAAATTTCGTCGTAGCATTCTAACAATTTTTACTCCTTGTTTTGTTGAAAAAAAAATGCCCTTCATATTTTCATATTTCTAAAATTTGTGTTACCATTTTTCAATTAAACTGAGGCCTTCTGTCAGATTCCCAACCGTCATTCTATCTTCCAAATGAATTGGGTTTAAAGACCCTTCAATGTCTTGCCATTGCTCATACATTTCTATTAGCTCATCAATTGTCAATTTCTTATTATAGGAATCCTCAACACACACAGCTCTTGAACGTCATCATTATTCAACTCTAAATTTATTCCTTGCAGGATCGACAACTTCTTGAGTCCCATTACTAATTTCATCAGGTTCTGGCATTGATTGCGCTTGAGTTTCAGTGACGGGGGACACACGCTTAAACAAAAGACGATTGATTGATTGAATATTAACGTCGCACTGTTCAGCTACACGAGGGCTTTTGGCGACGGACCGCGTAATTTTGAACCATGGTCAAGTGACGACACCTGCGTTGGCACCCCCCTCTCCTAACTACCACACCACACCAACGGGAGGACGTTTCACCTCTCGACAGATTTAACGTGGATAGCTGCCCTACACGGTGGGTCTTTAGTGGTACTGGGCTCAAATTCGTGACAAAGCAAGCCACGTCCGATACCTATACCACTTGGCTACCGCGGCCACTAAACAAAAGACGAATCGACGAGATTTGAAAATTGCGTATAACTCTGGGTTCGCTTAAGTCGGCGTAGCTTAAGTCCAGGTATTACTACATTGAAAAAAATATAGTTTTTAAAAACTGAATAAGTGATGGTTAAAACTACTTAATGCCTCATAACATAAACATTTCTGTGATTGAAATAATTTAGTAGTTAATAATCATAGCGTTAAAATTGCTCTGGACTGCAGTTTGCGTGATATACCTCTTGGTCCAAATGCATATAAAGTCGGATCCTCATATTACGATCGATGTTTATTAAGGCGATGTGTTTTGCCGAGAGGTGGGAAATCGAAAATCGATGCGACGGCAATTTATCCCTTCTCTGCCGTCGTGAATGTCCGGCAATAAATATTCCTGCCTCCTTTATTTCTTTAGGGGTCAGAGTGAACTTATTTTTCCGGGCAAGAGGATTTCCATTCAAGTTATCAAGGTTTATAAATAGTCAGAAAATAATTTATCTTTGATTTTTTAAGTAGTATAGATAAGTGTTAGTATTATGTTCACATAGTTTCATCTATCAGTCACATGTTAATCCTATCGAAATCATACTTTTCAAATTAACTGAAAACTATATTTTTGTTATTACACTAAACAGTTTTATAGTATTAACTTTCGATTTGATATTACTTTGTTTATGGAATAAAACTCGAAATAAGAATTTTCTGGAAAACGTTCTGAATACTGGTTGTAAGTAAAGAGTGTTTTTTTTCTCCAGGTATAGAAGTTTAAGTTGGCATTACTTTCCAAGATGGCGACCGATTTAACAGCTGTCAAGTGATTTATTCTCAGTTTGGTTTGGCAATTCATCAAAACGATCATCAAGCAAGGCGTAGATTCGTCGAATGGGCCCAAAACGAGATTGCCGTCGTTCCCGATTTTCAAAAGCGAATTTTGTTTAGCGATGAAGCGCACTTCTGGTTGAATGGCTACGTCAACAAACAAAACTGCCGCATTTGGAGTGAAGCTAATCCACAAGTGTATGTCGAAACACCGTTACATCCAGAAAAACTGACTGTTTGGTGCGCTTTATGGGCTGGTGGCATCCTTCTTCAAAAACGATGAAGGCCAGAACGTTACAGTCAATGGTGATCGGTATAGAGCCATGATTACTAACTTTTTCATTCCTGAATTGAACAATCATGATGTCCAGGAGCTGTGGTTCCAACCTGATGGCGCAACATGTCACACAGCTCGTGCCACAATCGATTTATTGAAAGACACGTATGGTGACCGCCTAATTTCACAATTTGGACCTGTGAATTGGCCTCCAAGATCTTCTGATTTAACACCGCTAGACTATTTTCTGTGGGGCTATGTAAAGTCATTGGTCTATGCGGATAAGCCACAAACGCTTGACCATTTGGAAGACAACATCACCGTGTTATTGCCGATATACGGCCACAAATGTTGGAAAAAGTCATCGAAAATTGGACATCCAGATTGGACTACATCCGAGCCAGCCGTGGCAGTCATATGCCAGAAATCATATTTAAAATGTAATGCCACAAGATTATCTTTCGAATAAAAACAAATTCATCTCAATCGAATAATACATCGCTGTTTTATTGCAATTTCAAGTTATATACCTCTAAAAAAACACCCTTTATATGTTATTCGGATCTTTACAGATTTTGTAGGAAATAAAGAAAATCTAGAACAGAGAAAGTTGTGTCGATTATTCTTTGGTTTTTTTACCCACTTCCCAATTTTGCCCAAACGCCGCTCGGGCACTTGAAATGGCACTTCCCTGATTTGCCCAAGCGCCGCTGGAACAACACTTTTTCCTACTCTAATCCTTTGATTTGCCCGTATTTTTTGCTCGTTTAGTGTGCAATATTTCTAACAGATGTCTCTAATAGTCGAGTAAAGTTAGTATTACAAAAAAAAAAAGTCTAAAACGGTTTCAAAGTCAAGTTTTACTGCATTCTTTTAGACTATATAAGGTGGGAATTTTATTTTTACTAGATCAGTGTATCGCAAGCTACGAACACTATTTCTTTTAAATTTGGAGCTTAAAAAAGAAGACAAATGAGTGATTATGAGAGGCTCATAACTGAAAATAATTCTGATATTGACTTAGATAGGGAGTCAGAAATTTCTGTAAATGATTCTGGAAGTAATGAAAGTTTGTTATCGGACTTCTCTTGAGGTGCAGATAGAATGGATCAGCATCTAACAAATTACCCATAAACAAAACAAAAAAAGAAGCAAATATATTCTTCATAATCGTACTCAAACCTGTTTTTTTGGGGGGGGATAAGGACCATATACAAGAAAACGATTGTAAAATATCCTGAAACTTCATAAATAACTGAAAAACATATTGTCCATAATTCAATAAAAAAAATATATTTTTATGCCGTAAATAGGGACCGCACTAAAAAGTTTCCACATACAAAACCTGTCGATAGTGCTATAAATTGGTTTCCCAATCAAAGCAATATTTAATTTACCCACAGGAATGTTTGTAAATGTTTCATTTACTTACACCAAATATCTGAAATATATAAAAATTCCAAAATGTACACATAAAAGTTTTTCTTGTAGTCAAGAACTCAAATTCGCTTGTGGAAAACTGGTTCAAAATTGCTTTCAACACTTGGAAGCTGTAATCAAGTACTCTTTACAATGGCGTAACGTAGAATATTAGGGCCCCCTGCAAAGACAGGTTTGGGTCCCAAGACGTACTTGGCGTCAGTCAGGCTTTGGACCCCTAGAATCCTACGCCACCCCGAGACTGCGGGGTGTACAGTACCTCATCTGTCTTTGAACGCCTCGTCATTGTCCCTATATTGTGTCCTAGCATTCCTGATTTTTTGCAACTTTTTGGACTTTGTTGATAATGCCTTATTTACAACCTTCGCATGTTTGTTTTTTGGGTAGTATGCTCGATTCAGTTAGAGAACGACTGTCAAGTAAGCGAAGTTGATTCAAGCAAAAATGAAACACTGACAATGAGTACAGCATTACGTGCGAATTCAACAGTGAATTATTGCATCGATGCCTCTACTAATTTATGCATTAGTTTTCATTTTAATGATATTTGGAAGAAATCTTTTTGTGTTATTCATCATGAAGCATCATATTTATATGCAAAGAGTTATATACCCCAAGAAAAAGCATTATTACTATGAAACGTCCGTAACTCCAAGAACAAATAATATCCAGAACTTCAATTGCATTTATTTGTTTCGACTGGAAAAAAAACTGTTTGACATTTCACGGCATTTATCCAAAAGTTTCGAGAGTCCAATTATGTTTAACGATTCACAACACATTCCCCAGGCCAATTTATACCACAGACATTCAAAAATTAAATTACTGTGCATATCAAATATCTCATTGGGGAATTTCTTTTCTGAAATGATCTATCTCCTTATTTTTCCATACGGTAATGATGTTTTGTAAAAGCAATTAAACGTCGATCTCCATGGCAACGCTTTGCAAGATCATTGCTCTTCCACATTCCATTCGAGTGTTCATTTGTTCTTACACCAGAGATCAAGGACGTCATTCCTTACAGACATCATTCACTAAAGAAGTAATTACTCACAGTAGAAGGCATAGAAGGCATCAGTTTTTTTGTGCAAAAAGATTTGTCTTTTCCCGCAAAACAACACACATAGAATTATAATTCTTTTCTTTCAAAAAGATCATTTTTTTTCCTATTTTTTATTCGAGATTTTATCAAAAAGTAAAATAAATTCTTATAAGAAAAATTCCTCATTTCCCGATTAATCTCAACTTTATGCAAAATCACAATTTAACTGCTTTAAATATTGTTCTCTGTGTTCTCATTCAAATTTTCGCAAAATGTAGGGTTATTCATAATTTCCTTCCGAGTTTCAAAAAGATATAGTGAAAAAAAAAAAAAAACCTAAGACTAGTGCAACAAAAAATAATATTTGAATGAAAACAGAAACATTTCAAAAAAATTTCATTTACATACTTTACAGGTGTTCTATGTGTAAAATATTGGTTACATGGCATACAATACGATAGTCCAGTTACTGTCACACTCAGCCCGAAATGGTACTGTCAAAGTTATTGACAACGCGTGTTATTGCAGTCGTGACTCCATATTACGAACCTCTATATTGCGTTTTTTTCTATAAAGCGAACTTCTTTCTGGAACCAAAAACATTTCACTGTTTGCTTCGTAAAATAACTTCCCGATAGCGAAGTATATTTTCTATATAACAAACTTTTTTCTCCTGCGATTCAATTTTGATCTCTCTTTTTTTTAAGTATTTCTGGACATTTCACGCTATTTTCTCTTTTAACGCATTTTATAGTGGTCATAAGTTTTGAACTGGTTTTATTAGGTGCCTAATTTTCCGAGAGCAGTACAATTCCGGGCGTTTCATCCAAGAAGTACAACCTTTAACCCCCACTGTCCAGTTCACTGGAAAGATCTTCGATATCCTCTTTCACCCTCAGCGGAGCTGTCTCGTGTCCCCGTGTCCTTGAAATAGTCTCCGTTTATTTGTAGTGTTGATCAGTCTTACTGTTTACTTTGTTTCTAGTAGCTCAAAAATGTCAAAACGTAACTGCTTGAGGATCAATGAAAAAAACTATATTCAGCAGAGAGTGGATAAAGGCGTCAAAAAACTTTCCTTGCAGTTTTTTTATAGGTAAGATATATATATATATATATATATATATATATATATTAATTTACAAAAAGGTGAGAACAATTACTTTTTTTAACATATAGTGTGTATGAATTTAAAATATTTTTTTATGTGGTTATAAAGAAAATTGAAAGATGAACCTATGTATATATAGCGATTTTTCCAAAAAACTGAACTTTTTTTCGGGATTTAGCGATTACGTTATATGGAGGCCCGACTGTATTTCCAAATTATTCTTGCTTTCCGAAAACTCGGTTTTTTACATTTTAGCAAGTTTTCTCCTCCCCCACCCCTTTGCAGCATGATGTAACAGAAATGGATGAAAGGATAATGTGTGTCTATAACGTTGATGTTGATTTGTGTGGCAGTAACTGGACTATTACATGGATGTATACTGTGTAACCAAGGTTTCACTTTCACATATAGAACACCTGTAAGATATATACATAAAACTTAAATTGTTTCTGTGTATTCTTCCAAATGCTCTTTTTTCTTGAATTCGTCTTAGTTTTGTTTACAACAGCGTTTCGAAATCCGGTAGGAAATTATGAATAAGTCTGTATTATTACATTTATAATTAGGAAAAGGAAGTATTTTATAAGAAAAGGAAGATTGTGTGGGAATATTGAGTCTTTGCACTTGTAGACAAAATATCAATTACTGTAAAGTAATTTATGAACGTGTAAGGTTATATTTCTCTTTCGATATCTTTAAACAATACTCTGAAATCATTTGCATGGTTGAAAAATTTCTCAACGGAAATTAAAGCTTTTTCACAATGCAATAAATCAATAAGATTCATATGTGCTTTTTCTCCATCTGTGTTATTTCACGATGAATTTCCTTTACGAAATAATAGACTTCATAAGATAAGTCACGAAAAAACTTACTGTATTATACATGAAGTTAAAATATTTATCTGCATATACTGAGAAATCAGTCTTGGAACCGATTTTGGGACAGCCAGTGTAAATTTTCCTCTCAAACGAGATTCTGTAAATGTTGAAGTGAGCGAATATTGTCGCACTATTCAGCTACACGAAGGCTTTTTGTCACGGACTTCGTAATTTTAAACAGTAGTGAAGTAACGAGGACGACACCTGAGTTGGCATCCCCTTCTCCTAACTTCCACCCCCACCAACGGGAGGACGTTTGAGCCTCAACAGATTTAAAGTGCATCCCTCCCTACATGGAGGGTCTTCAGCGGTACTTGGTTCGAACTCATGACACACCAACCACGAGTCCATTACCTTGACCACTAAGCTACCGTGGCCTCATAAATGTTAAAAAGAGAAAGATCTAAGTTCAGGGGAGAGAGTTCATAGCTAAAAGAGAAAAAAACTATATTTTATCTCAGATATCAAACTTGTGGCTTGACTATAGTTCAAAATAATGGCCAATCTCATCATTCCTGTGGTTCATGGCTAGGGATATTCCTTGGTTATCAAATTTGCACTTCATTTGGTCCTTCCATAGTATATGAAATCCTACCGTTGCTGGATGAGGAAGTTTGCGGGTGGGGTTTTCAGCTCAGATGTCGTCCTCGTCACTTGACTGTAGCTCAGAATTACAAGGTCGGTCGCCAATAGCTTTCGTGTTGCTTCACAGTACGATGTAAGTTGTAATCATACAAACAATATATAGCATTCATTTGGTTGATAATCCAAACTGGGGCTTATTCTGGAGTTATAGCAGCGATTTTCAAACTGTGGAATGTCTCCCAGGAGGTATGATAACCCTATGTGGAAGAGGGGCGAGCATATCGAAAAGCCGAAAATAAAGAACTATTAACTTACTGAAAGGGAACAAAACAAAATGCATTATGATGTAATAAAAATACACGTTTCATGTTTATTGCAATCTTTTCCAACTTCAGAATTAGAATGGAAAAGTAACAAAATATTTGTACTATTGCTTAATCGTAACTTATTTAAAACTTCTGTTATTTAAAAGTAACATGTACAAAATGTCAAAGGTATCTGAATAATTTGTTCGGTATATACACTCATGTCCATAAATTAAGCATAATGAAGTTCAGGTAAATAAAGAGACAGAAGCAAAACAAATTTGACTTATTTGTAAAGTCTATTTATTAAACAAAAGGTAAAGAGCAAAAAAAATGTTATATGTCTGACATAATTAATAGAAATTGCGATTTTTTTCCTCCCTGGAGCAAATTTCAAAAACTAACCTATTTACAAAAAACAGTATAACATGGTTAGTATGATGGTTAATACGGAGTATGTCTCCCGGCCGATGCAATACAGGTCTTGCAACGCCTAGGCATGCTGAGTATCAAATTATGAATCTGATCTTGGGAAATATTTCACCACTCATCAAGCAATGCCCTCTGAAGTTCCGGTAGAAAGGTGGGAGGGGGTTGACGGGCTGCAATTCGTCAAACAAGCATATCCCACACATACTCCATTGTATTCGAGTCCGGTGAGTATGCTGGCCTATTCATACGGGTGATATCCTCCGATTGAAGGCATTCGTCTACAATGTTTGCACGGTGAGGACATGCGTTGTCGTCCATAAACAGAAATTCAGCACCCATGGCACCCCGAAACAAACGCACATGTTGTTCCAGAATGACATCCCGATAGATAGGGCCTGGCATCGTTACACTCTGAATATGCAGGTCAGTTCTGGAACCAAGAATAATTCCTCCCCAAACGAGCCATCCTGCACCACCGTAACGGTGTCGTTCAATGGTGTTCTTTTGGTGGTAACGGGTACCCGGCGCTCTCCATATTAAAGTCCGGCGAAAATCAGACTGCAAACTAAACCTGGACTCGTCGGAAAACATCACACAAGGCCACTGTTGTGGTGTCCACAATGCATGCTCTCTAGTCCAGGTTGATCGCAGGCGACAGTGAGTTACGGTAAGTGGAGCACATATGGTAGGCCTACGAGCGTATAGACCAATGTGCCCTAAGCGTCTGTACACGGTCTGCCTTCAAACGGTCGTACCAGTAGCTGAAGAGAGCTGACGAGACAGGTCTGATGTTGTGCTCCGTCTGTTTCTTTTGGCAGTAACTGCCAAATATATATACCGGTTCTCATTCGGCGTTGTAACTCGCGGGCGACCTGTGCTGTAACATCTACTCACATTACCATCATCTTGGAATCGTTTCCAAAACCTGGAGATAACACTCTGGGCGATTCCAAGTTTCTCGGATACTTCCAGCTGTATACGTCCACATTCCAGTCGTCCAATAATTCTACCACGTAAAAAATAATCCAAATGCTTCCTTTGTGTTATAACTATGCGGTTATTGCACTGAAAGGCTTTTAAAGCGCTTGTGAACAATTTTACTTCTTTGCCACCATTCCTTATATACCCCTCTCTTACGTCATTGTGACGTACTATCCGTGCCATCTGGTGGTTTCCTGTAATTTACATATTCTCCTTCAAGATGTGTGTGATAATTCTACAGGTAAAAATTTTATTTTGGAGTTCAATTTTTGTGGGATTCTGAATTATCCTTAATTTATGGACATGAGTGTAATAAAAGTCGTATTGTTGCTTTAGCGTCAAAGATTATTAATATTACATTCAAGGTATTACATTAAGGCTATCTTTGGCTAATGTTAAAGAATAGAAGACGAATTCGGATTATTTTTTCAGATATAAAAGCACTCAAACATTAATATTATACTCTACACTATCCTGTGGAGAATAACTTATTTTATCATACTACTCATTTCTATCCGAGTTGACACGTTTTTGTTTTCTTTTATGAAATGTGTTTTGCATTTTCCCCTCTACCGTACTGTTAAATTAGCAATCCCTTCATATGTTAAAAGGAAAAACTAATTATTTATGAAATATTTTGAAATTTTAAAAACACTATTTTATAAACAAAAGCATGAGTTACAATCACACATTTTTATAAAAATTGAGGCATTTTTTTTCTTTCCGAAAATGTGCTCAACGTCAAGTTCACTCTTTCTTACATATGGCGAAAACAGCCTTAGGGAAAGAGGCGCGAGTAAAATTATGATTGAAAATTAGGTCACCAAAATTGAAAGATTGAGAAGCACTGGGTTAAAGCTTATATTACGAGTATTTTAAAAATCATTCTAAGTCTTAGTTTACGTAGAAACAAGACGGAGCATTATTACTATTATACATCGTTTAAGTTACTGATGTAAGAACACTAACTTCGGCATTGAAAAAATCAATTAAACTTTACTCAAACTTCTTTCTCACGTCCTTTAAAGGTATAAATCTATTCTATTTTTTAAAAAAAATCTGATTCTCCTTCCTAATCTCATGGAGGTAGTTCCGCTCTTTGAACTCCTCTTTTAACTTTCCCGTATTGATTTTTCATCGTCGACTTCCTATGAATAAATTCTTGAGGAACCAATAAACAAAGACCTCCTCTTCAAAGCATGCGCCTTGGAGAGGAAATATTCAGGTGCGCATAGGGATAGGGGGGGAGGGTTTTTTATTTCTAGGATTGGTTATCTAGACGGATCTATCATCTGGAGTACTGTTAGTTTCCTCTCAGTCGCCGCTGATCTGGCTCTGTTTACCTAGACGCGCAGAAAAGAACCAACTAATCACATCCCGTCCTTTGACCCACTTTTCGAACCTAAATTTATCCGATCTGACCAATCAATATCATGGGAGGATCTAGAAAACTTTTCTGGAGACAAATCAAATCCAAGTACTGAAGTTAAAGAAATAAAAAAAAGAGTAACATATACGGGTCTTTTCAAACTTCTGACACGAATCATGTTCCCTTGGTGATCTGTTCAAAATGCTGTAATATTAAGTTTCAATATAAAGCCGTTTCTTTTTAAAGTTTTTTTAAAGCCTTAAATTGATTACGTTAATTTAAAGGAATGAAGAGAATAAGTATATACTTTCACCTAGGTAGTTCGTGAATATACATTGTCTAAATTTATTTTTTGACAGTAAACGATAAAATGCGACAAAAAGTAAAGTGAAATTTTGTTTCAATTACATTTATTAAAACAGACCTGATAGAAATCCAGAATTTCATAGAAAGAGTTTGAACACTAATTTTAGTAGTATCAACATACGGCTCCATAAAAAAAAATGTATACAGACAGATGAAGAATACGTACATATTATCATAAGTAGTACAGTAAATGATAAAATTATAAAAAGCGTTCAGACTGTACTCCACACGCCGCCAAACGATTTTTGAGCACGATGCCGTACATTATTGGTCGCATCTCTCAGAGTAGCTGCAAGAATTGTGTGGTTTACCGTTTCAATCTTAATGCGCAGTTTCCCTAGTGTGCAGGAGGTGATCTCAGGCTCTTGAGGTAATCCCATAAGTAAAAGAGACCACATTACTTGGGGAACAAAATTTGCATCAATTTCAACCTGTGCAAGGTACCACTCACAAAGCTGAGTTCTTCTGTCTGGGTCGTCCTCGTTCAGTCTGGGTAACAATTGTGGCATGTAAACTTTCCATTTTTTGCTTTTTGCAAAATATAACCTACCTCAGCCCTACCCACACTTGTTTCACATGCATGATGTCGATTTTTGTGGTGACCCAGTGAATGAATCTAACATTCCAATAGAGGACGCTTCGCTTAGTGATGTGCGAGGCCGATCTGATCGTTACCTGTGCACATCCATTATTGTTCCATCAGTTTCAAACTTATCACGAAGGCGAGCAATGTTTAAGCGTGTTGGTGGTTCCGTTCCATATTGCTGCCTCTAATATCGTTGCATTTCATTGATATTCTTAAACTTTCAATTGCATTTTAAAATGCTTTTTGGCTGTCGAAAGTCAGATGTACTTGCGTCATGGTCTTCCTTTTCTTGCTAAAACACTAACGCCATCTGTCACTGAACTATTGTTGAACACGTCGAATTACTAGTAAACTGTTAATACCAATTCTTACAATTTAACTCTATAGTCAATCTGATCTCAAACTTATAGCATTCACATTGTTAGTGTTGAAGTATTGCAGTGTTCCACACACACACACACAAATGTCAAAGTATTGCAACGTTTCGTCTCGCAGCTATGATCGGCGTCTTTGTGGAAATAATCACCACACGAGCAAAGACCCCGGTGCAACTTTGAATTATTGCTTAGTACCAGCTTGGATCGTCCGTCAACCCTTGACATCACGAGGGACCCTTTCCCCGCTTCTGGCAGGATGTAACGAAATGCTAAAAAGTGCCGCCCAATGATTCTAGAGCAAAGAGAGGGAGAGATGCTTTGAACCTCCAAGGGAGCGGTCACCGAAAGAGAACTCGCCTCTCACAGAAACCACTCTTTTGAACACCAATAATCTTTTAATAAGTTTAATAACTTCAATGTATTATTCTGTAAATAATAGTTGTGACGTAAATAAACTAAATATTTAAATTAATCAAAATCACACTACCGTTATTTATCTCAAACGTCACAGTGTGTATACATTTTTTGATCACCCCTATATTTTTTGTTAGGCTTATTCTTTGTTTTATGTTATTTTCGAATGGTCCTCTATTTCGACCTAATTATATTATAAATCACTTCACTAATATTTTTTCAATTAAAAACTTGCTTAGTGCACTTAATATGCTTAAAAAATCAAATAAATAAGGAGACTATAGCCTTACAAAGTTGTCTCTTCAACTGCAAATAAGTCCCTTTGATTGACTGATTGTGGCTGCGGTAGCCTGATGGTTATGGTCACAAACTCGTGATAGGTGTTGTCAAGTCACATGTTCGAAACCTGTTGCCACTGAAGATCTGCCATGTAGAGGACTGATACACTTTTACGTTCGGAGACAAGTTTTTTAAAATGCCATGCGATTGGTAATTTTATGTTATTTTTTTTTGGTGTTGATGACTCTTAAATTAATGAAAAACATTAATCAGGAAATTATATGACTATTTAAATTTATTAAAATGAGGTATTTTAGGTAAAATATGATGACAATTATACCGAAATTCAGAAGCGTGAAATTCAAAGTCATATATTCAAATTATTTTTTACACATCTTTTACACTGTTATGAAGGCAATGAACTAAAATCTAAAATATATTTACAATTACCAAAGACTTGTGGCTTATTTCACACGTTCTCATAGAAAAAATTTTATGAAATATATGGTGTTTGTGACAATAAACTGTTAAAAATTTTAAAAAGTTATCCATGTTATAGCTAAATCCTTAGTTCACTGCCTTTATTTTACTTTAAATAACATGTATACAAAATATGAATCGAATACATTAAAACATTTTTGAGATATCAGGGTTTTAAGTAATTTGATTATGATAAAAAAAAAACATACGATTTTCAAAAAAGGCAGTCAGCGCATTTTGATTCTTATTTTACTAACATAATACTTAATATCAGAGATCTACAATGCCCCACTTTTATAGAATAAGCTTCCTTCGTTCTCTATTTTAATAAATTTATTCTTTCTGGCAGCCCGATTTTTTTTTTCATTTACCAAATCTTAAACATAATAAAAAAATTGAATTTCAGTCAAACATTGATTCAGAAACACGCAAGCGTTAGTTCCTTCCTTCCTCAGTGGCTCGACAGCCCAGGGTGGGCCTTAGCCTTCTCAATAAGCCTTTTCCATGCCAGCCTTCTTCTTGTTAGTGTTCTTGAATTCTTAGTTCTCAAAACTAGGAGATCTTTTTCTGGGCCATCTATCCATCTAAGATTTGGCCTGCCTTTATTCGTGTGCTAATTGGTTAGGCATTGAAAACTGTTTTAGTGGCGCGGTCTTCATCCATTCCGACAACGTAACCTGCCCATTTAATTCGTTGTATTTTGATGATGTTAACAATGTCACATTGTTTATATAATTGATAGAGCTCTAAATTTGATCTTCTTCGCCACGTTCCATTTTCCTGAAATCCTCCAAAAATAAATCTTATAATATTCCTTTCTTTTTTAGATACTTATCATGATCTCATCTGATCGAGACATGAACCCAGTTTCACATGCATAAGTTAATACTGGTCTTAAAAGGGTTTTATACAATAGAATCTTTTTTTTTTTTCTGTTGATTAAATTCAATTTCATATGTTTTCGTATTCCATTAAGACATCTATTAGCCATAGTAATTCTCTTTTGGATTTCAGTAAAGCGTTAGTTACGTATGGAATATTTCTCTGCTCAAAGTCCTCCCATTGGCATGGTGTGTATATTTGGAGATGGCCTACCTGCTCAGGTGTCATCCTCATCACCAATAGCACCATCGTTGCCTTAGAGGATACGACGTTAATAATAATATAATCATTTGTTACGGAAGTTCTCCATTTCGAAGCAGAAGATAACATCTTTTACTGTTTTGCTTACTTGAGCGAAGTTTTAAAACAAGTATTTTGTATTTTTATGGCGTAGTGAATGTTATAGACGCGTCTTTCACTGATAGAGGATTAGTGAAATACTTAGCATTATTGTATGGTTGTGAACATTGTATGATTATTCACGGTTGCGAATTCATATCCGACTTGTTTCTATCATGGTTTCTAACCCATTTCCCAAAGTGTGAAAGGGTTGTTGCACACTGGGACATCTTAAAGTATGGACTAACTAGGCTCAGGCCCAGAGCCTTCGTATGGAGACCTCAAACTGACCTTAATAAGATCATGATTCGAGTAATTTTAATCCTCAAAAGTTATTCTCGGACATATTCTCCAAAAAACTGGAAGTGAGTGAGCGAGTGAAGGAATATTAACGTCATACTGTTCGTCGCCAAAAGCCCTACTCTAGGGCTTTTGGCGACGGACCTCGTAATTCAAAAAACTGGGAATTTCGAACTCTATGCCAACTGGCAATAGTGGTAAAATTATAGTGGTATTATTACATTATGTACGTGTCTAGGCCAAGATAAATCACAACACGTCATCACTAGTCATTAAATGAAAGGCGGTAGTCAATTCGTGACTAGGTTTGTGAGTATGTGAGTCACACACATTTATCCGTAATTGTTACCGTTTGTACGAGTATTTGATAACGTATATTGTATACTTCCTACCGAAAAGAGTCGCTTGTGTGGCTTACTTTCAAATATGAGCCTATAGAGAACATTTTATGCCAATTGACATATAGTGGGAAGGCTGCATAATTATGTGATGTCTGTTGTTCTCTGCCAAGGCCTACCCCCATGCACCACATCTCAGCGAAAGGCAGCAGTTGGTCGAGTCGGTTTTTTCTTAAGTTTGTGAGATTGGGAGTCACGCACTTATATTCTTAAAGGATTATCGAAAGACAAGTATTTGACAACGTATGCTATATACTGTCTACTTAAAAGGCAATCCTTTGTAACTGTTGTATAATTATAAAATCGTTTTCCGTGGAGGAACCGTGATTTATGCAAATGTGAGTTGCTATTTAAAGTCAAGCTAACAGATGTAGTCAGTGGCCGGCATGCTGATACTGAAATTAGAGAGTTAAAGTAATAATAATTGAAGCTATTAAGTATCAGAAAGGAGATCCCAAGAAGGAAAAGAGTATCAATGCTGCTGAATCAGTTTCCAAAGTTAAGTACCGTAAAATCTGGCGTATAACACGCACTTATACTTTCAAGCTGCATTATTTAATTTTGAGGTATATTCGCCGTAGAACGTGCACCCTCTTTTTTACGAAATTACCTGCAATGTACGTTAGCAATGCTATTATGTTTTAAAGCCATTAATTCGAGGTATTTTCCCTGGATTTTGAAAAAAATAGTATATTTCAGGAAAAACAACGCTTTTTAAGTTCATAAGGTATATAGCATTCTTTTTAAATAAAAAATATTCCGATCTTTGTAAAAGTCCAAGTTCTTTTATGCATATCTTTTTCTTTTTTCATTTCTTAAGATCATTTTTATACTCGGCGTATAACGCGCATCCGTGAATTTCGATCTTATTTTTTGTGTTAAAAGTGCACGTTATGTGCCGGATTTTAGGGTAATTTAATAATTATTATTAATATTTAGATTAGTAATTAAGCAAACATTTATAGTAAATTGATACGTAAACTAAAGATGTTGATTTTATTAGAGTATCTCTTAATTCTGTGCATCCGAATTCACAAACGATCGCAGGGTAGTGACAAAGGTATTTTTAATACTTTTACTGTAAGCGCATATGTAATGTAAATGAATATAACGCAAAGTTATTGAAAATTTTTAGTTATAGCAATTCCGAATGCAAAGAAAAGACCATCATTAAAAGAGGATGCATGTTTCTTTAAAAGAAAGAAACAAATATTATATCTCTTTCTTTACCTTAAATTTAATTATTTAACTTGAAAACATGATCTTTATAGGGTTTATATGTTAAATTTTATTTAAATTTGTTTCTAAATTTTTAACTAATGTAACTAAGAAAAAAAATTATTCTACTTTTTGTATTTAATTAGCGTTTAGCGTAATGCAATTTCCCCCTTCAAGGAACGTATCTACTGTTGTGAATAATAGGGTATCAGTTAAAGTGTCCATCTCATCATATTCCCTGTCGTGAATTATAGGGATCAGCTGATCTGAGTGGGTGGCGCCTAGTCACAAATCTTTGGACCTTTGTCATTAGATTATTGAGGTGCTTTAACTTTTTTCATCGGGTGATTTTAGAGGTTCCCCATTTCCACTGATTTAATATGAAGCTAGTTTTCGATTGAAACCTATCAAAACGAACTTAAAATCTAACTACGCTTATTTATTGTAAAGAACAATATCAGCTGGTAAAAACAGTGTAGTAACACGTGGAGTTTTGAAAACGTTTTCTTAAAAAGGTCGTGTTAATCTTGAACTTGACTTCAGCGTTGTCGGGTGCTGTGGTTTTTCACCGATAATTTGTAATCTTGATCTTGGCTTCGGTGCAACTAGGTGAGCCATTATTTTCTAGGATTTTCTATAGTATATTTTCAGCCTAATATTTTAATTTGGTAATTCAATTTGGTTAAGTTTATTGCTTTATAGAAGTTTATCGAATGTTATCGATAAATCCAGGAAAAGGCCAACTTGATTGAATTATTTGAATAACACCACACACGTACCAGCATTAATACCAGTATCTACAATCATTTTACAACATCTACTTCATCGCAAGAGTTTTAAATATACTTTCAGTCAGATTTGAAAAAGCAATTCACAGTGTTTTTTTTCTCCGAATCTGTGACGGCAAAGGTTGCTACTAAAGAAAAAATAATATTTCAGCCAAGTAAGACGAGAAACAAAATTTCGTGTATTTTTATCCACACACAGATGAAATATAAAAACCATTGCGCGCAGAAAATCTCGAAGAAAAAATCTTAATCAGGAAATTTAAGTACTAACACTAAAAACCCAATTCCACAACAGTTGTGAAATTCTCAACATCAGCTAAAGAATGTTGTCGCATTTCATTGAAAATTCAATTACCGCCCTTGGAGCGGAGTGGAGCGCGAATTCCTACGTAAATCTTGTTAAGTAACAACAATCAACTTTGAAGCGCCCCATCAATAACTGTTGTGGGCAACCCTCGCATGATGACGTCATGCCTCACCAGTAAAGGTCAAACGTAGGAGTCTACCGTATCAAAAATTGTCTAGAGGAGAAGTAGTCAATACAGTAAATGCGGCAGTTAGAGGATAAGGCGAGACGCGTGCTTTTTTTAATCGAAAGATTTAGTAGGAATTTTTTTAATAAAATATGCTACTAAAGGGTGTTTTTTTAGAGGTATAGAACTTTAAATTGCAATAAAACAACGATGTATTATTCGATGGACATGAATTTTTTTCGAATGTTGTCTTCCAAATGGTCAAGCGTTTGTGGCTTATCCGCATAGACCAATGACTTTACATAGCCCCACAGAAAATAGTCTAGCGGTGTTAAATCACAAGATCTTGGAGGCCAATTCACAGGTCCAAAACGTGAAATTAGGCGGTCACCAAACGTGTCTTTCAATAAATCGATTGTGGTACGAGCTGTGTGACATGTTGCGCCGTCTTGTTGGAACCACAGCTCCTGGACATCATGATTGTTCAATTCAGGAATGAAAAAGTTAGTAATCATGGCTCTATAACGATCACCATTGACTGTAATGCTGTGGCCCTCATCGTTTTTGAAGAAGTACGGACCAATGATTCCACCAGCCCATAAAGCGCACCAAACAGTCAGTTTTTCTGGATGTAACGGTGTTTCGACATACACTTGTGGATTAGCTTCACTCCAAATGCGGCAGTTTTGTTTGTTGACGTAGCCATTCAACCAGAAGTGCGCTTCATCGCTAAACAAAATTCGCTTATGAAAATCAACCATTATTTTCGAAATAAAATTGCACAATTTGAAAGCGTTGTTCAGGCGTGAGTCTATTCATGATGAATTGCCAAACCAAACTGAGAATAAATCACTTGACAGCTGTTAAATCGGTCTCCATCTTGGAAAGTAATGCCAACTTAAACTTCTATACCTGGAAAAAAAACTCTGTATTTCGCAAAAAAATTAATAATCTCAGAAGAATTTTGCTACACACACAGATCAATAATAAAAAGGTTAAGAATTTTAATTTTAGTATCGCAGTAGGTATTTTTGAATAAAATCTGCGACACACACACACACACACATATATATATATATATATATATATATATATATATATATATTATTTTCTTATAGTAGAAATTTTTCATTGGATACCCTTCTTGTGTGTAATATTCCATTTGAAACTTTGTAATATTAATATAAAAATTGAATAAGATCTAAAACTAAATCATTAGAGTATTTTCTTATTTTAAAATATTTCTACTGAGAGAGAGAATATACGTTACCTAATAACTTTAATACGGACAAAAAGGTTTTTTGAAGTTCTGCAAAAAAGAATGTTTTTAAAGCAGTAGTCTGCAAACAGGGGAATCCTGAGGTTCCATGAATTAAATCTAAGAGTACCGCGAATCAAAATAGGAATTCGAAGAAAAAAAACTATAAATGTGTATGCACAAAATACCGTATTTGTTCGGATCTAAGCCGCTCACTAAATTCTCAACAAGCTTCTGTGAAAAATAAAAAATTGTCTCAAAAGGTTTATTTATATCCAGTTTTACGAAATTAAACTAAATTTAAAATAAAAACTAATAAGAGAGAAGTGAATAATTAATTATCTTACCAATATTAAAAACTTTTAAATATAAACATGAACTTTTAATTGCTTTAATTGCCCCATCCAACGATTTTTTCCCTTAGATTCTAAGCCGCACTCGATTTTCAGTAGCTCTAACATTGGAACATTGTTGTTTATGTTCGCCAAGATGGGTGATAACATTACAATATGGTTATCTCGATATTTTTGCAGTTTTTGGAGTATTGCAAGTTTTTAGCACTCGTTAATTGATATTCATTATTAATTTTAATGTATATTATGTAATTATATTAATAAAAATATAATATAAAAATACAATTACTATTATATGTAATACTCATATAATATTCGTTATGAAAAATAATTGTTTTTTCATTATATTTATTTATAAATATTACATATTATGTTATTTATTTATAATTATTATGTTATTTTTATTAATTACGTTAGATGAGTATTCTTATGTATAATTTTTATATTATAATACGATGATTATTCTCTTTTTTTATAATTACTATTAAATTATTTTATATGATTATTATATGTAATAATTATTATTCAATCATACTATATAAATATTATATGTAATTACTATTATAAGACTGTTATTGTATATGCTGCATATTATTATTAGTACATGCAACTTTTTATTAGATTATTTTTTTATTCATTATTTATTGATTGATCTTGGTTTTTCTCAATCTCTACCTATGTTCTTTTTTTGAAATATATTTCGATGTATTTCAAAACAATTAACGATTTGATACCGCTAGGCCGCCATCTTGGATTCCCTTCCAGCGACAACAAGCGATGCTTGGCGTGATTCTTTATAGCGCCAAGCAGCACTTGGTGCCTTGCCCCGTGATATCAAACTAGCACCTTAATTTACGTCAAACTCTGAAGCATTTCCAGGGCAGTTGAAAACGAGCCTCGTATATATGAACTATGGTCAAGTGATGAGGATGACACGTGAGCTGATACCTCTCTCCAGACCTCCACATCACGCCAATAGAAGGACTCTGAGTATCGACAGGTGGCCGCGGTATCCTGGTGGTCAAGGTATCGGATCATGGCTGGCTTGTCACGAGTTCGAGTCCAGTACCACTAAAGACCCACCGTGTAGGGGAGCGATGCACGTTAAATCTGTCGAGAGCTCAAACGTCCTCCCGTTGGTGTGGTAGTTAAGAGAGAGGGGGTGATAGCTCAGGTTCGTCCTCTTCACTTGACCATTGTTCAAAATTACGAGGTTCGTCACCAAAAGCTTTCGTGTAGCTGAATAGTGCGTATATGAACGTCTCGCTCAGTTAAATTGTTAATTGCCCCCGACATATATTTACGTCTTTCCGAAGTACAATCCCACTACATTACATGCACGGAAAATGATGGTAGTGGGGACTGAATCACGTATCTTTTACCAGGCAGTTAAGGGATTAACAATAAACCGTACAAATTATCAAGATAAGTATACATTTTGGGATGGGGTCGAAAGAGGTAATTCTATCAAACCTGTTCGTAACTTAGTGTTACTAAAAAAAAAATCAATTATCAAATACATTGTGCAGTACTGATACATTTCTAAGTGTATTCTATCAGTGTAAATGTGTATTTATTTCTTATTACGTCAGAGTGTATTTTGTTTAGTTACACTTTCAGTACATTAATAATTTTTTTAAATAATCTTTTGTTTTCGACTTTTCAATATGCTCGCACCCCCTCATACAGTTATCATGTCCCTCTAGGAGGGGGGCGCCCCACAATTTGAGAAACACTGATTTATAATGTTTTAGAATGCTATTTTTTTTTTAAAAAAAAAAAAGTACTTCAAACGTTTTCGGAGATACCTTAAAATCTTCTCCTTATCAAATTACCACAAATTTCAAAGAATCAATATATGTTCTTGGGTTGTCCTTTTTGATAGTTTTGGTTGGTTATGTTTCAAGTTCTACTGTCCAAAAAGATATATCGCTAAGCAAATTTTTCCAGAAAGAGTTACTGTGGGTAAATATATGAGATTATTAATAATTATATAAAAGAACGCAAACTATACGTTAGAGTTTACGTTCGAATATTTAGACAGATGGATCAAAATCAATCGTGAACAATTTAACTTACTCAACCCATTAAACCAGGAGTGGACAACCTTTTTGGGAAGAGTACCACTATTTAATAAAAAATAATTACGCGTGCCACTTCCAACTTTTCCAACAAAAAAATGTGGAAAAGAGAAAAAATGTTACTTATCTTATTATGGGATTTTTAAGCAAATAGCACATTTTTTAATGCAGGTCTATATGTAGTCGAAATTTTAAAATAGTATAATAAATAAGACGAAAGTGTACAAACTTACATTTTTATTTTAATACTTTTTACAAGTTCAATTAATTAGGTTAAGCATAAAATAAAAATGAGTAACTTGAATCATTTAATTCAAAATAATTATTGAACGCTCAGTATTTACTTAATGTGGCTTTTGAATTATTACTTTTTTTTTACCAAGTCATCTATATTAGGATTAGCTTTTACAGAAGCCTACAAAATTAGGTTATTTTAGGTATACATCACAGCTAGTTTTGAGTGATATTTATTTTATTATGTTCATAGCAGGAAACATTTATTCACAAACATATTTTGATATAAATTCTGAGGGGTTTTTTATCCGAGGCAAACCCAATTCAATTGCTACTGTTACTACTCCACCGTACCACACTGTGGTACGCCAACCCCTGCATTAAACATACTCATTGATGCATTCGTTTTTACGCGCTTGTAGTAAAACGAATAAAGAATGCCTTCAAGGACGTTTTAAAAATAATGCTGTGAAAGTGATAATTTTTATAAAAGCAAAGATAATTAAGATTCGAGATTATTTTCTTTATTATGCGGAGGATTATCCAGGAACCTTAGAAATTTACATAAGGAAGTCAGATTATATTTCAGTGAGCAAATTCATGATTATGCTCCACAATTATATGATTGCAATGTTTATTCTACTTCGCAGATATGTGTCTGCTACTCTAAATTAAGTAAACATATCTGTTCAAGAAGAAGTGAATGTAAATATTATAAAAACTCAAGAGATAATGAAGTTTTGTTTTGTAATCATAACGTGGTCTTCATATGTCAAAGAAAAAAAAATTACGTGCAATTCTTCGTAAAATAAACAATTTTCTAATGACTGAATTTAAAGGAGAGTAGATCACCTTTTTTATATTTAAGAAAAACTGTACGAGAATGTTTTTCAGAATAGAAAACTAATCATGAATAGATAAGACAAATTCGTACAAATCAAAAGGCTCACCATTAAGGCAACACGGTACCCTTTTTCAAAAAATTTTTTGGGGGACAGTAATATTAAAAGTAATTTATGTATTGTTTTCAGACTATATTATTAAACTGATTCTGAAAATAAAAAAGTCAATTTAACAAGCCCTTATTTTAAAATTTAAGAAAATTTAAAAAATTTGAAGTTTTTTTAAACTCTTATAAAATACACAATTTTTGAAATTTTTTTCATTATTTTGAGTGATTTATATTTCTAATATTATTGTAAACAAAAGTTATTATGGATTTGAAAATCTATTTTTTTGTTGATTTTTAATACTTATTTTTCTAGCAAAACCTGGAAAAAAACACGAAAATTTTTAACAATTTTTAAAAAAATAACTAGAGATCCCAGATTTAAATCCATACTAACTTTAGTAGAACACACATATCTATGTATATATAAAAAATTTCAAGACTGTATCTTGAATAGAAAAAAGGCTTTAGGGATTAGAAAACACTTATATCTTCAAAAATATAAGTCTGAGAAAAATGCATTTTAAGTTTGTAAAGGCTTAAAACAAAAACTAATAATGCTCGCAAAGCTCTAATTTTTAGTACATTATTTTACTACTTATATAATATATGAAAACACTACATTAATTAAATATGATTGAAAATAATTTTACTTATTCAAAATATGTTTTTGTAAAATATCGATGTAGCATTTGTTACGATGAGATTATTCAGCTTAAGGTTAACATAATAATTTCTTAAAAGTTTTAAAATACAATACACTTATATAAAGAATAAAAATGATATAAATAAAAGTTTAAAAAAAGTTAAAAATCACCAGATTTGTACATAGGATCTAATTTTTTCGCAATTTTAAGTCGACGCAATTTAGCAAGTTTTATTTTTTGCTGCGCGACTTTAAAATTTGCAGATTTTTTTTTCTTTCTGAAATAGGTTCTCCTATAATCAGTAAAGAAGGCTAAATGTTCAGACGATAAACTTGTTGCAAGTTAATTAACATCCTGAAATGTTTTTAGAGCTTTTAATGTTCCAACATTAAATAAATTTAATAAATTAATTAAATAAATTATATGTTTATTTGCAGAATAAATATTGGTCTTGAGAAAGACCTTTTTTTAAATCAAGTTTAGTTACGTAACTATAAGAACACCAAAAACTCAAAATATAAACAAACTGAAATGATTTTAGTAGAGAAAGTTGAAGTTAATAACCACTTCTCTGAAAGTATCGATTTTCTTTAAAAATATTAGTAATTAATTTAATTTAAAAATGGAAAAATGCTTTAAAATGAAACCAAAACTACCCCCCTGTCAAATTTAGTGACTGAAAATACTCAGAAAATTTCTAATATCTTAAAAACTAATTGGTTATTAGATCTGAAATTTGGGGCCAAGATTCCCAATCGTATGGGCTACAGGAAAATGCAAAAAAAAAATCGATAGATTTTGTCATTTTTAGGGTAATGTGTAGCTTTAAAGGAGAGGGGACAATTTATCAACGGATTAGACGTTAAAATCTAAATATAAGAACAACTCCTAAATGTGTATTTGCAAATTCATACATAATACACAAAAAATTCTCACACAGTTATAAACATATAAACTTTCGCAACTCATGTGGCAACAAAAACAAAATATTATAAATAAATTAACTGCAAAATATAAAAGACAACGCAGCATGAAATGGGGTTCCCCCAAAACACCTTATGTTTCCAAGATTTTTATGACTCGACAAAATTTGAAAACAACAACATTAATGCAAAAAAAATGTAGGATTAAAACGAATTGCAAAAGAATCTGTGAAGTCGAATTTAATTTCAGATAACCTAATAATTACAACAATAATACATTTTTGTTTTCGTTCGTGAAGCATAATTCTACGCATTTTAATCTTTATTTTTGTCTTAGGAAAAACTATTGTAATTAATAATGATTGTGTACTGATTGCTTAAAAATACTTTCCAATTCAGATAATAATTATGTTACGATTAAAGATTAGCTTTCTGAATATGTGTGTATCAGAATATATATTGCTACTTATTCCTTATTTATTATAATAACTGTTTTATTCTTTTATCTGTATTTATTTTTAAAGCAATATTCTGTAAAAAAAATTTTGAATTCTAATCAGAATTCTAAGATATCTGTAAAAATATAAAACACTCATAAGATAATTTAATTGCATATACTATTATTTGTAATTTTAAAAATAAGCATGTGACGGCTCTATCCGCGTCTTTCTGACTAACAAGTCCTCTTGGGAAATCTTTGGTCCTTTAAAGCTAGTTTATTTTCAACGAACCCTCTGAAGAAGAGAACGTGATTATGTAAATTAGGTCTACTATTTGAAGTCTAGGTTTTCAAGGGAAAGAGTGAGAGAGAAAGTGAGAGAGATAAAATATATTACTAGAGCGGTTCAGAGATTAATCAAACTGTTAGTGTAACGCAGATATTTGATAATTATAATTACTAAAGTGACGACTGGTCCCTAGAGACTAGATAGCTAGGAAAGTAGTATATTCAAACCTGAAGTAAGAGAGTGTTTTGATATTTAAAGTCCTCTCATACTTCGCATACCTCGTTTTTTGCTAACGTATTGCTACAATTGGGTGCATCTCTTAATTTAGTAATTTAGACTGCTTGAACTTGTGTTGTTGATTGTGTGACAAATAAATTGAGTAATTTTGGATATGGCTAGTCTTCCTCCCACATCTCCAAATTTTTGAATTAAGGAATTTTATATTAATAGTTTCATAATTTCAGTTCTTATTCCCCATATGTTTTTCATACAAATATAAAATTTCAATATTATGTGAAGAAAAAAAACTAAAATTTCTGTCATGACAGAAAAAATTTTTTTTAACATTTTTCTTGTATTTTCTTGTGCATTTAATACTCTCTAAAAGTTGATTATTTACAAAAATGTATGAGCTGTGAAAAAATATGAAAATATTATTATTTTAAAGAAAAACATATAACTAATATTTTAAAGGGATTTCTTGAGTTTATTTAAGCTTATTATAATTATTTGTTCAGAATTATAAACTTTAAAGTGGTTTTTCTCAGTTTGTGTTTTTTGATACGTCAGTGTGCAGACAAAATGTTCCTCCTTCCACAATTATTGACCAATAGCTTCCATTTTTTTCCTGTACGTTATATACAAAGAATGTTACAAAATTAGGGATCCATTTTTCTGTAAACTAAATACTTTAAAAAAATTAAATGTAGGACATAATGGCTTTTTTGTTTGAATTTTAGTATGCATATCAACATTTTTTTTTTTTTTCTCAAAAACGAATTAAGTTATTGTAAAATAGATCCCTAAAGCTGTTTAGAATATCCATAAGAATATTACAAAAAATTTCAGGTAAAAAATTAATAATTACAAAAGGAGTAAAAATTTTAAAATTTTCCAAATTTTCTTCAAAAAATTAAAAATTTTAAAATTGTGAGAATAATATGTGAAAAATCTCATCTCGTATCATTTTCTAGAATAGAAACATATAAAATACTAAAATGTAATTTGTAAACACATAAAAAAAGAAAGTTGTTCAAAGCGTACCAAGTCCTCTTAAGTATGCGGGTTTAACAATTCATAAACGAAATTTTTTCTATAACTCCCCTTGACCCCTCGCAATCCCCTTGGGGGGTCGACTTTTGCAAAATTCATTTTGTAGCGGATATTTACTCCATGAAAGGAACATGCCTGCCGGTTTTCAAGCAGGTAGGTCTAATAATTGTAAAACTGAAATATTTATCTATTATGGCCCTTAATCCCCCGATACGCCACTTGGGGTTCGAATTTCATAAAACTCATTTTGTAACGGGTCTCTAATCCATGAAAGGAATCAGCTTACCAAATTTCCAGACTGTAAGTTTAATAGTTTAAAAGTGAAAATAATTATCTATAACGCCCTTTGAGCACCCGCAACACCCCTTGAGGTTCTATTTTCACAAAATCCGTTGTTAGCGGATCTTTACTCCATCACAAGAACATGCCAACCAAATTTCAAGTCCTTAGGTTTAATAGTTCTGTAGATATCGTGATGAGTGGGTCGCTTTTCTCTTTTATATGTATAGATCACCGATTTCAATTCAAAAAATGAAAAAAAAACCGTACTAAGTAATATATTTTCCAGAAGAGGAAAAGAAAGCATGACTGGATAAAAAAAAAGTCTGTTCGAGGCAAAATATACGATAAATCAGAAAAAAACGATAAATCAGAAGGCTTGTCAATGAAGAACGGGGAACAATTTATCAACAAATTCGACGTAAAAATCTTAATTTAAGCAAGAACAACTCTTAAATTTTAAATTCCAAATTTATATAGATTCTTAAAATTATAAAAATTTTATTGCCATCCAGAATAATGCATTTAAGTGGAAAATTTTCTCAACGTATGTGACAACAAAGACAAAACATAGAAGCAAATTAAAAACAGAATATGAAATACGATTGCAAATAGTTTCAAATGAAATAGAACCTCATTTTTTGTGTAGAATATTCAAGCGCTTTTATGTAACTCAGTCACAAAAAATAATCCAAAGGAAGGTGACCTCTGGAACATGAATTAATGCTGTAAATGAGTAAATTGTAGTCGGGTCCCTATTTAGCGAAGTCTCTAAATCCCGAAAAAAGTTCATTAGGCGGAAAATTTATTAAATAGAGCTTAATCTTCTAATATATACCAGGTTTTCAATTCCAGGAAGAAGTTCGTAAAGTAGAGAAAATTGCAAAATAGGGATTCGTAAAATGTAGGTCTGATTGTACATTAATTTCCTGTTATTTCTTAATAAGAATTCCAATCCTTTTTCTTTAATTGTCTTCACATAAATACCTGCTGCCCATGCGGTATAGTGGTTAGTGACGCTAACTACGGAACCGTAGGGTCTGGGTTCGAATATCGGAGAAGGCATGGATGTTTGTAAATGTATAGTGCCTTCGCGGCATGTGGATACTCTAAATCAGTGCTCCGCGACCTTTTTAGTCGCCGTGGACTGATCAACGCTTGTTAATTTTAACGCGTCCCGCTGAGGAGGAGGATGTTCATTGTTTATATTTTAGACTATTTTGATTTAATAATTTTAATTTCATTGTATTTAATCGTGACTTTTCTGAATGAAATATAGCTACGCCAAAAATGAATATAAAGTGATTTAATAAGGAATATTAAGTGATTTTCATAAAAAGTAGCCAAAACCTAAGAAAAATATACCACAGTAAGTAAAAGAGAAATAATTTAATGTTTCTTGTGCGGACCGGTAGTATTTGTAACGGTACCGGTCCGCGGACACCGGGGGTTGCGGAACACTGCTCTAAATAACCGTCGAGTCGCAAGTCCTCTCGTGAGGTTGGTGGAAGGGGAAGAGAGGTCAGAGGCCCCTGACCACCACTAGGGTGATCTTCCTCAAAATTTGGGTGGAACCGAGCAGAACCGTACTGTCACCTGCATGGTGCTCAAAGCTATGGCTAACGACAGGAGTAACAATCTAGCCTTTAGCCGCGATGCGTTTCGTGGACCTTGATTTGATGTTACTGCCAATCAGGTAGCATAAGTAACAACAACAACAACAACACATAAATGCCTTTAACTTGTTGCTATACTTCAAGTACTTTTTTAAGATATATTCTACTGGAGAGTGGGATAAGGTTCTCCAAAAATACCTTATATTTCTAAGAGTTCCATAAATATACAAAGCTGGCATACCACTAGTCTAAGGTAATGAACACATATGTAAAATGTATTTGTAACATCACAAATATATTTTAAGTGATTATTATTTAGTTAAAATAAAAATTTAAACTGTGTAGCTAAAAACCAACTATAAAAATAGTACTTCAAAAAACTTAACTCTTTTTTTAAAAAAAAATTTCCAGAAATAATTTTGAAAGGTAAAAAAATATTTTAAACGGAATACTGTAGTAGATTATTTTGTTCTCTCAATTTAATTTCGGGACATAATAGTAAACATTCTACGAAATAACATTTTAATATTCCGCCTTTCCCTTCCAGCTGAAATGTTTGGAATATTTTCGTTAATTGTGTTAAAGCAAGAACGAAAAAATTGCTTTCTTACAGCTCGGAATTCCCATCTCAGAGAGAAAGTGAGAAGTATTTGAATATTTCCACCGTTGTTCGTTTTTATTGAGTTTTACTCCGCTCACATTTTTCATTTTACGATGGGAAATCGCAGTTATAGGGAGGCGCTTAAAATGATTAATGCGTTTTTCCTACGATCCTTAGAAAGACGCAGTTGAAATGAATTTCGAAATATTTCTGTTTTATAGAAACCTTCTCCTGTAAATATATAACATGAAAGCATTAATTTTTTTTCTCTATTCATGATTTTTTTAATCAATAAACTCTTCAAAAAATGTCTTAAGCTTTAAATTTTTGAAAAGGTACTTTTTTCGATAATTATTTATTGATTTAGAAAAAGTTATCCTTCAAACTATATTCACTTTCCTTTTTCCTCTCAGAAAAAAAAGGATTTAAATTTAAAAATTATTTATTCCTACCTGTACTTGAGAGGAGTCGGAAATCTCAATGCCGACAATGTTAAATTGGCTGTTTTCAATGTACCTTTTCTCAAAATCTGTTATACATACATACTTGAAATTTTTCATATATTTAAAGTACGTCTTTTTCATTATACTGAATTGAGCTTTTAGCTATAATTTTGAATTTTTTAATTATTTATAAAATATTTTATCAAACTTAGTGAAATTTGACCTATTTTTCACATAAAAAATTTGTAAATTTGAGTTTTTTACAAAAAGCTCATTTCAGTATATATTAGTCATCAGTATAAATATATCATACGGAACTTACATACCTGTGAACATTATTTTCCCAGAAAAGGTACATCGAGCATCAAAAATCTATATTTTGAGATAAATGAACTTTAATGTGTATATATATGTATATATAATTACTTTTTTTATTAAAATATTCCTCCCCATACTCCAAATGATCTATATTTTTTTGAATTTCATCATCCTTGCTCTTCCTTTTAAGTCTTTTTTCTATCCTAACTTTTTTTGTTTTTGTAAACATGAGTATTTAGCCTTTAACAGCCTCTGTTTGTCGAAGCGCTCCATTGCCTGTACCACGTAATCACCAAGCTCAATATTAAGTTTTCTTAAAATTTCTAGTTTTGATACATTTCCCATATTAAATGATGAAATTGCGTCATATGTACCTAATAGGGATTGCAATATCGGACCAAAAGTTCAATACCGGCATTCGGTATTTTTTAGATCTTAATACCGGGATACCGGTTTTAATACCGCTATTAGAAGTTTTAGAAAAAGCACGAAAACGCAGGTGTTTCTTTGTTTTATATTTGCCAGTTTTATTAGAGAGTGTAAATATTACAAGAAATAATTTGTAACGTATAAATTATAACAGTATATAAAGAACGCACACACAAAAAAGTAAAGGAACATCTTATTTATTTAAATCACAAAAATGTGTAAATATTGCTATTCAGTCTGTGATACTATTACAAATTTTTGAAATGTGATCTTAAAAAAACAATTCATCCATTGCACTGTCATTAAGTCTGGAACGTGCTTTTGTGCAATAATTTCATCCGAATTATCTTTTTTTCAAAATATTCTAAAATCCCTGATGGCTTGGGTTTAGAAAATGTTCTAAAATTTGTATCTTCATCGCATTTAGATTCTTTTCTTTTTAACAATTTTGTATCATATTTCGCTTTTAAATATGTATGGAGTCCCCGTTTGTACTTCCTCCATTCAGTTGAATAATACTAGAGCATTTTTTACATTGTGCCACTATATTTCACTATATTCCACTATTTGGTTTCATATAAATAATGAAACCAAACCGAAGTATTATCAACTGATTTTTTTATGTTCTTAAAAGTTATTCTCATTCATTATTATAGGTTATTATTTATGAGTATATATATATAATTAATATAAAAAATATTTTGAACCTTAAGTAACAGGTGTGAATAACAAACTCAAACTTAACAAAAAAAAATATCAAAGTATTACGCATTTTCTTCACAATTACGATCTTGTTTTCACAGATATTAGTATCAGTCCATGAATCCTGAGTGAGTATTGCTCTGAGCTGTAACAGGATATTTTTAGCCCACCTCTTTGGATGATTCACATATTTTATCTCTTCTCTTGACTGTACGATACAACTTTTTATTCACAGTTTAATTAATTTCACCCGTTAGGGAGACACAAAAATAAAAACGTATATTATTTTGCGATGCTCGTGATCCCTGAGCGTATAGCAGGGACAATTTTAAGAAATTTCTAGTAAATACCGAAAAACCGTCATTTAAACTTGTGAATACCGGTATTTCAAAATTGTACAAATCGCTCAAAATACCGGCATTCGGTATCCCGGTATACCGGTATTGCAATCCCTAGTACCTAATGATAATACTTCTATTTGTACAAATATTTTCTTCGGTACACGAGACCCTATTACGTTATTTTCATTTTTATTGGGATTTTGTGTACCTCCATGTAAACACTTTTTTAGAAATTCTGGGTTATAAATGTTTTGATCTCCATCATTCATTCATCTCTTAAGCAAAAAACAAAATACTTTGTTTACATTTTTTCCCATTTAAATGGGCGTACCCTAGTTTCAATACTTATTTGAAAATAGGTTTTAAGGGATTCTAATTACCTTAGAGATTAAAGTAAAGTATTTTTAGAAAGGTTAAAATTCATACAATTTGAAAATTTAAAAATATCAAAAGTTGTCAAATATTTTAGGTTTCCTACACCCCTTAGTGCTTAGCCTTTAATCATTAAGAATTTTCTGTCATATATATGTATTGCAGAAAGTATCCCATACATGCTCTACCTTATCTTCTACACATATTAGATACCCTAAATATCTACATCATATGCAATAAGATTCACGAGTTCAAGCACAGACTGCAATATCCCCATACTTAGATCCATTATCATTAATAGATTCATATTACATTTATTTATATATGCTTAATTTCTTCCATTTTATTTTGGATGGATTTTTTAAATAAATACTCAGTAGAACATTATGAAAAAGAACTATTAATAGACTGTAAAAAAATATCTGGAAGGTGATAACTTCTTATTAAATATAAATATATCAGCCGCGCGCGCGTTACTCGTCCACCTCTCTGAGTAATTCCTGGTGTGTTTATATGTGTAAATTATTGATATCTAAGCCCCAGCATTAAGCGCTTCATTATAATGAAAACATTCATATAACAAATTATAAGAAACACGATGACTTGGTTGTGATGGTCGAAAATGTGCAAGGCGTAGAATAGGGGAAATGCTTCATCCTGATTGCATCCAGGCAGCTGTGAAGTACCCATATAGTTTAATGTTTTGGTGATGCATATTAGCAGGTGGTATGGGTCGCTTTCATATCATACACTGAACACATCGGACACTGATTGCCAGAAAATACATTTAAACCATTTTAGAACCCAAACTTCAACCTTCCATCAGGGATCTAGATACCAACAATGCTTCATTTATTTTTCAGCAAGATTCTGCTCTCTGCCACACAGTAAAGTAATCGAACGACTCGTATCGTTCTGATATCATTGAATTGTTGTTCTGGTCAGGAAATAGTCCTGACCTTAATCCTATCGAAAATTTGGGGCACCTTTTGAAAAATCTTGCCCAAGGTACTCATGAAATAATAAGGAACTATTTGAGGCTATAATTATTTTCTGGCACCATGTAATAATAAAGGAAGAGCCTAAAACTATTTTCAGCTCAATAAAACATCGATGTGAAGCTGTAATAAAAAAAATAATAAAGGCTACTTCTCTAACTACTGATAACCCATTACTATCAACAGTATCTAATGTATATCGATAGTTATTGCAGCATAACTTTTTTTGCATTGCAAATATGTGAATTTTATTTTTTGTATTGAATTCAGTATTAAATTCTCTTTAAACTGATATAAATGAATTTGCATTTTGGGGAACGTAATATTTTTTGTAAGCATATAAACTTAGAAAACAAAACAATTTTCAAAAGTGTCCGCAATATAGGCCACCACTGTATGTAGGGGAAATTTAGCATTGTACTGCAGATATTTAAATGCAAAAAAAAGCAAGAAAAATACTTCTTTATTTCTCAACATTATGTTTGAGGAAATCGCGAATTTTTCCGTAACGAATAATAATCACCATAAAAAATTTAGTTTCCACCACGTTAAAAAAGGTATAAAAAAGTTATAAAGAATTAACGATGAATTTATTATCTTGATTACCCGAGGTACTTGTAGCTCTGTAGTATTCTAAGCTTAAGGTATCCGACAACGTTCGGAACCGTGATTTTAAAAAGGCGCATAAATGGATAGTTTTCATGATATTTAGTGTCACTTAGATTAGAATACACGTATAAAATTGTTTTAAGGACATTTTGACAAAAAAAAATTTATTTAAATACAATAATTTGGCAAAAAATTAAATCAGAATAACCTTTTTTCAAAATGTTCTCCTTTTATGAAAAATGCTTCTAAAATTATAATATTTTGCTTATATAAAGTAAAGACTTCCCCAGAGAGTCTGACCTATTTTTTTTTGAAAAATTCATATTATTTTCAGAGTTACAGCCAATTGAAATAATTATAGGCTTTTTTTCCTTAAAATTTTTCCTCTCTGTTGTCGTAAAACATGGATAAACTGACTTCTAAGTTATATATTTCAAAAATTCTAGTTGAGCCTCTGTACAGAGGTCTGAGCTATATACAGGCAAAATATTATTATAATAGAAGCATTTTTTACAAAAGGAGAATATTTTGAAAATGGATCATTCCATGTTCATTTTTTGTCAAAATATTGTACTTAAATAATTTTTTATTATAATACTATTCTAAAAACAAGTTTATATATATTTTCTAATCTAAGTGATACTAAATGTCATAAATATTATCCATTTATATGCTTTTGCAAAATCGCGGTTCCGAACGTAGTCGTATACCTTAAGAGGATTTATGGACAACTATTTTATCTATATTTATGTCCCGAAAGTTTTTGTTTGTATTAAGCTCCTACACTCATGACCGGTTTATTTGTTGTAACTCAAGATGCCTGGTAACCATTTCTGTAAATGATGCTGGCCCAAAATTACGAGGTTCGTCACCAATAGCCATCGTGCACAACGTTCCAGTGCGAAGATGATATTCTGTATAACTCTTAACTCAACTCAACTCTGTAAATGTTGCTTTCTTACAACAGAAGTGAACTGACAGAAAAGAAGCATAGCACTTCGTTCAGTCGACAATTTCTATGCGATGTAGAAATGCTCAACTCCGGAATTTAATTTAACTGTCTACAACAGGGGTGGCCAACGCGCTTCTCACGTGCCACACTGTGGCACGCGAATACTTACTACACCCTCAAAATTTACACTCATGTCCATAAATTAAGAATAATTCAGAATCACACAGAATCACAAAAAAATTCACCTGTAGAATTATCACACACATCTTGAAGGAGAATATGTAAATTACAGGAAACCACAAGATGGCACGGATAGTACGTCACAATGACGTAAGAGAGGGGTATATAAGGAATGGTGGCAAAGAAGTAAAATTGCTCACAAGCGCTTTAAAAGCCTTTCAGTGCAATAACCGCATAGTTATGACACAAAGGAAGCATTTGGATGATTTTTTACGTGGTAGAATTATTGGACGACTGGAATGTGGACGTACCCAGCTGGAAGTATCCGAGAAACTTGGAATCGCCCAGAGTGTCATCTCCAGGCTTTGGCAACGATTTCGAGATGATGGTAATGTGAGTAGATGTTACAGCACAGGTCGCCCCCGAGTTACAACGCCGAATGAGAACCGGTATTTGGCAGTTACTGCCAAAATAAACAGACGGAGCACAGCATCAGACCTGTCTCGTCAGCTCTCTTCAGCTACCGACAGTTTCAAGGCAGACCGTGTACAGACGCTTAGGGCACATTGGTCTCTATGCTCGTAGGCCTGTCAGATGTGTTCCACTTACCGCAACTCACTGTCCCCTGCGATTAACCTGGAGTAGAGAGCATGCGTTGTGGACACCACAACAGTGGTCTTGTGTAATGTTTTCCGACTAGTTCAGGTTTAGCTTGCAGTCTGATTCTCGCCGGACTTTAATATGGAGAGCGCCAGGTACCCGTTACCACCAAGAGAACACCGTGAACGACACCGTTATGGTGGTGCAGGATGACTCGCGTTTGGGGAGGAATTATTCTTGGTTCCAGAACTGACCTGCATGTTCAGAATGTAACGATGACAGTCCACATCAATCGGGATGTCATTCTGGAACAACATGTGCGTTTGTTTCGGGGTGTCATGGGTGCTGAATTTCTGTTTATGGATGACAACGCCCGTCCTTACCGTGCAAATATTGCAGACGAATGCCTTCAATCGGAGGATATCACCCGTATGGATTGTCTAGCATACTCACCGAACTTCAATCCAACAGAGCATGTGTGGGATATGTTTGGCCGTCGAATTGCAGCCCGTCAACCCCCTCCCACCTGTCTACCGGAACTTCGGAGGGCATTGCTTCATGAGTGGTGTAATATTCCCCAAGATCAGATTGATAATTTGAAACTCAGCATGCTTAGGCGTTGTAAGGCCTGTATTGCATCATCCGGGAGGCTTACTCCGTATTAACCATCATACTAACCATGTTATACTGTTTTTTGTAAATAGGTTCTTTTTTGAAATTTGCTCCAGGGAGTAAAAATCACAATTTTTATTAATTATGTCAAACATATAGCATCTTTTTTGCTCTTTATTTTTTGTTTAATAAATAGACTTTACAAATAAGCCAAATTCGTTTTGCTTCTGTCTCTTTCTTTGCCTGAACTTTATTATCCTTAATTTATGGACATGAGTGTAGATCAAAATCTGCTTGTGAATAAATTTTTCCTGCAATGAACATAATAAAAAAATATCACTCAAAACTATCTAATGGGCACCTATAATAACCTAATTTTGTTAGTATCGGTAAGAGCTAATCCTAATATAGATGACTTAGTTAAAAAAAAAAAAAGTTGTAATTCAAAAGCTCCATTAAGTAAATACCGAGCATCTAATAATTATTTTAAATTAAATGAATCAAGTTACTCATTTTTATTTTATTCCTAACCTAACTGATTGAACTTGTAAGAAGACTATCAACAAGAAATCCTAAGTTTGTACTTTTGCCTTATTTATTATATATTATTTTTAAATTTAGAGTACATAGACTTGCATTAAAAAATTTATTATTTCCGTAAAAATCCCAAAACCTATAGGTAACATTTTTTTCAATTTTTCATATTTGTTTGTTGGAGAAGTTGGAAGTGCCAAACATAATCATTTTTTAATCAAATAGTGGCACTCCTCCCAAAAAGGTTGACCAACCCTGGTGTACAGCCATATACTTTTGAAATCTTACAAAATAACAACTTCTCCCTACTTCATGTGTATATTGAAATATCATCATGTTACTTTTCAAATATGTTTATTTTACGTGCGGAACAAGTTTTCGGAGAATAGTACTTCCAATTCAGTACATCTCTTTAGTTAATTTTCAAAAGGTAGAAAATTTTTCAAAATGTTTACAAATCTTCGGACATTATTTTCAAACATATAGATCGATCAAATTATATGATTATGTATCGACGTACATAAAATAATTTTTTATTATAAATTGTAATAAGGAAAACTGAATGAAAGGGGAATTTAATGCATGGTAGCATCAATCATCATGACGATCTATTACGAAACCATGACCCAAACTTTGACCTAAATGTGACGGTCATGAGTTAGCGACCTTAACTGACGAGTTTACTGCTTTACCGACATCACATTTCGAAGCAACTCGGGAGTTATTGAGGACGGACCTGGTAGTTTCGAGCCATGGTCAAATGACGATGACGACATTTGATCTGGGACACAGCCACATTCTGAACATCATGATTTTCACACCAACGTGAAGAATTAGAGCCTTGTCACGCCTTGCATGTATCAGACCCTCCACACGATAGACTTTAGTAGCTTCAAACTCAACTCACGACTGGATGAAAACAAAACTGGACACTAATTTACACCCCCCTTCCGGTTACTGCAGCTACTAACTTAACGAATTCGATTTGATATGTGACACACTGTGAAACCAAGCGAGGGCTATTGGGACAGATCTCGTAATTTTGAGCAGCAATCAGGTGACAAGGATGACACCTCAACAAACATTACTCTCATAACTTCCATACCATGTGAAACATTTAACCACCCACTTTAACCCTTTCAGCCAGCGGTCCCCAACCCCTGGACTGGTATCAGTCCTTGGATAAAATAGTACCAGGACACACAAGGAGCGTTAAATCGTTCATAGTTTATTTACTGTAGTGTATTTTTCTCAGATGTGTGCGACTTTTTATGGAAATCGCTTTAAATTCCATGTTAAATTACTTTATTTTCATCTTTTAGTTTAATTGCATTTTATTCTAAAGGCGTGTTTAAAAACAATTAAATTAAAAGTATTATATTAAAACAATTTAAAATATAAACAATAAACGTCCTTCCTCGGAGGGTGGTGGTAAAGTTATCAAATGTTGCCGATCCGAGGCGATAAAAAGGTTGAGAGTCACTGCTTTAAGTGGTCATTTCTTTTGCCCAAAATGTTCCAAAAAAAAAGTGCACATATTTTATTACATATAACTAAGCATAATACTTACCAAAAACGAAAATGGTAGAAATTTATTTTAATTTTCTACTTTAAAGCTTCTGTGCTAATTTTTATTTTATAATTGTGGAGCAAAAAACCCTCTAAATGTTTGCCTTTTATAAGTATACCCTGGATGCAATGATGACTGTTTCATACATCTTTAAAGATCTTCTCTTCTTCACTTACTAGCAAATTTCGTGTTCGTACCTTTTTTTCAAACGGTTCAGGATTTTGTGTGCGTGCGCGCATTTCAAAGCATGGTGTAATACTAAGTGTTACATTGCAATGGGGATAGAGATAATATCCGCTTTTTTTAATTATCTTTTTATTTTCATTTCTTCTCAAGTTACAAACTACACATCGCCTTGCTAATCCCTATTCTTTGTAGAATATTTTCAAGAATCTAATCTTGAATGAAAAATTACCGCCTTCACCAGAAAAAAAAATCCCGGATGAGATGTGGTTCAGTACCATGGACAAAAACTGCATCTCTCTCTTAAAAGCCACTGCACTAATAATCTCCCTCTAAGAACTAGAAATATGTAAAAATCAGAGATAGAAAGAAGAAAATATCAGTCCCCGTACAACATACGGGTAAACCGATTGTGGCCATCCTATGGTAGCCCATTACGTTGTACGGGTAAACCCGTTAAGGAGTTAAGACTTGACAGAGTTAACGTGTATCAGCCTCTCTACGCGTCGGTTTTCAGTGGTACTAGGTTTAAACCCGAGACTAGATAACGCCGTCGACCTTGACGAACGTAACAGCTAAAAACAATACATAGAAACAATCAAAATCTATTACTTCGAAAGGTTTTCTAAAATTTTAAACGAGTGAACACCTTGTACTTTAAAGTCCCTGTGACATCTTCGATGGGAGTGAACCCCATCTTCCAAGTCACAATAGGTTTTATGGTTTTACCAGCTGGTCAAGGACAAGTGCCTCACCCATCGATTGTCCCTGAATGTTTTACGATCAACCAGCTGTGGAATGACCGGTGCACGTGGCCATGGGGCCATTGTTTATTGTCTGAACTCCGGGAATGAAGTTTGCAGACGGGTCGGCATAATAGTCTTAAGAGTTCGGCGCCCCATTGACAATAGGTGAAGCCTATCCTAAAAAAATAACCATGTTGTCTGTTTCTAGTGTTATATGAAAGGGAATACTAGAAACAGGTGGCGTGATGGGCCAGTGTGTCCAGCTGCGGACAAAGAACTATGGCGCCTTGGACCAGACAGCTCGGGTGTGTTTTGGCGTGTTATGCGCCAATAGGACGAGGGAGGTCAAGAGAGACTTTGCTGACCGGCGAATAAGAAGTAGCGAGGGGCGTGTTGTGGACACACCCCTGTTGTTTAAAAAGGGTTGTTTTTGAGGACACGGGAGAAGAAAAAGGAGGAGACCGGAAAAAACCTGGAGAGAGAGAGAAAGAGAAAAGACCGGAGAAAAGACAAAATCCCCGAGAGAGAGTGAAAAGACGAGGAACGCCGGTGGCGTTGAGCATGAGCATATGAACTGACCACACCGGCTTGGCATTTAATCTGGATTTATATTACTTCATTTACAAATTGTTAGCAAATAAAGTTTGCTTTTATTTGTATATTAAGCTGTAAAGATTTGTTTATTGATGGATAGCTACTCACGACGTTACAGCTAATATAAATATATGAAATTGGTGGCAGCGGTGTTGATCCGGCATTTAAGTGAACAGATGCCCGAATCCTTTATTTTAAGTGAAAAAAAAAAAAAAATGCCAGCCGTGTGCGATTGTGATGAAGCGAGTTTAAGGACGCCTAATTCCTGGAGTTCCCAGCTGTGAGAAGTGCTGGATGCAAGTGTCTCCCGTTCCTGATAGTGATGAAGTGTGCCCGCATGTTTTTTTTTCGATTTGGTTGCTATGTGATGTGTCCCCAGCTGTGAGAAGTGCTGGATGCAAGTGTCTCCCGTTCCTGATAGTGATGAAGTGTGCCCGCCTGTATGTGCCAGAATTCCTGAGTGTTCCTGTGTGTCTTCTAGAAATTTGAAGGTGAGTCTTTTCATTGAGATTATTTTCGGGGCAGCAACTGAGTATTGATTTTGTATGTAAAATGTTTTAAATAAGGAATATAGAGACTAGGTAACGTTGGTAAACAATAAGAGACTAGAAAGATTTTAAGATTTGTATGAAGTGTATAAATGTGAAATATTAGTGTTGTGGTTTTAGATGTGAAACTTAGTATACAGTAGTTATACTTGTTTTGTTGGTACAGTATGGTGTAGAGTATTGTTGGGGTTTTAGATTTGTGAAATTTAGTATACAGTAGTTGTACTTGTTTTGTTGGCACAGTATTGTGAAGGGTACTGTTAGTTATGCTAGTTATGAGTATAATTTTGGGTAAAATATAGTTAAGTCTAGGTCTAGTGTATTGTTAGGTTACCTTGAGTCTGTGTATAATTTTTGTAAGGATTAAGTTTAGATTTGATTTTGTGTGTATTAGTGCATTATGGCGTTTCTCTTAAGAGAAAGAAAAGACGTATTGTTAGAGGTTGCGAAGGAATTAAGGGTAGAAATTGATATTACTTTACCCAAGATAGAATTTAAGAAGAGAATCTGTCAAAGTAAATACTATGACGAAGAGTCAGTTAAATGTTTGTTGGAGGGTATTTTGGAAGAAGAACGTGAAAAACAGGAAATCAAGGAATACGAAGAACGTAGACTAGCTAGGGAACGTGAGTTAGAAAGATTGAGAATTCAACTCAGAAATAAGTTAAATGAAAATAAATTAAAGGCAGGGAATAGGATTAACGATCTCGCAAATGTTTGTATTTTGTCAGAAAATTGTACCACAGAAGTTAGTGAACCGGTTAATAAGTGCAGGTTTTTAAATAACCCGGTAGTTAATAAAAGCGTGGAGAACGCCACGTCTTGTGATTTTGAAAAGGAGAATTGTAACCCCCCAGTGAGATGTACGAACGTTTCCCACCCATTTGAAGTAGGAAGGAAAGAATTCAACGTGAATAGGAGTGGTGATTGTGACGTGAAAATGAAAGTAGGGATATGTGAAGGAAGGGTCAGAACTGTGCGGATGGGTGCACAGCGGGTAATAAATCCTGTTAACATTGGAGTTGGCTCTTTTGAATTGAAAAGAGATAAGGGAGTGGCGAACCCTGAAGGATTGATTTGTGAGAATAGCTGCGAGAAAAAATATACCCTTGGGACGTTAAGGGGTTGTGAAAAGCAGTTAACAGTGAATCGAATTCATACAATAGCTAAGATAGCAGGGCCGTTAAAAGGGAAGGAAGACACGTGTAAAGCAGATGGGCTGACATGCTTGGAAGACGGGTTAGCAATGCGATTGCCTCTCTCAGAACCAAGGGAGATTTATAAGGATAGTTTAGAGACGGATAATGGTTCTAACATTGGTTCAGAATGTAGTTTCGAGATAGATTTACCCGGAAAAAGAGATCGCAGTACCGTTTATCGTCTTGATTTAATAAAATTGTACCGTAGAAAGCCGGAATTGGCAAATTTGGTTATGAAGAATAGCTCAGAAGGAATAGATTCCGAAACTCTATTCGGTAAAGCTATTTATGGATGTTGGTTTTCAGGGTAATTTAAGGAAAAGTCAATTGTATTTTAAATTACCGCCTGATCGAAGTAGCTATTTAAGGATGATTAACGCTAAGAAGAAAGAAAGGTTTCTACCAGGTCCTGGGACGATTGTTTTAAGACAGAAGGATACTAATTTGGTTACGGGAAAGCCATTTAGAATTAAAACTTGTTGTTCATCCCAGATGTTAATTAATTCACTACGAGAGGATACAGAGTATCTTTTAGATTTAGGTGTGAACGGGATGGGGGAGTCAAACCGTACTCTGCCCGTTGTTTGGTTAGGGAGAGTGAACCGATACCCGTACCCGCGTATCAAATGTATAAACTATGGGAATTTGAACCAGGTGACTAGAAGTAAACAAAAAAGATTTTCCCCCGAGAAAGGAAAAGAGGCGAACGAAGCGGAGTTTGAACTTACCCCCCCGTCCGAGGGAGGGGAAGACGATAGCTTTATCATTCCCGCTTTTGAAGGAGATGGGGGAAAGAGTTTGGCGAAAGTGAAGGATATTGAATTGATCTCGGACAAGCCCATTAAAACAAAACCTTATCGGATGTCTCCGAGACAAATTAACATATTGCGAGAAGAAATTAAACGTTTGTTGGAACTGGGTGTAATAGAGATAGGACAGTCCGATTACACTTCGCCCCTTATTTTAGTAGAAAGCCCAAATAAAGACCCTCGTCCTTGTGTTGATTATCGTCGATTGAACGAGATAACTCGAGCTGAATTTTTCCACAAATATGGAAGAGATAGTAGAAAAAGTGAGTGCGGCTCCCTATGTAACGGTGATGGATTTGTCGAAAGGTTACTTTCAGATTCCGCTCACGCCGAGAGCTCAGAGATACGCAGCTTTCGTTACTCCATTTGGCACCTATATCCCCAAGAAAATGATGTTCGGGTTAGTATGTGCACCCTATTATTTTTGCAAATTGATGGCCCAAGTTTTAGAGGGGTTGGAGCAGTTTGCATTGCCGTACATAGACGATATAGCCATTTTTTCCCAAGGGTGGAAAGATCACGTAAAGCATATCGACATAGTTTTAGGAAGATTGAGAAAGGCGGGGCTTAAAGTGAAACCCTCTAAATGTAAGTTTGCTCAAGAGGAAGTCTTATTTCTAGGGCATCGAATTGGTTCAGGGAGTAGGTCTCCGAGTGATTTGAAGATAAAGGCTATAGCAGATTTCCCGCGGCCCACCACTAAAACACACGTACGATCCTTTCTCGGTCTAGTGGGGTACTACTCTCATTATATCCCAAATTACAGCACAATAGCTTCACCCTTGACCGACGCTCTGAAAGGGAAAATTAAGAAAGAGAAGATCACTTGGGATGAGAAATGTGGGGAAGCGTTCGAGGAGCTAAAAGCCAAGCTCGTCACCCAACCCATATTGTTTGCCCCAGATTTTGCCACGGAATTCATCCTGCAAACGGACGCGAGTGAGGTGGGTGCTGGGGTTGTTTTATCGCAAAGAATAGAAGGGGAAGAACACCCCATCGTTTTCCTAAGCAAAAATTTTCTAAGGCGGAGCGAAACTACAGCACGGTGGAAAGGGAATTAGCTGCGATAATTTTTGGTCTAAAGCGATTAAAGCATTATTTAGACGGGCAAAAATTTATTATAGAAACCGACCACAACCCCTTAAGGTACCTAAACAAGATGGGGAGTACTAATCCTAGGTTACAAAGATGGGCGTTGAGTTTACAGCCGTTTAATTTTGAAATCAAACACAAACCTGGGAGGCTCCATGGAAACGCGGACGGCCTGAGTAGATTGGAATAAGTAGTTTGTAGATTTTTCTATTAATTAGTATGTATATTTAAATTACTGTTTTATTTATATGTGTGTATGTGTATCTGTGTACATTGTGGAAGAAAATAGATGTTAGTGAAAATCTCTGATGTCTCTTAGTCAACCGTAGGCCAACAGATGTTTACTTCTGTAGTCAGGCGCGATTAAGTATAGATGGTTATTAAGAGATTGGCATTTGACGCATTTTGTTTGAAAAATTATAATTTAAAGGTGAAATGTAACTTGGAGAAAAAGAATCCCAGATTCGGATTTTAAGATCTAATTGTGTGAAGTGTACATTTTTTTTTTTTTTTTTTTTTTTTTTTTTTTTTTGGAAATTTGATTCATGTAGTATGTTATTTTTGATTGTTCTTAATACCGGGATTGCTGCCCTGATCAATCTCATTGATGGGACGATCTTTATGTGTGTGAATTCTAAGAACTGAATCCAACTAGGACCAGAGCAGTCCCGTGAAATGGACTTTTTTTAGGGGGGAGGAGTTGTGACATCTTCGATGGGAGTGAACCCCCATCTTCCAAGTCACAATAGGTTTTATGGTTTTACCAGCTGGTCAAGGACAAGTGCCTCACCCATCGATTGTCCCTGAATGTTTTACGATCAACCAGCTGTGGAATGACCGGTGCACGTGGCCATGGGGCCATTGTTTATTGTCTGAACTCCGGGAATGAAGTTTGCAGACGGGTCGGCATAATAGTCTTAAGAGTTCGGCGCCCCATTGACAATAGGTGAAGCCTATCCTAAAAAAATAACCATGTTGTCTGTTTCTAGTGTTATATGAAAGGGAATACTAGAAACAGGTGGCGTGATGGGCCAGTGTGTCCAGCTGCGGACAAAGAACTATGGCGCCTTGGACCAGACAGCTCGGGTGTGTTTTGGCGTGTTATGCGCCAATAGGACGAGGGAGGTCAAGAGAGACTTTGCTGACCGGCGAATAAGAAGTAGCGAGGGGCGTGTTGTGGACACACCCCTGTTGTTTAAAAAGGGTTGTTTTTGAGGACACGGGAGGAAAAAAAGAGGAAGGAGACCGGAAAAAAACCTGGAGAGAGAGAGAAAGAGAAAAAGACCGGAGAAAAGACAAAATCCCCGAGAGAGAGTGAAAAAGACGAGGAACGCCGGTGGCGTTGAGCATGAGCATATGAACTGACCACACCGGCTTGGCATTTAATCTGGATTTATATTACTTCATTTACAAATTGTTAGCAAATAAAGTTTGCTTTTATTTGTATATTAAGCTGTAAAGATTTGTTTATTGATGGATAGCTACTCACGACGTTACATCCCCAATCCATCGCAGAACTGGGCGTCGTACCTAATTTTAATTACACCCATATACAATTCAATTCCCACACAACGTGGTGATACTAATATAATATAATACTGTTTTCAGCATTGAAGACCGCGCAGCTGCCGTGAGGATGATGGAAGACCTCTCCGGCGATGCGATACTAATGGAAACAATGTTTATCCGCGCATTAGGTTGATTGCTACCAGCATTTATTTTTTCCAGTTCTTTGCTAAAGTATCGATAAACTAATTCCACAAGTACATGACGCGTACTGGATGGCAGTACTCGATGGAAATCAAGTTCTTATTGGCCCTTTGCATTATTTTGTGAAGATATGTCTGATATACAGCAATGTGATTATAAGGAAATTATTCTCTGAAAAAAAGTTCAATTTTTGGTTTGCTTTTCAGTTTGTTACCATTATATCTTTAGATGTGCTTTTTCTCAATTATTAAGGATTAGCATCCGAATGTGAAGTGCTTCTTAAGGTATCCGACTACGTTGGAACCGTGATTTTAAAAAAGCGCATAAATGGATAATTTTCATATTATTTAGTGTCACTTAGATTAGAATGCATGCATAAAACTGTTTTAAGGACATTTTGACAAAAAAAATTTACTTAAATATAATATTTTGGCAAAAACTTAACTTAGAATAATCTTTTTTCCAAATGTTCTGCTTTTGTGAAAAATGGTTCTATTATAATAATATTTTGCCTGTACATAGCTCAGATCTCTCTACAGAGGCTCAACTAGAATTTTTGAAAAATTCACATTGTTTTCAGAGTTACCACCCATTGAAATAATTATTGGCGTTTTTTTCTTAAAATTGCTCCCCTCTGTTGTCGTAAAATAGGAAAAAATAAACCCACTTCTAAGTTATATACTTCAAAAATTCTAGTTGAGCCTCTGTAGAGAGGTCTGAGCTATATACAGGTAAAATATTATAATAATAGAAGCATTTTTCACAAAAGGAGAACATTTGGAAAAAAGATTATCCTAAGTTAATTTTTTGCCAAAATATTGTATTTAAATAAAAAAAATTTGACAAAATGTCCTTAAAACAATTTTATGCATATATTCTAATCTAAGTGACCATGAAAATTATCCATTTATGCGCTTTTGCAAAATCACGGTTCCGGACGTAGTCGAATACCTTAACAGAGATATAATATATAATACAAGTATTTAAAATATCACACACACACACACACACACACATATATATATATATATATATATATATATATATATATAAAACTATAATATAAAGAATGTGAGAGAATGTTTATTAACGTTGCACTAGGAATCAACATGAACGCTATGGACAACGGACTGCATAAATTTGAGCCATGTTCAAGTGATAAGGATGGCACTTACATCCCCCTCTCCTATCCACACCAATGGGAGGACGTTTCAAACTCAACATATTTAATGTGCCATCAGCCCCTTTTGTACACAGAGGGTCTTCAAAAATCCAAACCATAGTTTTATTAACGTCGTATTGTGAAGCAACACGAGGGCTTTGGTGACGAGGACGATACCAAAGTTGATACCCTACTCTTCAACTTCCACTTCACGCTAAGTTCACTATTTTGGAGGAATGTAAAGGAAAACTTTTCGTTTTAAAAGATATATAGCATGGGTTGTAAAATTGTGACTGTAACCTCAAATTATTTCTAAATTATTAAAAGAGCTGGGAAATACTAATAAATGAGCCTTAAATCCATAGCAAAAATTTGTTTTCAAAAAAAATATTTATTTATATCTTTTTATTTAATAAGCATCTTATCAGAGCTAGCCAAGGAACTGTTCGAATAAAATAGTGATTAATATATGATGATACGATACTTTATGGTTCCTTCTCGAATCCAAAAACTAATATTAAAATAATGAAATTATAAAATTTTAGAAAAAATTTATGTAGGTTTAGGAAATGTGTGTTTCTCTGAGCATATACATGTTTAGAAATGTTACTTGCAAAAAATGTAAAACAGAATTCAGCTGAAGAAGAAACTGAACAGTGGCTTGGCGGTGGATAGATAGAGATTGTAGCCACGTAACGATTTCTGTAAGCTTAAATTTTAAGCAGATGACTTCTAATAAAATAAAATTTTTATTTTTATACCTATTTTTGGAAGAACAAAATTTGAAATATTGTACTCCACGTGAAAAAACATTATTTTTACCTTAAAAATAAACAATGAAAATTAAAATAAAAAATTCCTTGAAATTCTAATAAATAATTTCTCGCTACAAAAAAATTATTCCGTGCTTATTGTTCCAAAGGTCTGAGTACGTATTTTACTTTTGCTAATGATCTCCACAAAACTATTTGTACCATTCAACAAGAAAATCTTGATTATAAGTCAAATTATACAATGACCTCTTAAATGATAGAGCACTTCATACAGAATTAGAAAATTTATTCAATTCCATTTTTTTTTATCATGAACAATCACATGAAAGAACTATTTGGCCAAGCTTCTACTGGTAACTTTATTACTGATTCAACTAGTTTCATATAATAAATTTTGAGAAGTATAAATTTAATTATAGCTTTCCATTTTCTTTTTTCAAGCATTTTAAGGTTGTCAATACTTTTTTTCTCTCTCAAATTTTCTTACATTTATCTTGCTTTCTTGCTTTAGTTTCAGCTAAAAACCAGCACTTGATTTTTAGAACAGGAAATTTTAATCAGCTATAATAAAATTCTTCATCTCTTTTAAAAAATAGAAATTTATATTTAAATTTTATTTTATAGAAGAAACTTATATTTAAATTTTATTTTATAGAAGAAACTTATATTTAAATTTTATTTTATCGAAAAAATATGTATTTAATTATTCTTTATAGTTTTTTTTCTTAATTGTTTGAGGTCATACATTAATTTTTCTCCATTTTATCATAATTATTATAATAGTATTTCCCTGTTTACTATGAGTGAACTTGTTAAGCACTTTTCTTTATTATTTTATTGTATTCTTTTACGGTTGAAGTAACTACTACTAAAATTTTGTATTCGTTATTTCCCATTTTTATAAAATTTCATAGGTCTTGGTGGGTTGTTTTTTACCCCTTTGCTGTTGCATCAAACTATTTACAATGCGTTATTAAACACAAAGAATAATTATTTTTCCTTCTGAGAGGCAATACAAACAAAATAAGATCCTTACTCAAATATTGCATTACTGATTTTTACTGTCACGTGTGCAATTTTCTATGTTAACTGTAATGAAGCAACAAGTATGCTTAATTAAATGTTGTCTGGAAATTTGCATATGTAACAAAACGAATAAAAATTGATTTACGAAAATAAAAGAAATGCTGATAATTTTTGACGGTTTTTCAATAGTTATAACAAAAAATCTGTAAAATTATGATCTCTGAAAAATATGATGATTTGTTACAAATATTATCAATACATAAATTTATCTAATCTTTCATAAATTACCGAACATGTTATGATATCAAGTATTTAAAAATAGCAACTAGAGAATATATATATATATATATATATATATATATATATATATATATATATATATATATATATATATTTGTAATATCCGACACAAATCAATAGAATCATTTCTGAAATTTATGAAAACGGATAAGTTAACCTAAGCGCTGTTCTAAAAAATCGTCAGATAATTCTGAATGATATTTAATGAGAAGAAAACCGCAACAGACATAATGCATTATATTCATATTCTTTAATTAAATTCTTGCTTTCGTTTTAAAAAAAAAAGGTTAATACTTCACATCTTTCGTTACCAAAATCACATTTCTTAAAATTGTGTTTGTATTATTTATACTTATTTAATCATGTAAATATGAGTTTGTTTAAAGCATTGCTCTTTTATTTTTAAAATCATCATTTTTTGTTCCGTGATATTTAGGATATTTTATTTCTTCTGTGAATACTGTTTCATAACTTGATAATATTCGTATAGATATACTAAGTTTCATAGTTATATATTTTGTGGCAATACATTCTATTTTAATCAGGTATGTTATTCTAAAATGTAGCAGTTATCAGTGTTTTGGTAGCTAAAACTCTTCTCATTCTCTATGAAAGTTTAAATTTTTTGTTAAAACAACGATAATTTTAAGTGTAAAAATAACGTTTTGGTTATTAATGTGTCCAATTTTTCAACATTATGTTATTAAAAAAAAGTAATAAAGCCATATTTAAATAATATTTTATTCGAATTTCAGAAAATCGGTCAAATTTTACTATTCTATTTTTAAAGCAAAATGTATTTTTAAAGTTTTTGATTGAGTTTTCATTTAAAATATATCGGCAATGTACTTTTAAATTTCTGCTTCAGAGTTGATTACGATATTAAAATAATGATTAATACTGAAATAAAACATCTAAATGACTATTTTTCAAAATAAAGTTTTAAGAAAGAAAAAATAATTAAAACAAAATATAATTAATTATAAATCAAGGTATAATAGCGCTAGAGCAGCATTACATTTCACAGTTATATTTTATCTTTCAAGAATAATACCACAAGATATACTATTTAAATTTCTTTAATTTTAAATAATAAAACTTAAAAATTAAACAATTTGTCTTATGAAAAAATAATTTTTTATAGCAATATTTGTTATTATTGGCAAGATTTTCATTATAGAATATTTTAGAGTTACGCATCTCTTGCTCTTGTAATAAATATTATGATAATAAAAAAACCAAAATTATTATTAATGATAGTTACGAATCTTTTTAAAAGAAAAGGAAATAGAGAAAAGGGTATGTTCACAATTAAGAATACTGAATTCGATTGAGGAATGGCATTTAAAGATTTAATCTGAAAACTTCCACACATGTGTCTACCGTCGAATACCTAGTCAATAATAAAAATACCGAATAAACATATTTACAAATATCACATAAACTAATTCAATCCTTTCAAAAATACAAAAACAAATCGATTTGATAAAATTTATATTTTTCACGAAAAAATAAATACTTCAAAAGATTGAAAATTTGAATCGTATCGTTTTAACTTAATTAGTGCCTGAGAAAAGGTATTTTTATAAAAAATAAAAATTTTAAAAACCGGGAGTGAAAATAAAAATAACTTAGAGCTGCTCAAAAACGAAATTGTGCGCGCTTTCCGAGTGTCAACGCGTTCTTGTCATTCCGAAATAATCAAATAAACATAAATACCTGATCAAGACTTAACAATCCCTTGAAGGTGAATTTTGATCATGCAGCTGTTCAACGCGGATGAATATCTTTTTCTCAAAAACTCGCCGTTCTAACCACTTTGGGATGTTAAGAGTCGGAATATAGTTCTTTCAGTTTTCAGTAATAGTTCTACTTTCTCACACCACGTCCGCACATTTATGAAGGCATTGGGGGTTTAGATTTATGGGACCCTAAATTTTAGAACGAATTCGGGAGAATTTACAGTCTTTTTAAATGTTTCGAATAGTCAGCGGATCTATGCATGCTGAACTGAGACAGTGGATTTCGCGATGATCGGGTTTCCAGACGTTTGATCGATAAATCCTCCAGAAAAGAAACTTGTGTTACATTTAGCAGCGCCCCCTCTTGAGGGATGGTCAAACCACGAGTGTAGTACGGTAGAGTTTTGAGTTCGTTTTTCTTTTACCTACTTGCGTGTTTTGAGACGGTTAGATCGATTTTCAGATGTTTGAGGTACATTTTTCTACCAAGAGAGGAATTTAATTTTATATTAAATGCTAACAATGAATATTTATCGATATTTGTTTGATGTTTTGAACTGTGTTTCATTAAAAGGATTTTAATATTTGCATATTGTTCGGTAAATATTTTAATCGCTAATTTGTAGATTTACAGTACTAAATATCGTAAGTTACAATTAATATTTAAATATTTTTTTTAAAAAATTCAGAATTCGTCAAAACAAATTCAGTTATAAAAAAAGTTTTTTATTTTAATTAATATATAAATTCCTGATTACCGCTAGATTTTTTTAAAAAATTGAAAAAGTAATTAAACAATACTTTATTTTTATTGGTTCATTAAAAATGTTTAAAATATTTTTGATATAAAGTAAATCGGTGGAAGTTTTGAAACATTTAAGGATTTTTCGATTAGTACATTGAAAATTGAAATAACAAGACCACGAAAAAATTACACTTTATTTTTCAATATTTAATTGGTTATGTATACAAGATAATTCTCTTCTTAGTATGAAAATAAATGAGAAATTTAATATTAAAGACATTCATTTAATTGTGGCAACTTCCCCATACATATGGGGAATATGCCACCAGTCATGGAGTTAGATGCAACAACACAGCAGTAAATAAAAAAATAAGACAAACATTACCAAATTAAATGAGAAATAACAATAGCTATAGAAAAACAAAGAAAATTAGATTCTTTCATAATTAGTTTGCTAAAAACGAATTTTCCTGCACAACAGTGTACAGCAGGCTGAAGTAGTAGTCGACTTCAGCCCTACATATCCTCGTCCTATGCAGATCCCCTGTGTCATCCTCACAGCCTAATTATTAACTGTAGTTGTATTTTATACAATATATACAGTGTTATAAAATGAAAAAAAAATTTAAGTTAATTTCATTTATTTCTGAACCATGTGGCGTCTTCCCCGAAGTTTTAGGATCAGATGCCACACACGCTTTTTTCCTTATTGCTGCAGTGTTATGGCCGTTTCTAAATGCATCTTATGTGTATCATTATGCGTAACTCACTTATATTGCTAATATCTTATTTAAAATAACAAGTGCGTTTATAAACTTTAAATATGAGGAACGAAATATTATAAAAGTTGCACTCACCACTTTAAATGCTCACAAGATCGAAAAATAAGACCGATTAAAAACGATTAATTCAGATAAATTCATAAGCCACTCTCAATGTCAGATCAGGCACTTCACTCAAGTGGCTCAAAATTGCCATCTATCAACGCATAAAAGTTCTATTAACAAACTGGAGTCTTCCCCGAACTGGCATCTTCCCCCGAATTACGCTATAGCAAATGATGTTTTAAGATAATGAATATTTCAATAAGCATTGCTTAAATTAAAATTTTGTTTCATGACACATTTTAATAATTATTTAAATCTTTATACATAAAAATCTTCTGTGCGTGTGTATGTGACTAAACTCCTCCTAAGCGGCAGAACCGATTTTGATGAAACTTTTTGTGTGAGTTCAAGTGGATTCGAGAATGGTTTAAATTCACAATTCTGTCCGAGATATCGGAATTAGTTAAAAAATTATTAATCAAAAACTTTAAAAACATGCAACTCAATATTCACCTGCATTGTTGTAACAACGTTATTGTTATAGATGAAAAAAATGACGTAAGTTGGCGTCGAAAATTGATTTTCAGCCAAACTGGCCTAACCGGGTCTTCATTGTTACAAAAATACAGACAAATCATGTGCTTTTTAGCATTTTTAATTAATATATTTTCAAATTCTTCTATGCGTATGTACGTGACTGAACTCCTCTTAAAAGGCTAGACTGATTTTGATGACATTTTTTTGTATGGGTTCAAAAATGGTTTAAATTCACAATTTGGTCCAATATCGCAATTAGTTAAAAATATATTAATTAAAAACCTTAAAACGCAAAATTGTTTTACCCCTGCGTGATGTTTATTCTGCTAATGCGCGGCAAGAAAAAAAAATAAATAAGAGGGGAGAATTTTCTGATATTTTCGCCGTTTTTAAAATTGGAATCTAATTTTTCTATCAAAATCAGATAAAAAATAATTACAGAATAGGAAAGATTATTCATTTTGCCACGAGATACGGCGTATATCTTTATAGATATAATTCTTTTCTGCGTGTGTATGTGACTGAACTCCTCCTAAACGGCTGGATCGATTTGGATGATATTTTTTGTGTGGGTTCAAGTGTGTGAATTCGAGATTGATTTAGATTCACAATTCCGTCCGATATTACAATTAGCTAAAAGTGCGCCAAAATTATGTAAGGCCGCGCGATTGTTCATAAAAAAATCATGGGCAATATTCTTGAGGCCACTATTTTGAGCGGCAAACTTCAAGGTGAAGTTGTACTTTTACCACAGATCCCAATGATTCTTTCAGACTCACCTACCCATTCAAATGTTTGCAATTTCCAATTCGCTTGGCATTTGCTATGACCCTTAATATGTCACAAGGTCAAACAATGACAATTTGTGACTTAGATTTAGAAAACCCTTGCTTTTCGCACGACCCATTATATGTTGCATGTCCGAGGTTTGGCAAACCATCGCATTTGTATGTTTATACCCCTCAAGGATTAACCCAAAACATTGTAAATTCAATGGAATCACGATAAATTTATTTTTGTACATTATAAAATATACCTGTTGTGAAAATAGCTCGAGTTTTATCTTTTTTACCCTTTAATCAAAACAAGTTTAAGTTTCTATTCAGGATAGCTGCTGTATTCAACATAGTAAATGCATACTCACACGCAATCGATAGGTCAAATTGTGGTAACTGTACATGTGATTATGTCAGATATTGTAATAACTTCCTTTATAAAAAAATTTCATCAAAACGGTCCAGATTGTTACAACTTATTCAAAAAAGTTCGTAATTTTCGGATTTAAGACGTGTGTACAGGACAACGTCTGTCGGGACCGCTAGTAAACTATATAAGTGTGTTCACGCTTCTATATATAAAGCATCTTATAAAAAATCTTCTTATACCTATTAATTTATTTTGCAATCAAATATTTAATTTTACTTTTATTTAGCTAAATAGGAAAGAAACTAACAGCGTCATACGATATGATGTAACTCAACTAGACAAAATTGGTATGATTGTTAATTTTTCATTTCCAATTTCTTTTTTTTTTCATACTGAAATAAAAAGTGAAGTAAATAGCTTATGTTTTGTACTTCATTTAAATATGATTATTATTTGTAGGTACACAAGAAAAACCGTTAGAGTAGTGCATTCCAAATCCAATAAGAATCTGTAAATCATTTAACACTTTTTAATAACAATATTTAAACAAAGTTTTTCATTAGTATTTATTAAAAAGGTTGTATTGCACAGGTTTATTTTTGGAATTAATCTATTTCCTGTGCACCATCTGCTAAATAGGGCTTGAACGGAAAATAGTTTTTCTCCAAGATGGCTGCCTTGTATTTAAAAAAAAACAAGTTGTAAAGAATAAAAAAAAGTAAAAATGATGTAGCAAATGAAGAAGAATTACAACCATTTTAAATGAAATAACAACAACATTTTCAACGTAAAACAACACTGAAAAGTATGAGTATTAGGACAAAAAGAATAAAATATAAGGACTTTCTAAATGTTGAAAGAAGAACAAGAAACAAAGAATGCAGTAAAAATTATTAAAAAATAATTTGTGACCAGAAGAAGAATTAAAACTTAAGGAAATAAAAGTAACGCTTTATTTCGGAATGTGAACAAATTATGAAATCATTTATTAAAAGAAAAACAGTGGAAAATCGCAATTTGCTACCATTAAAAAAAATTCTGCCTGACAGATTTATAATTATAGTAATGCGAATTGGCTGCTAAGATCTACAATAAAATATCCAGCCATTCAATTTTTTAATATTTTTTAGAACTATTTTCGTGTCTCGATCACATGTTATAACGGTCGAAACCAACGAAATCCTAAGACAGGGGAAAAAAAGAAATCCAAACCCTTAAAAAGCAAAACTGTTCAAAAGTGTAAATTTAAATAACCTTTTAGTTCATAATCATTGAACGTGAAACCCTAATATTCTTTTTTTAAAAAAATCCTGGTACTCACCAATAATCTTCGAGATATTCGTTATTCCACGAAAGGGAATCACAAAAATGGATCACGAATACTGTAACAGCATCTGTTAAAAAAATGGTTAAATTTTGTAAAAAAGCGAATTGTGTTTGAAATTATTAGGATTATTACAAAAATAATGTAATTAAAAATAACAATCATATACGTGAACATGATAGCAAACACAGTACCAAACGATAAAAATCGATGTAGCCATATTGTAATGTTATCCCTTAGCTAGGTGAAAATTTTAAAAAGTTTGGCGGGCAGTGTAACGTTATCATATAATTGTGCCTTATTTTTTATGCATTGATATTTTTTGGATTAATGTAAGTTTGGAAACAAAATTGTTTACTTATGATTTTTTTCAGTTCTTTATATCGCATAGGTAAATATAAATTATTCAAAACTATAAATAAAAAATATAAAATTAAAATTTAGAAAATGTTTCTTTCAAAATACTCAATTTTCGGTCTTAATTTAACCTTCAATATTTTCTTAATTATTCGAAACAGCTGTAAGAAAATTTGGAATAAATAATCTGATTACTGAAAAGTGTTTTTGTCAAACTACGGAAAATATTCGTAAATGAAGCGAGAGGCTTGAGACCGTTACGATACTCTTTTTTCGGCAATAGTCGGAAATCGTGCTCGCATTGGTGACGTTTTGAATTAAAAACTTTTTAGGCACGTGTTTTTTTAAGTAAAAATTTCATACTTTTTTCCTTATGAAGTTTTATTTATTTATTTATTTTTGTTTAAATATTACTGCCATGCATTTCCCTTTCACTCAAGTCCAGCGAGAGAACAGAAGCGCGAGCAAAAATAATTGAAAAAAAAAGATTATTCTAAAATTGGGAATTGGAAAAGGGAATCTGGTAGTTATATTATAAGAATATTTCAAAGTTTGTTATCAAGCTTGATTGCCCATTCAGCACTTACGATATATAGGAAATCAGGGTTGTCAACATGGCGAATTATCAGGAACATTGGCATTGTACGTAAGTACCATATAAACATATATATTATATAAAAAATCTGTAATTTACATGTAAATATTTTTAAATAATTAGATTAATTGGCATTTATATACAGTGGGCCACAAAAGTGTTCGTACATTTGCAATTTCTTATAAAATTTAATGTTTTCGACTAATAAAAATTAATATAGTGTAATTGTAATTTTTTATGATACCTGCAACTTGTTCTTAATGGGGAATGACATAATTAATTTTTTAAAAACCGTGTAACCAATTTTTTTAAAAATTAATAATCAAAAAGCTAATAAAAATTACGCCACAAAAGTCTTCGTACACTTAACAAAAATCTCAACTTAGCTTTAAATATTGTATTTCTTTCTTAATTTAGTACTTAGTAGAATATCTTTTAGTATCCACAACAACTTTTAAGCGTCTTGGTATAGATTTAATCAGTTTTTTGTCATTTCTGTATCGATTTTCCATCATTCTTCTGTGATTATTGTTTTTACTTCGCATTATGCGTTTATACGTCGTGTTTTCTTTATTTACATCAAAATCTCCCCAAATATGTTCTAATGGGCTAAATAAAGTAATTGAGGAGGTATTTTTATAATTTGGGGACACCAGTGGCGTACATTGAGAGCAGTGCGCTTGGTATCATTATTCTGTTAAAAAATGAAGTCGTTTCCAATATCCAAATTTTGGGCGGATAATTTAAGATTTCTCTTTAAAATATTTAAATAGAGCTCATGATTCACAATATCAACAAAAATTCCAAATTACCTAATTATGTGGCCGATTTGCACCCCCACGCCAGAACACTTCTACTTCCATGTTTTATTGATCCAACTAGATTCTTGGAATTAAGTTTCGGAAAATTCAAAATTGACAGCAAATTGATTGGAATGGCAGACAATTCAACATTTTTGGTTCCGACGAGCCTATAATAGCTTGTAAATGAAAAAATACGGAGTTTAATCCCATGAATATATGTGGAACAAGAACTCCTTCACTTCCATGCTTCAGCATGGAAGTGAAATTGGTCTCAGAATTAGGTAATTTGGTATTTTTTCATGGTATTATGAATCATGAGCTCTATTTAATTACTTTAAAGAGAAATTTTAAATTATCCGCCCGAAATTTGGATATTGGAGACTACTGAATTTTTTCACAGGGTAATGACACCAAGTACACTGCTCTCATTGTACGCCACTGGTGTATCTATAACTGTCCCCAAATTATGAAAACACCTCCTCAATCACTTTATTTAGCCCAGTAGAACATATTTGGTGAGATTCTGATGAAAAAAAAAGAAAACGTGATAAATAAACACAAAATGTGAATTAAAAACAATAATCACAGAAGAATGGAGGAAAATCGATTCAGAAATTACAAAAAACTGATTAAATCTATACCAAGACGCTTAAAAGTTGTTGTGGACACTAAAAGATATCCTACTAAGTACTAAATTAAGAAAGAAATGCAATATTTAAAGCTAAGTTGAGATTTTTGTTAAGTGTTCGAAGACTTTTGTGGCATATTTTTTAAGTAGCTTTTTAATAATTAATTTTTTTAAAAAATAGTTATAAGATTTTTAAAAAAATTAATTATGTCATTCTATTCAGAGCAAGTTTCAGATATCAAAAAAAATTTCAAATACAATATATAAATTTTTATTAGTCGAAAACATTAAATTTTATAAGAAATTGCAAGTGTATGAACACTTTTTTGGCCCACTGTATATATATAAATCGTATATACTCATATATAAATATATAAGAATGTATGATTGTTTAAACATTGCCCTTTACGGAAAATTGATGAAATAAACGAATTCACCGATGATGGACATGAAAAATTGAACTACTTAACGCCCGCATGAAAAAATGTCACAAAAGAAAACATAGTACATCTGGACAATTGGATACTCTTGCCCAGAATAAATCAAAAGTTTTCACTTCGATCGTGTGGTTATAAGCATACACACAATTTTTTTTAAAAAAACTAATCTACTTTGTTCTATTAAAATTAAATCGTGATCAATCATTTAAAATCATAATTTAATTCCCTTTCATTGGTTAACTATTTTTTTAAAAAAATTCCGTTAAAAATTACTCAAGTTGTTAATACTGACGACTATACACTATTAAACGAGTTCGGGTACAGTTTTGAAATTGATGCGTTTTGAAATCTACATTTTTAGCAATCAAGCCATAAATATTAACAATAGTTCAGATAATTATTATCTAATATCTATATCTCTTAGATTTGCGATAGCAAATATATAACTGAAGACGAAAGGTACTTTTTTTCGAAACACCTTCTTTTGATCATTCCAAACACATCTCATAAATATTTGTGTGTAGTCATCTTCAATAATATACCTAAATTAATTTCGTTTTCATTAACCGGTTCCGTAAATTTTTTTATTGCTTTTTTATAATAAATTAGTACTTATACATTTTTTTATTTCCTACTTTGTTTTTTCAACTTCTTATGGGTTTCTAATGACTTGTCAAAAAATTAAAACTTCTATAAATTATCTTTGTTGCAAATTTGAACTTGTTTAAGTTTTGAAATAATTATTTGAGTTTAGAATTTAAACTTCGCTATTCATCTAAGCATTTAATTTAATTCTTGACATATTTTTGCTTAGAAATGAAACGTTCAAACACGGAATATTGTATTTAAAATGGAATATTTAATTCCAGAATAAAGGAGGAATATTCTGTATGTTTGACTAACATCTTACAGAAATTAATAAAATTCTATTAAAATTGGAGCATTTCAGTTGAGAAGTTTATTTATATTGTATAAAATGAAAGGAATCATTTACAAAAAAAATTTGATTATATAAATCACTTCACTGAAATATTAATTCATTTCTTATAAAAATTCAAAAATTTGGTAACCTACATTAGTATGATTTATGATTTTTACACTACTAAATACAAAAAAGGAAATGAGTAAGTGCTTTTGAACTCGTATGTTTAACCCCTTAAGCGGTCAATTTTGTGCCCAAAATGTTCCAAAAAAGGCAGATTTTTTTAATTACATATAGCAAATCATAATACGTAACAAAAAAAAAACGAAAATAGAAGAAATTTATTTTAATTTTCAAAATTTGACGGTTTTCACATTATTTTTTTACTTTATAATTGTGGAACACAAAACCCCTAAATGAGCTTTTATGAGTTCATTCTTCATGGTATGAAGAATGTTTCATACATCTTTAAAGAATCTCTCTCATACTTACAAAAAACTTCAAATTTGAAGCATGGTGTAAAGGTGCCTTATATTGTAATGGGGATAGAGATCATATCAGTTTTTTGGATAATCTTTTCGTTTTCATTTCTTTTCAAGCAACAAATTGCACATTACCCTGTTGTTTACAAGAATCTATATATTCAAGAATAAAATTTCAAGAATCTATATTCTTGCTTTAAGGCTACCCAGTATCTTTTTTACAAAACGATTTTTGGCAGACAGTAACAGTAAAAATAGTTTATGTTTTGTATTCACTAAAAAGTCAATTTGACCAGTCTTTATTTTACAATTTTAAGAAATTTCGAATTTTTTTCAAATTTTTATAAAATGCCCAATTTTTAAAAAATTTTCATCATTTTAAATGATTTATACTTAGTACGGATTTGAAAATCTATTGCCTTGTTGATTTTTAGAAATTATTTTTCTAGCTAAACCTGGAAAAAACATGAAAATTTTTAAAATATTAAATTAAGCATTTTTTTTTTAAAAAAAATCTCTCTCAGAGCTAAATCCATATTTACTTTTATACGAGTAGAACCTACGATTGGGAGTACATGAAAAAAATTTCAAGACTCTATCTTGCATAGAAAAGAACCTTAGGGACTTATGTCTTCAAAACAATATAAGAATATTTTTAAAAATAATGTAAGAAATAATACGACGTAAGAATAAACTCTTATATCTTCAAAATTAAAGGTCTGAGAAAAACACATTTAAAGTTTGTAAAATTGTAATGGAAAATCTAATAATACCTATAAAGCTTTAATTTTGGAGAAAGGTTTTTTCCACCTTAAGTTCTACATTAAAACACTACGAATACGAATACGAATGAAAAATTTTTTTTAATTCAAAATATATTTTAGCATAATATTGATAGAATTTGTTACAACGATCAGTTATTCAGCCTAATCTTAGCACAATATTTTCACAAAATTTTGGAAAAACAAAGCTTATTTATATACAAAATAACAAGGATACTAACTTGAGCTAAAAATCACCAGGTTTGTACATAAAATTTAATTTTTTCAATTTTAAATTGGGCAAGTTTAGCAAGTTTGGGTTTTGGTTGCGCAACTTTAAAATATTAAATAATGTGATATGTTTTCTTTACTGTCGTTGGATATACATCAGGGAAATATTCAGTTTCATCTGCATTACTTGAATTAAAAATACTTGTATTCTGAAGTCTAATTGCAGTATCAGCTGAGGATTGATTTTTAGATACATCTTTTTTAGTAGTACTCCATCTCTTCAAAATATTGTTTCTCATAACAACGTAAGAATGTTTTGGCCATGGCATTTTATCAACAAAAAAGTTAATGATAAAGCTTCCAGATTATATAAACTATTTTTTAAAACAAAAATTGGCCTTGAAATCAATCTTAATTAAGTAAATATTATGATAGCTCACGGGCTGTGGGTATCAACTCTTCATCCTAGGTTTGAGGGGATAAAAGATTGACCACAAAACGCTTCCATAATAAAATTAGTTTATTATTATATTCCTATTTATATTCAGCAAAACAACACTAGTCTAAGATGCTTATAAACAGGAGTGATATGACACAGAATACTAACAAATAGCGCAATAAACCACCGAATCTATATTTATAGAGGATTTCCGAACTTACTCGTATCCACTCTATTCTTAAAGCTTAATCTAAACTTTCTTACCGCAATTCCATGGCGAACAGCTACGGTCCTTATATCGTCAATATACTCCTTGATCCAACTTGATCCGGCAAATGGTTAATCTTCTGGTTTCGAACTTCACTCATAACCCCCCTAGCAATCTCCTAGAACTTCACTGGCACTATTAGACCTCCTCATTAGAACTCAACGCGAATACTATAAAGCTCCAATATATGCACTTTCTAATCTACATAATCGCGTTCTCTTCTTGGGTTGGTCGGAAAGAATTGCCATTCTGGCCCCGAAGATTTCCCAAGAAGTTTTTTAATAGAAGGCGCGATAAATCCCCGTCACACTATGAGAACTCAACAAACTCGAAACCTAATCAAGTAGAAATAATTTTAGTAATAAACATTAAAATTAATAGCCATTTCATACTAAAAGAAAAATATTTTTAAAAGTGTTTTTCCAAATATTTTTGATTAATTCAATTTAAGTGCAGAAAAATGCTTTAAAATGAAACCGAAACCAAAACCTAAGGTCAGAAAACTTCAAACATCTTAAAAACTAATTTGTTCTCAGATCTGAAATTTTTTTGGAAAGCCTCCCAATGAAAACAAAAGCACTACAAAAAAATGCAATAAAAATTTGTTCTGCATTTTTGAAATTTGTAGGGTACTGAGTATTAAGGAAATGTTCCTCAATTCACCACAAAGAAAATTCCGTATGAGAAGTATTTTAGTACCGTGAACAAACTACATCTTTTAAAAACACTAGCCTTAATGATCTTACTATAAGAATTGAAAAGATAAAAAAAGAAAATAACAGTGTGGATACAGCATACAGGCAAACCGGTTGTGCCCAGTTTTCGGTAGCCCGTACAGTGTACGGGCAAATAATCAGTTAAGAAGTTAAATTTAAACTAAAAAACAGTGAAATCTGAGAGAGTTTCTCGTTCCTTGGATTTCGAGACAGGGGAGATTTAACAGGGAGGAGTGGTCAGCCCCACACTCAATCCCCAACCAAGAGGACCAGGGTGTACCTCTTCGTCTGGTGTCCCTCTATGTGTGCGTGCGCGCGTGTGCGTGCGTGCGCGTGTGTGTGTGTGTGTGTGCGTGCGCATGTGTGTGAGTGTGTGTGTGTGTGTGAGAGAGAGAAGGATTGCAATTGACTTTCCTCTAAAACATTTTTCATAAAATAACATCTTCACAGGATTCTGTGAATTAAAAATAAATTTCCCACAGCCTAAAAATACATTCTCATTGCAAAAAAAAGACGCAGAAAAGCCATACCTGCGAGATAAAAATTGACGCTAAAATACGAAATCATTTTAAGACGTACCGTAAAATTTTTAAAACAAAAAATAGGATCGAAATTAAAGGGTGTGCGTTAAACACCGGATATTAGAACGATAGCTTTAGAAATAACAAAAGAGATGAGCATAAAAAAATTTCCTACTTCTACATGTATTGAAATACTGTTTATTTAAAAGAAATGGCTTGCCTTATGAACTGAAAGAGTTGTAGTTCTAGAGTGAGTGAGTGAATATTAACATCGCACTGTTCAACTACACGAGGACTTTTGGCGACGGACCACGTAATTGTAAACCATGGTCAAGTGACGTGGACGACACCTGAGCTGACACCCCCTCTCTAACTACCACACCACACCAATGGGAGGATGTTTCAGCTCTCGACAGATGAAACGTGCAACGCTGCCCTACACGGCGGGTTTTTAGTGGTACTAGGCTCGAACTCATGACATGCCTGCCATGATCCGACACCTTGACCACTGGGCTACCGCAGCCCTGGTGTAGTTCTAGAGGAAAACTATTTTGTGTGTCAAAAGTCTGGGATAATATCATGAATAAATGACTTCAAAACATAAGAGCAATGATAACTAATATTTCAGATTTCTTCGTAAAAAAGGGGGTGCGTGTTATACGGCGAATGTACCTAAAAATTAGAAAAATTAAGCTTTAAAGTATAGGTGCGCGTTATACGTCGCATTTTACGGTAATTCTCTTCCAGACATCGGTCATAACAAATTGGTGTCCAGAAGATTTTAATTTGCTGTCGAATAAATGCATTGCTTTTACATGATTTATTTTTTATTGGTGAAAGCAAAAAACATAAAGGACCTTCCCACACATCAATGCTGCAAATGGAAAGTAGAGAAGCTGGAAGGTGATTTACAGGCGACTGAAAATCGAGTCTAAGAAAGTCTGCAATAGAGTCTGGCAGAAATATTGAAAAACGAGGGGAAATATTTCATCTTTTATTGGTTTTTGTTATTGGCTACTACACACACTCATACAGAATTCAGATTAAAAAATAAATAATCGAACACAACACTTGGATCCAATAAATTCTAAACGATTTTTCACTGAGAGAGATTTCTGTAAAAATAAAAAAAAATCCGTTTTATTTTATTCTTATTTTTTAACCATTAAGGTATCCGACTACGTTCGGAACCGTGACTTTCAAAAGTGCACAAATGGATAATGTTCATGATATTTAGTGCCACTTAGATTAGAATTAATGCATAAAATTGTTTGAAGGACATTTTGACAAAAAAAATTTATTTAAATACAATATTTTGGCAAAAAATTAACTTGGAATAATCTTTTTTCCAATTGTTCTCCTTTTGGGAAGAATGCTTCTATTAGAATAATATTTTGCCTGTATATAGCTCAGACCACTCTGCAGAGGCTCAACTAGAATTTTTGAAATATATAACTTAGAAGTGGGTTTATTCATATTTTACGACAACAGAGGGGAGCAATTTTAAGAAAAAAACGCGAGTAATTATTTCAATTGGTGGTAACTCTGAAAATAATGTGAATGTTTCAAAAATTGTAGTTGAGCCTCTGTAGAGAGGTCTGAGCTATATACAGGCAAAATATTATTATAATAGAACCATTTTTCACAAAAGGAGAACATTTGGAAAAAAGTTTATTCTAAGTTAGTTTTTTGCCAAAATAGTATTTTTAAATAATTTTTTTTGTCAAAATGTCCTTAAAATAATTTTATGCATGTATTCTAATCTGAGTGACACTAAATATCATGAAAATTATCCATTTATGCACTTTTTTAAAATCATGGTTCCGAACGTAGTCGGATAGCATAATAGTAATAAAGTCAGATAAAACAATTCACTTACTGACGTAATACTTTATGTCACAAGGGATTCAAAAAACTAACACCTAGAAAAATTACTTTTGATATATTTTTAAATCATACATAATTATCTTTGAAAACTATTCACTGGCAAAATATGTGTTCAGGTATTCGGAAATTATATTCTACTTTAAGATTCAAAATTATACCGATTGATTCAAAATTAGTGTGACCAATATTAAAAGCATATAGCTATTTATGGTGAATTTCTTTCGTTTTAACATTTAAATTGCTAATATAACCATTTTTATTAGTGGGAGTGAATTATAGGACTGAAATTACATCCCCAAACCCGGAACGAAATTTTACAGCTTTTGAAGGATGGTTGTTCAAATGCTATTATAAATAAAGAATTTAAAAATCAAAAAAGACATTTTTCTATTGTATTACTCTCTAAACTTCAAATAGAAATTAAATTTGGCACGCAATCAAAAGCCTCAGGAAAAATAATGTGAATGAAAGGAAATCCTTAATGAAAAAGAAAAAAAGAAGTTGAAAAGAATTATCGTTGCAAAAAATCATTTTCATCAAAGAATAATGGCAAAGAAACTGCAGATATAGCTATCGACAATTTATCATCAGATATAGAAAATTAGCTATAAAAAAGTAAATTTTTCTGTCTGTTATCAATTGTCAGTTAATACCATAGAAAAACGAAGAAAACGTTCTTGCCCTCTATATGTAATGTTATGCAAAGGTAGATACAAAATATGGATAATTCCGCATGAAGCACTGTTTCATCTGTCATTCACAACTGGCAGAAGAAAGATACAATATATTTCTCGCAAAATGTGTCGCAAAGACGCAGCTGTTTTACACAAGGTAAGTTGGTCGTCAGGTGTTATGGTATGGATGGTAATGTCCTCTGAAGGCTTAAACCTCTCGCTGCGTAATGCTACGTCTACTTTTCCCGTAGAAATCGCGGGATGCGCAGCGAGAAGGTTAACAAAACCATTTTTTGTAGAACCGAAGTCTAAAATTAATGATAAATAATCATAAAAAAGCTTTGAAACACTTGATTAGAGAAAGTAAACATTTTTATTCTCAAGGAAACTTTGTTTTTCCCCATCATTACGTACCAAACTATACTGCAAAATCAACTATAAAAGGACTGAAATATAAAAAAATAAATTTTCTTCCTCTGATTAATGACTATCACTATCCCCTGTTTGTGTTCCTTGCGATTATTTTTTATGGGGTTACTTAAAAAAACAATTATATAGACGTAAGGTAAGAACATTTCAAGAGCTTCAAAAAGTAATCAAAGAGGAAGCTGGAAAATATTCCAAAAATGGTCGAAAAAACTCTTTTAGCTTGGCCGAAACGGTTACGTAAAGTATACCGTGCTAGAGGAAACCACATTGAAAATTCCATGTAAAAAACTTGATTCAATACAAATTTATGATCCTGCGAAAATGGTCACACTATTTATGAATCAACCGGTACAATGCTTTACAATAGATTCATAAGAAAAAATAATAATAAAAAATTTTAAAAAAACATTGAATAGATGTAAGTTGCATATTTCATATAAAAGTTTTGTTTATACAGATAGTTTCTTGTCAATTGCATACACAAGAATGAGGTTTGGGGGATTCAAACTCCTTCCATAAATTAACAGATTTTTAATTTTTAGCATGAAGATAACGTCTGGTGTTTGCATTACCCGTTTTTCTTAAAAACATATAACCCCTCTCGTGGAAATAGTCAGTGCATGCCATTATATTCTTGTATTTTTTTTTTTCGAATAATTTGTTATATTTGTTACATTCGGACTATTCGGGCGTCAGTTTAAAAAAATTGACACCTTTTGTGGAACACTATTAACAATTCCATTTCATACATATGAAGTGAATTAAGAAGTTCTTTTAAATAACAGGTTCTAGCATAGTAGTTTCAACCTGGTAAAAGCTTAAATCCTATTACTTTTGTAATAAGGTTCCATTGTCCTATTATGTTTCAAATAATCGTTTAATATATGGCAATATAGACCCAGTGGCCGAGTGGTAGCGTATCACGCTTCCTCACCACAGATTCGAGGTTCTATCCTCGGCCTGGGAAAGGTCGACTCAGCCTTTCATCCCTCCTGCAGCGGGACGATAAAAGCTTGCTTGAGGGCATGAACACTGGGGGTCTCGCTTCGAACTGACCCCCTGATCGGGACATCTGCTCATGCACCTCAGCGCCCAATGATCACGTATACTGGGATGGGCACAGTAAGCCCTGGCCCTCATGGGCTGTTGCGCTTCTGAGTTTGAGTTTATAAGACAATATCCCATTACACTGAGAACATGTTTCACAAATATATCATGTGTTCCAAAATCATACGCAAGGCGCTGGCTTCTAATTTGTTCCAGTGATCAGTGTAATCTCTATTTTTTTTATTTCGAAATAAAATTAAGTTTTGAAGGGAGAGTTTGTTTTAAATCCCTCTTTATTTGCTACTGTTCATTTTTTTTCATGTGTGAACCATAAGAAATTGATCCTTATATCAAAATAAATACTTTTATCACTTCTGGTACTTAAAGTAAATAAATTTGTCTTTCACACTATATCATTTGGACAAATTTGTACAATTTGTTTGTGGTTAGTAGTTAATTATAATGCTATAATTTTAATTGAATAGGCAGACATTGCATTTTTTAAGTATAAAAATAATAATAACTACTGTATTGTATTTTTTGGAGTGAATGAAAATTAAAACATCGCACTGTCCAGCTACACGAAGGCTTTTAGCGACGGACCACGTAACTTTGAATCATGGTCAAGTGACGTGGATGACACCCAAGATGGTACCACCTTCTCCTAACTACCACACCACACCACTTAGCAGGAATATTCTACCAATACTTAGCAGGAATATTCTTTGATATCCACTCTTCCAAGATGTATGACAGCGTGGGTTCTATGATGAGCATTTTAGCGGTGAAGACGAATAGTTTTGTAGCAGAAATTGCGTTTTTAGCGGATTGCAAAGATTATCATTTTTGTCCCGAAAAAATTGTTAATGTCAAAATTTAAGTATCTTATATATTTTGTATGTTAATGAAGACATTAGAAAACGATTTGACTATTTATTTTAAGTGAACGTTGTATCTAATTAATTTTACAGTGGAATATCTTTAATTAATTAATTAGCTCTAACGGTTTAAATTTCCCAAAGTTGAGTATTTTGTTTATGTATATCCCTTATTTTTCAATGTAGTGATCCCAAAAAAAATACCGCATAAAAAAAACTGCAGTAAATCGTAATGCGGTAGATAAAGGGTTAACGTGTATCGCTCCCCTACACGGCGGGTCTTTCAATAAAGTTCTAATAAAGCGGGTCTTTTCAGTTCTAATAAAGCTCGAGCTATGAAAATAGCTAGACATTTGCCAACTTGACTCTATCATCAACATTTCGCTATGTTTTTCATTGAATCGCCATTAGAAATTTAATAAACGGTGTTGCTTGAGAATATTACAATTTTAACATAAAATAAATACAACAGAAAGTAATATTAATGTATTACACTTTCAGGTATAAATTATTTACACTATTTTAAGCGTTCATTACACAAAAGTTTTAACATTGTGTTACTTTTGTTGAGCAGAGATCAGCTTAGGGAGGTATTTTTGAAAATCGACCCTCAAGAGAGTTACGGGGAGTTATAAATAAAAAAAAAAATCCTTTTTATCAGCTATTAGATTTAAAGACTTAAAATTTAACAAAGGTGTCCCCCCTTTTTATGCAGATTTTTTATGCATTATCTGAGATATGCAAAAAGCTTTTTTAGTTTAATTTGCAATTCACGTAAAATTAGATCATTAAAAACTTCTTTATCTTTCCGTCTGTATTGTTAAATTTTTAAGTTCACCCGTGTGAAGAATGGGTATACCAGCTAGTAAATAATATATAACAGAGGGTGAGTGAGTGAGTGAGTGAATATTAACGTCGCACCCTCCGTTATATCAGTTGAACTGTTCAACTACAAGAGGGCTTTTGGCGACGCCCAACGTATTTTTGAATCATGGTCAAGTGACGTGGACGACACCTGAGCTGGCACCCCCTCTCCTAACTTCCACACCACTCCCACGGGAGGACGTTTCAGCTCTCGACAGATTTAACGTGCATCGCTGCCCTGCACGGTGGGTCTTTAGTGGTACTGGGCTCGAACTCATGACATGCCTGCCATGATCCGATACCTTGAACACTGGGCTACCACAGCCCATATAACGGAGGGAAATGAGTAGTGAGAAAGAGAGATAAACTTCATTGGTAGTGTAATGGGCAAAATTCATGACGGTCACATGATAAATACAATCACATGTTCCCCATGGAATTCAAAACTGACATAACTTGCATTTGTTCTAATTGAAAAATGTGGAAAAAAATTCCAAATTTGGTTACTTTACAAAGATGTTCAAATACTGAGATTGTTCAAAAACTTTTCAAAATTACAAGAAGTAAAAATTTTTTACGTATACTTTTAAATCAAAGTATTTTTATTTACTTATTTACATAATTATGGTTGACAAACATGAACTTTTTAAAAGAAATATTCTGTAAAAAGCAAAAGTTGGCAACAGCGGAGCGATTGAATTGATTGGCTGGAAACACGTGATTGTTTTTATCATGTAACAATGTCGTCACATTAATTTAGCCTATTACAATCGAGTCGCGAATTCGAAGCCTGTGAGTCTTGTGATACGAAATCAGCTTGCAAAAACGAAATTGCTTGCATATTTAGCTGTTCTTTACGAATAGTTGTGTGAAAGATGCAACCCTTGCGATATTAAAACATTTTTATTTAATATTTAGAATTACTTCAATTATTACTGTATCCTTTTCATCAGGGACGTTTTAAGGCATGGGACAACTGGGCCCGGGCCCAAGGCCTCGGCCACAATGAGGGCCTCGTCTCGTTCTCGACTCAGCCTTAATAAAATCCTGATTTGAATAATTATAATGGTCAAATGTGTTATTTCCGTTTGTATTCACCAAAAAACTGGTAACTTTGGACGATATTTTAACTGGCTACATGGGATGACCGACGGCCCTGAACCCTATATAGGCCTAGGCCTATCACCATACATCAGGTGTGGGCATTACGTCGATCGCGATCGACTGGTGGACCGCCAAGATATTTTGGGGTGACCGCCTGAAGATTTTAGCAGTTAGTAATTATATACGAAAACATTCAAGATTGGCTGAAGTATGCAGACTAAGTCTTCTACTGACTATAACAACGAAAACTAACTGTAGATAAAATGTTTTATTTTTTATGCATTTTGAATTGTTTGATAATAAATGTATCATTTGATATTATTATATATTTCTGGCTAGTATTATTATGTCTATATTTTGCGTTTTGCTTTATATATATATATAAACGCAGTTTTAAAAGTTTTTTTTTAAATTTTAGTTCTGTAAGTAAAAGCAAGTACATATTCCATGTTTATTATAATATTGTTGACCTTTTGCTACCTCACCCCACCTACGACACTGAGCATTGGCGCACACTAGAATTTTTCAAAGGGGGTCGTGGTCGAGGGTCGAAAATCTACAATTCTCGTATCATACCACAATACGCTCCCAAACGTATTTTTTTTAATTTTGTAGATTGTTGAAACAAAAAACAGTAAAAAAATAAATTACTGAATAAATACTCAGCATAATTAATAATAAAAAATTATTTGTTATTAATAATAAAAAAAATATTAATAACGAATACTTAATTAAGTTTTACGTACTGTATACATGGAATTAAAATCAATGGGTAAAAAAAATCAAGGGCTGTGGGGGAGGGTCCGGACCAGTGCCCCCCCTTCTTTGTGTGCGCCACTGACATTGGGTGGAACGTGACAGATTGAAAAAATTAGAAGTAGCCCGCACACTGGAAAAGTCTGCCCACCCCTGCCATACATCATCGCTACTCATTCAGTCTCATGGCGGCAGTTGGTCGCGCCGGTTTGTGCGATTGTTAGTCAAACACATTTTTTTTGTTTCGGGTTTGTACGAGTGTTTGACAGCAAATAGTATGTATTGTCTACTTTTATGGGTCATGGGGGCAGGCCCGTGCCTGGGCCCCACCTATGATGCATACTTCACCAGTTATTCACTGAAGATGTTCTTTGTGCCACTCACTAAAAATAACTTCTATTGTACCCTCCATAAGCACGCCCATCACTAAAGGCCCGACCCTTAGCTCCGCATATCTCAAAGAATAGAGAGACTCTTAACCATGATTCTTTTCCACAAGCATGGAAAGTCCAATTCTTATGAACTCTAAATACTCTGCATATGGGCTCAAAATTTGCCCAGGGACAACGTACACCTGTTATTAATCTTGAATAAAAACACTGAAGGCTAAGTGATAAGTTCTGTCGATAGATACAGCTACTGTAACGATTGAGAATATGGTCATGGAAATAAATAAGTTAAATATCTAATTGCATATTTCTGCGAGAACTAAGACAAATAGTCTACGTTTTTCAGCTAGATTTCATGCGAATTTATTCGTGTTATCACGAGTACATTTATTCAACGCTGAATTGTTGTTGAACATATTGCTCAATGAAGATGAGAGAAGCATAGAATTCCACATAGATAATAATTCAAATTCCAAACATTTACGTTATTTTGTCTTACGCCTGTATTCCAGTGTAAAAAAGCAAAACGTAAGTAAAGGGCAAGATAATAATTCAAGTAAGATAACTCGTGCACTTAGTAGGAACTTTTTTCTCTTTTCGTAAAATGATGTAATGTTTTCTGAAATGAGTGTTGTGGCCGCTGCAGCCTAGTGGTCAAAGTACTCCTAGACTCGTGGCTGGTCCTTGTCTTGTGGCTGGTGACACGTGTAATAAGTCCCAGTCTAGTACCGCTGAAGACCCATAGTGCAGAGGCGGTCGATGCACGTTAAATATTTCGAGACTGGTGCAGTGTGAAAGGTAAGGTGACTACCGACCTTCAGATCCAATTTTTTTATAGAAACAAATTGAGTGTTTTTAGGAAGAAAAATAAAAAAAATATATAAGTACAAAAAATTTTTTAAATAAATATTGTACTTTTAGAAAAATTGGTTATTTTACCAAATTTTTACTAAAACGGGTAACACTGTATAAAAATTTCTAATACAATTATCATAATTTTCTTTATACACAACATACATATTATGGTGCTCTTCAAAATGAACCAAAATCTAAGAGAAATGTTTAAGTACAAAAAAATTACAGACAATTATACATAATAATATGAAAATTTTGATATTTAAGTTTTTTCTTTATAAAAACTACACTAAATGAAAAAATATTTAACCTACAACAAAACTCATGGTCCACTTTATGAAAAATAGTACAATAAACATTTCCACAAAATTTTAAAACGTTATCTGGTAAAAAGTTTCTTTGGAAAATATAATTTTGAGAAAACCTCATTTAAAGTTTTATCTTACTGTCCTTTTGCATAGAGTGATGTTTTCTAAAATCCCTATAACTTTATTTCTATTTCGCGTAAAGGAAAAAGAAAAACTGTTTTGGACAGAAATATGTTCAAACTATAAGATTTTGAAATAAAAAAATGTCTTATGTATATGAAAAAGGACATTTTCAAAGTAGTCAGTCACCTCAGGAGAGCGATGTGCCAGCTTAGATGTCGTCACTTGGTTCAAAATAATGCGGTTCGTCACCTAAAGCCTTCCTGTAGTTAAATAGTGTGGTTTTAATATTCACTCACTCACTGAAATCGGTGTTTTTTGTAGGATCTGTGTCCTCTTGTGTTGTGTAATGTAAGAATTATTAAATATTTTTTTTGTTCCAAATTAACAACTATGGAAGGTTACATATTTCTACAAAGGCTTTTATATATGTTTATGTATATCTTTTTTAATATTATTTTTATTTCTCTCCTACCAGAGCAAATAGATTTTTTGTTGTTGTTGTTTTAATAGAAAAATTTAAAACTCTGAAATTTCATGACTAAAACTAATATTGGTGAATAAGTAAATCATTTTAAAAAGAATAATGTAGACCTGCAGAGGTAGATATGTGAATTAAATTGGGCAAATCAAAGCGCTCGCAAGTGTAACAACGTATTTTGTTTAGAATTTTCTTTCATTAGAGCAATATCATTCATGCACTTTTTGGATTTTGTGGATTTTTCGGTGAATTTTGCAAATTATTTTAGTTTGAAATCCCTTTATTCTGTGTGCACTGTTTTCTTTTTGATAGAAATATCCTCGGACATAATTCATTGTACAGAAAAGTTCTTCTTAATATATTTTTATTGTATGAATGTTTTTTTATTGAATACTAGAGGGAAGGATACCCCCTGTCCGTCTAACGATGGACCAACCCCCAATGATAAAGTCCTCGGGTTTTGACAAACCTGCAGCTCTTGCAGCTTCCAGGAAAGTTGAGTATTAGTCCCTTTGATTGTTAATAAGTCTTCGTATGAGGCAATGCTTTTCTTCTTACGCAACGATTCCAGTCCAGGCAATCTTTGCTTTTTTTCTGTGAGAGTTTGCAATAATGTACTGTCGCAACCGCATTGACTAAATTATATGGAACGAAATACATAGTGGCCAATTCAGCGTGTACAACACATACAAAATCAGTGTTGCCAACTTGGCGAGTTATCTTGAACGTTAGCATTGTTGCGGTACGTTGGCATAGTTGTGATAGTACGTAATACATTTATTACAGCATCATGGAAAACTTTTTAATGTATTCAGAGAGAAAAAATTTTGCTGCATAAAAAAAAGAAAAACGCAGTCTGATTTTTACTGTACGATTTAAACGGCAGGAAAATATTTGCACATTGCGCTCTAAAAGTCAAAACGATCGACACTAACAACTACAAAAAGAAAGTGAACTTTGTTAGGAAAATGAACTATTGACTATAAACCTAACCTACATTTTTCTGGTCTTTTTGCTCTTCATTTGCTTTCAAAAGCTTTCCTGTGTACTTTTTGATTTAACATTTATTAACATTAATAGATTTAACATTTATTTATATATTATGATTATTATTATGCCTTTCAAGTGGTTGGTGAAAGAAGGGAAGAGCTCATTAAAAAAGGCGTTCTTATGCCTGATGGATCTGATAAAAACCAAGATAGCAAAATAAATGTTTCCCTAAGACCCCCTGACCATCTCTCAGAGTATTCTCACACAAAATTGGGTAGAACCGAGTCAAATCATACTGTTACCTGCGTGGTGTTAAGGACTATGGCTAACGACAGACGTAAAAAAACTAGTCCCTTACCACGATAAATTTCGTGGGCCTCAATCTGGCGCTGCCGATCAGGTGGCATGATCGGCAGCAACAACAAAATTACTATGCAGTCATACCAAATGATGCTTCTTTCGCAATTACTCTTCAAAGGCTTACCTTTCCTTTGGTAAATAGAGCCTTCAGTAGCGCAAACAAAGGTTTTTCAAGGGGGGCAGGATCGAAAGTCTACAGTTTTGGCATCATGCTCCAATACACCACCCAACATATTCTTTTCATTTTGTCAATTTTCGGGTACAAAAGCAATATAAAATTAATTATTGGATAAATAATTAGCATTAATTAATAAAATTAATTATTAATAACAAATACATAATTAAATTTTACGTAATATATATACATAGGATAATAACCAATCGAAAAAAATCAACGGCTGTGGGGGAGGTCTGGACCCCTAGGACCCCCTTGTGTGCGCCGCTGACAGCCTTTATGTCACCAAGATGAGTAAGTTATCTTTCTTTTCTCCCTTTGAGTTTGCTGTTTCTGGTAAACATGGGTATCGTGCTTCCGGAATACCAAAGCGTTTTTTTCTTGATTTTCAACCTTATTCCTTGTCACATCCTCCTTCCTTTTCTTCTTTTCTTTCTATTACAGAGTTTTGTCTCCAAATCATAGATTCAAGCTATTGTTGTTTTCTCCCGAATTACTGATTATTCTACACGGCGTGGTCAAATGTAATCCTTGCGCCAATAAAACTAATCAATAAACTAAAAGAACATTTTTTTAATCAAAAACTACTTAATAAATACTTTTTAATGACTAAAATTCAATGAATGTTACCTTTCGGAATTCGAACTATAGTTCACAGTGATAGCTTCATTTTTGGTAACTTTTAAAAAGAGTAAGCAAATAGGCATCCCACACACATTATTTTCCGATTTTGTAATTTTACGTAACTGTAACAAAAATATCGAGGACCTGTTTTTCATTAGGTAAGACGTTTTATGAAGCCCAGTGGCTGAGTGGTTAGTACATCGTGCTTCCCCGCCACAGGTCCGATGTTCAAACCCTGGTCTGGGCAAGGTTGACTCAGCCTTTCATCCCTTCAGTGGGTCGATAAAATGAGTACCAAGCTTGCTTGGGAGCTTAACACTGGGGGTTTTCGCGTCAGACTGACCACCTGACCGGACCATCTGCTCATGCATCTCAGGGCTCAAGATCTCGCATACTGAGTTGGGCACAGTAGGCCTTGGCCCGCATGGGCTGTCGTGCCACTGAGTTAAGTTAAGTTAAGACGTTTTATATTTTGTCTGGTTACCAGTGCCAGTTTAAGCTCATTTCGGACCTTGGGTGCTGAAGATCTACGGTCCCCCTTGGTACTGATGAATCCAAGGAGGAGCTCTTGGATCACTTGGTTAAGTATCTAGGCCCTTCCGAGCACCGGGCCCCTGGACACCCAATGGATTAACTTGCAGTTCCAGTTACTGGCTGTCACATTTTATATAGTATTTATTTGTAAATTTGCTTGTCTCAGTTGCTTTCTCAGTAAAAAAATGAAAATATACTGTAACGGGTCTATCCACGAATCTCTTCAACTAATCCTCTTGGGTAAAATTATTCTTTTTAACTGTAAGTTCTGCTGAAAACTTTCCTCGGTGTAGAAGATGGGATTCAGATAAATGAGTACTTCTATTTAAAAGTGGGCATTAGAGTATGCGATGATGGTCAATGGTTGATAGTTGACTATTAAAATTTGATTAAATTGTGAGCAAGATATGATCGAAGGCCAAATAGTTAAGCAAAAACATTTAAAGAGAAATTCTAGCCTAGGAGTCAAGAGCATTCAAAGAGTCAGTAAAGTAATTTTAATTATATGTTAGCAGCATTAAGCCTATGCGATTGCTCTTCCGAGTATTATTGAGTGAATTTCCTATCTTAAGTTGTATTGGTTGATTAAACGAAGGATTAATAAAATTGTGTTAAAAGTACTATGGCTGATCTTTCCTCGAACCCCAAAACACTAACAACCCCAAATGGGTTTTTATAATTCTTGTATTAAACCGATAAGTAATCATTATTTGATCTATACCTGACGTATCTACATAAAAAAAATAAGTATATATAAATTTCATGTTAACACTGTATTGTGTACATTTGACATATGCTACATTTTGAACGTTTTTTAAATTTTTGAGGACCATTACCACTAACCCGGGTATTCACTGGCGTAACTTGTTCTGAGGGGGGTCTGTATCCAAATTCTTAGAGGGCCTTTTTTGGGGTTCCCTTAACATCTTACGATTCGGGACCCCGGCCAACTATAAAAAGTCAATAATTGACACCAAGAATAAAGCTTGGGAGTATTTCTGTTCTACGAATTCTAATAATTTTGGATTTACTTTTAAAGCAGCTTTCGAAAAGTTATCCAGCCCAACCAATCTTCATCAGATTTCGACTGGCGATCCTGCCTCTTTGTTCCATAGTAAGGTTAGCCTTCTTCTTGATTCTCATTTCCCTTCAGGATCTTCTCCTATTCCTCTTGTCTTCAATGACTGCTCTCCTCCTTCATGCCTGAGCCCCAGTGAAGTTGAAGTCGTCTTCCGGAAACTTCGCGGGGGCAAAGCCCCGGGTATTGATCTCATTGACTATGCTATTTGGAAAGCTCTTTATAACTCCTTCCCCAACTTGCTTTTTCGTTTCTTTAACCTCTGCATTCAATTTAATCACTTCCCTTCCATTTTTAATAACACAAAAATTAAATTTTTACTAAAGCCCGGGCGTGACCCATCGTCTACTCTCTCCTATCGACCAATTTGTTTGCTCTCCACCCTTGGCAAAATTTTAGAAAGAATTTTTTTAATAGGTTTCTCCGTTGGATTTCTAAGAATAATATTCTCCATAGATCTCAGTTCGGCTTTAGGGAAAACCGCAGCTGCATTGAGGCCGTGGACAAATTAGTGCATCACATTAAAAATACCAGGGTGAATAAACATACTGCTTCTACGTTTATTGATATCAAATCTGTTTTGGCAACGTTGATTGGTCGACTCTCTTCCATATTTTTCATTCATACCGTATTCCTCTTCACTTTCAGAAATTCATTCACTCTTACCTCACTAACAGGGTAATTATCTAAACTGATAATACTTTTACCATTAAAAAACAAATTTTTAAAGAATGCCCACAAGGGTCCGTTCTTTCACAAACTCTTTGGAATATTTATTTTAATCCTATCCTTTCTCTCAACTCTGAACTGTTTCTTCTCCAAGCCTTTGCGGACGATCTCGCAGTTGTCTCTTTTGGCCTTTCACGTAGGGAACTTGAAGATAATACTAATAAAATCCTTAGTTTAGTAAATTCTAAGCTTTCCGAGCTCAATTTCTCAATAGCAACTGCTAAAACCGTTTCAGTTGTTTTCAGATGTCCCTTTCTTCAATGCCGTGGTTTTCGAGGGAGCACGACCTTCAGGAGGAATTCCATTTTTAAAATTGGTTCCAATTCCATCCATATCTCTAAGTCATACAAATACTTGGGTGTCAACATTGACAATCGCTTATCTTGGACTCCCCATATAAATTCTATCAAAGATAAGATTCTCTGGATTTCTTCCAACTTTTATCGTGTTTCCAAAAATTTCAATCACCAGCATATTTCCCTAATGAAACTTTGGTATACTTCGGTTGTTCAACCAATCATCTCCTACGGAGCAGGAGTGTGGGGTGGATCCCTGACCTCTATCCAGGTCCAAAAGCTTAAATCTATTCAGAGAATTTATTTATTAAAAATCACTAAAGCCTATAAAACCTCCCCTACTGACGCTCTTAATATCCTATTAGGCATTCCCCCCTTCATATTGTTATTCGCTCGCTCTACTTTAAATTCCAAATTTGGAACAACAGGAACGATCTCCTTCCAGGTCTTATCCCAGCTACGAAATTGGACTCTTTTATTTCTCTTCATCAGATCCTTCCCGATTTTCTTTCCTTTCCCATTAATACTTTCGAGGGCCCATCTGAGTGGGAAGTGTATACTGACGGATCCAAAATCGATTCCAATGTTGGTTTCGCCGTGTGTATTTTTTTTCGGGGCTCTCCTATTAAAACATATCTCTTTAAAATTCAGGATTTTAACTCGGTCTTTCAGGCAGAGTTCTCTGCCATCGGTCTCTCTGTCTGTTGGGCTGTTCATCATAATGCTGAAATTCATATTTATATACTGACAGTCTCTCCTCTATTCTCTTTCTTAATAATCTTACAAGTAAATCCAGTTATCTCAATTCCATTAAATTCAAATTGTTTCAATTCAGAAGCTACTACAATCTTTACTGGGTCAAAGCTCATAACAATAATCTTTACAATGATTACGCCGATTTTTATGCAAAACAGGCTGTTTACGATGGTGAAGTGTTTTCGGTTCCCGCTCACCTCGCTCCTTCCTCTCCAGTTCCTTAAATAAATTTATCCTAGAGTCTTTTTGGACCTTCTCTTGGAATGATTGCAATACTGGATTAAGGGTCAAGCGCTTTTCAATAATCCTAAATTAAACATTCTTCCCATTTCTAAATATCTGGTCCATTTTCTAACTAATCATGGGCCTTTCCCCGCTTACTTGCACAGGTTCAATCTCCTTTCCTCTCCAAATTGCCTGTGTGGGTCGCCTGGAGACGCCGACCATTACGTATTCCATTGCCCCTTCACTTCTGATCACCATCTTGTTAACCCCATCCCGAACGCTCTCTATCCTTGGGTCAACTCTATTATTAATAATCGTAGTATTCACAATAAATTAATTTCCTGCTTTGCTATTTCCAAATCCATATTTGATAATTTGGCTTAACTTTCCCTTTTCCCTCTTCGGTTCTTGCTATTCCTTTAAATCTTTTTTTGTTCCCCTCCCATAATTTATTGCAGCTTCCTGTTTTAACCCTTAGTCATCATTCTGGGTTTACTTTAAGATTAATTTCTTGTTTTTTTTTCTCTCTCTCTTTTAGCAAAAATGGTATATTTAATAAAATTCAATAACTTATCTGTTTCCCCCCTCCTTTTTCCCCCTATTTCTCTTTTTAGTGTCTTAAAAATATAATTGGAGGAGGAAATCTAAAAAAAAAGTCATCTTTCCAGTGCTTTTTTAAAAAAAATCTAACGACAACAGGAAGTGTTGGCGCCAACTGGAATTATAGTTCAAAAATATATATTTTTTGTTTCCTGTTTATTTTTTCTCTTTTCACACTCTGTTTCAGGATCTTTTCTTCTCCTTAGAAGATAGCACCTGTGTGTGTTCTTGTCTGTGTTTGTTAAGTGTTTTTTTTGTATTTGCATTGTAATTGTTAAGCGCTTTTTCTGTATTCTTCGCCAATTCTCAAGAATTTTGGGGAAGGGACCTTTTTGTACATGTTTTTCGTTTAATTTGAAAATAAAATACTTCTCGGAGGGTCGGATGCAGCTCTAAACCCTTTGGGTGAGCTCGATTCTCTGGAGTAAGTAAGTAAGTATCATTAATACGGTGGTAGCTACACCCCTGCTGGTATTGGGAACATTCTAAGGATGATATTAAAGAACCATCTACTTTTAACATTTCGTCTGATTCCTTGCAACAGAAGTGTCTCGTGCACTGTAACACATATCATTCCTTACAAGTGGCTGATTTTACGAAAAATTCTAAAAGTTCTAACCGGAATCGCCAACAGTGCACGTAATAAGAAACTCGATGTGCAGTAATATTATATATTCTTTGTATGTCGTACAGCGGCGCACCCAAAGCTCTTGATTTTTTTCAATTGATTATAATTCTCAGTATATATATATATATAGTACGTAAAATTTAATTGAGTATTTGTTATTAATGATTAATTTTATTAATTAATGCTAATTATTTATTCAATAATTAGTTTTTTACTGTGTTTTGTTCCCGAAAATCGACAAAATCAAATGGAGCATGATACAAGAATGGTGAACTTTCGACCCCGGACCCCTTGAAAAATTCCTGTGTGCGCTACTGATGTAATAGTAATCTATTATGATGGAGGGAATGAGTTAGAATTAAATATGAAATAAAATATGTTGTTATTTATTTCCCTAGAACAAATAAATAACAGAATTACTAATAAATTTTGAGCGTTTATTAACGTCGCACTATAAAGCAAAACGAGGGCTACAATTGACGGACCTCGATCTCGGTCAAGTTGTGACGGGACTTTATCACGCCTTCTCACTAATCTTTTAGGGGAATCTTTGGGGCCAGAATGGCGTTATTCCAATCCAACCTTATCAAGAAGAAACTGCTACATGTAGATTAGTTAATGGGTACACATTGGAGCTTTAGCATTCGCGTATTAGTAAGATAGAAGCCGGAGAGTTGAATAGAAGGAATAGAGGCCGGATAATAAAATAGAAGTCGGATAGTAATAGAATTATAGTAGAAGAATAGAATACAAGAAGAGATGGAAAGCCGAGATGTTGCTCGCCGTGAGATATTGATAAGAGATTAATTATATAACGGACTTTAGCTTATTAAGGAATCTACAGTAGATAAAGATTCTGAGGTTAATTTCTCGTAAAGATAGTAATTAGGATTTCAGGCGCTGATTATTTAGAAAGAATTGATAATAACGTGGTATTACTCCTGATCTGATTCCACTAGTAAGACTTGCGTTGGGTTGATCAATACATATTTAGACAATAATAAATTAGATTTATTAAGGAGAATTTGAGTGATCAATCATTTATTCCTGCAAATCTAGGTCACGTGGATGAGGAGATGATACTACACATTCCTTTGAGCCTCAGCAGATTTATTGACTACGTACACAAGTAAAGTGGCGTGGGTTTTCCCCATCCAGGGCTGACCGAAAATTTGTCGCCCCTCTATTTCAATTATTAGTCAAGGTGTGAAAGTCCCCTTGGATCTCACTTTGAGAACGAGAATAATTTGGAGTCAGATAAGAGCCAGTAGCCATTTTTATAAATAACTTTCTTTATTTGGTTATCTTTCCCAAATAGAATCAAAGACTTTTAATAACAAATAAATCAAAAAAGTAGTTATATGAGGTTTAAAAGAGACTTGTCTTTAAATTAACTTGAATATCTAATGATCCAATTAATTAACAATTAGAATATCGATCACGCAGAGATTACCGCAATAAGAGATCCCAGAATTATATTCAATAATATTCCTATTGAACATTTAATTTTAATCTCACTCCTAATATAAAGCTTTAATGAGACTTTAATCAATATTTACCACACTGCAGCTCAGCTCAGCTTTTTCTGAGATTTTATCCTCCTAGAAATCTCCAATAATAAATCTCTAACTTCACTATTATACCTTCCTGCTTCAATCTCTCTCTCCTACTGCTTTTTACTTTACTATTCCGTTTGACTTAAATACTTTATCTAATCTGCATAATAAGGAATCCCTGTCCTCTTTTTGGAGCTGATTGGAAATAGGTAGGGGAATTAAATTTCTCTAAAAAAGACGTCTCAGAAGGTTAGTGATAAAGTTCCGTATAGATTTGTCACAAAGGAAATTAGTAAAAGTAAAAAAAAGCAGCTTTAAATTTTTTTATTCATTGCAATGCGCTTTTCGTGTTTTTTTTTTCATAGCAAAATCTTTTATACAATTGTCAATATCAATATGTATGTCATGTTCAATTGCCAGAATAGTTAAATTTGTTAGCCTTAACGTGGACACAGTCGATCTGAGATGATTTTTGATTAATTTTTACTTAGAGAAGCTTCTCTCGCAACTTGCATTACTGACGGCAGATGTTAAAAAAATTCTCAACATTATGACAATGTTTGGTAAGCCATGTTTAAGTTTGGACTCAATAATATATTTTAATAAACCCCTGAGAGCCAGACCTAAAATGAGTTCTTTTTACTGCCTGGATCTGTTGCAGCTACGAAAGCTTGTAGACGTGCGCGCTCAATTTGAAATTCTTCTTTATTAATGTCTTGAGGAGCTTGAGATAAGTTAAGTTCGTCCATGCTCAATATCACTTCAGGCCTTAAAAAAGCAGATTTTTGCGGTAGATTCTGCAACTGTTGGAATCTTTCTCGAATTTCAGCAATTATTCTGTCTATTGAAGAAACCATTGTTCACTTCAAGTCATTTTCGTACGATAACTGAACGTCTTTACTTCCGTCACCAAATATATGCTTCCTCCTGATTCTTCTTGGTGGTTCGAAAGAAATTTCAAGCTCTTCATATAAACTTTTAACATATATTAAGGCATCATCCACGAATTCCTCTCTACGGTCCCCCTCTAATATGGTTTGTAAAGCACGCATTTTTTTTAACACATTGATGGATATTTAGTCCCTCTGCAAATAATTTTGAGCATCATTGACTTCACACAGTACCGGTTGCCAGAAGCCTAAGTTACGTAAAAACGAATGCGATTGCATACGACTAATAAACTTCCTGCATCTCTGTGTGTGTTAAAGCTGAATTCACACCAAGGCTATCAGCATCGAGCGTCTAGCCAATCAGAGACTTCATATCGTCCGAGATGAAGTCTCTGATTGGCTAGATGCTTAACGCTCGACATTGACAACCTTGGTGGGGATGCAGCTTTAAGCTTTCTCTCGTTTCCGTCAGTTTCGTTGCTCGGGCACGATTTGGAGTTTGAAATATTTTTTGAATTTAAATATCGCGGTACTTGCCACCGCCCCTTTTCGTATGCTGCCTGGGGGCAAAGGCCCCTCGACACCCCCACGCTACGCCATTATTCTGTATGTGCTTTATGATTGTTTAAATTTGTGATACTGTTTCCACCAATTCAGCTATCCTCATTTTTTTCCACTTCTTGTGCTTACATGTAGAATTAATAGTAAATATGTTTCTAGTTTTAAAAGTGTTTCTCCTATCCTTGTGACTCAATACTTTAAGAACCATATAGATAAAATTTCTTTAGTCGTCTTAAGTGCCGTGGTGCAGTCTCAATAGCCAACTTCTTAAAAAACGAACTCATAAACGAAGAGTTGCGGGAATAAGATTTCGTTTTTCTAAAGATTAGAGGATAGAGGAATTGTAACGGGTCTATTCACGCTTCTTCTATTCCTCTTGGATCAAATACTCTTTTTAACTGTGATTTCAGTTGAAAATTGCTTTCCGTAGAGAGGACTTAGTTTTATGTAATTTTGAGCTTCTATTTAAGAGCTAGTCGTGGAATAGGCATCACAATGGTTGAAAAGTGAGATAGAGGAAAGCATAGCGTTAGCGACCGGTAGTCGTATAGTTAATTCCAGAAGGAACAATTTGCTCAGGATAATAGATAAGTGCTATTATTTCTTTATTGTTAATTTAATAAGTTTGATTGCTCCTCGGTTTTAGTGATTTAAGTGCATTTTCAATTAATTTGATTAAGTCTATTAAGTAATATAGACAATAAAATTGCTTAGATTGAAAAATGGCTGATCTTTACTTGAATCCTCCAACACCCGTGGTCGATGGACCATGACAGTGTGACCTCGATATCTGAATACTCATGGTTTCAAAATGAATTCTGTTGGGTCATAGGTTCAAATCAGGGTGCTACTAAAGATCTACCATATAGAGAAACTGATGCACATTACATTTATCCAACCTCAAAACTATCCCGTTAGCGTGGTGTGGAAGTTTAGTGCTATCTTAAGTGTCATCATCATCATCTGAACAGACTTTCTGCAGTTTCAGCAGATATCTATGAGAAGTATGTATAGTACTGTCAATAACACATTCTAATGCTCTTATTAGCATTTCTGGTCATTCAATTAGACTGATACGGTTTTGACGTTTTTAAAACTAAGTCTTTCAACTTCGATCCAAGATCATGATTAATCAGATCTTATATTTACCGTTTTCGATATCAATGACGTTCAAGTAAAATTGCTAACCAACATTACCCAACCAACCAATTGCTAACCAACAAATACCACCATTATATCACTTTGATAAAAATTGCACAACATGTTAATTTAAAATTAGCCCTACATGACTTGATGTGCAAGTTCAACTTAGTAGATGTAGTAATTTTAGCTTATAAGTTGCATAACAATAGTTCAAAATGATGAGATTTGATATTAATAGTTATTTATGTTGCTGTAACGCAATATGAATGCAAAGCAGAGTTACAGCAACCAAAACTGTAGATGTGTCATTTGGATACTTCTGATAAGAATTGAGTTCCTAGTAGGGTTTCTTTCCTGGGAATAATAAGATTTCCAGACATTATACTTAGGACATTATACTCCCAGGAATTATACTTTGTTCTTGGGAATGACACGGGGCTTAAATATTCTGAGGATGCTAGTTTTGACTTGACTGTGGATTTCGACATCTGATATAAATTTTAGCTGATTGCACCGTTGCTGTTTGCGATTGTTCACCAAGAATTCCTTGGAATGACAAATGTCCATTTGAACCCCAGCAGTAGTGTAAAAGTGTAATAAAAGAAGCAACACCACCCATGTAGGGCTGGGGAGAATTTTTGCATCTTGTCGAAAGGAAGATTAAATACGTGAACTATTTATCATGATCAATTTCTATCTGTCTTCTGAGCTTCACTTCGTTAACTAAAAGTATTTCATTTTTTTTTTTAAGGGAGCATCTTTTCGTAGTCCACCAGCCCGCCTATTTTGATAAAGTTCGGATATCTTGATTAACGTTTATAACGTAAGTACTTATACTTAAAACAGTTATTTATTTCATTTATTATTTTAAAAAATTTCTAGATCATTCTCTACATTATAAACTATTTAAATGAATCAGCATTTTGAAAAAAGGAATGAATCCCCAAACTGTTTAGGAGGGAAAATCATAAAAAAAAATCTTGAAACTTTTCTTATTTATTATTTTTTTAACCCAACTTTGGTGAGAGATTCTTACATTAATATTTAGTTATTTTTATGTAATAAAAAAACAGCACTTTCGTGAATAGGAAATCACTTGTACAAATAAAATCTCCTGGACACAAAAATTGATTTTTTTAAAGCATGGGATGATTATTACAGCAGCAAATAAATTTTCATTATAAAGGGTGTTTTTTTAGAGGTATAGAACTTTAAATTGCAATAAAACAACGATGTATTATTCATTGACATGAATTTTTTTTTATTCGAAAGATAATTTTGTGGCATTACATTTTAAATACGATTTCTGGCATATGACTGCCACGGCTGGCTCGGATGTAGTCCAATCTGGACGTCAATTTTCGAGGACTTTTTCCAGCATTTGTGGCCGTATATCGGCAATAACACGGCGAATGTTGTCTTCCAAATGGTCAAGCGTTTGTGGCTCATCCGCATAGATCAATGACTTTACATAGCCCCACAGAAAATAGACTAGCGCTGTTAAATCACAAGATCTTGGAGGCCAATTCACAGGTCCAAAACGTGAAATTAGGCGGTCACCAAACGTGTCTTTCAATAAATCGATTGTGGCATGAGCTGTGTGACATGTTGCGCCGTCTTGTTGGAACCACAGCTCCTGGACATCATGATTGTTCAATTCAGGAATGAAAAAGTTAGTAATCATGGCTCTATAACGATCACCATTGACTGTAACGTTGTGGCCTTCATCGTTTTTGAAGAAGTACGGACCAATGATTCCACCAGCCCATAAAGCGCACCAAACAGTCAGTTTTTCTGGATGTAACGGTGTTTCGACTTACACTTGTGGATTAGCTTCACTCCAAATGTGGCAGTTTTGTTTGTTGACGTAGCCATTCAACCAGAAGTGTGCTTCATCGCTAAACAAAATTCGCTTATGAAAATCGGGAACAACGGTAATCTCGTTTTGGGCCCATTCGACGAATCTCTATGAGCGTGAGTCTATTCATGATGAATTGCCAAACCAAACTGAAAATAAATCACTTGACAGCTGTTAAATCGGTCGCCATCTTGGAAAGTAATGCCAACTTAAACTTCTATGCCTGAAAAAAAACACTCTTTATATATTGGTATTTATCTTTTAGTAGCAACATTAGATAAATAATTTATTCAGGATTGATTAAAAATAATAGAAATTTGATCTTTGACTTGGTACCCCCAAAATCACAAACCTATCGTTTTTTTTTTTTTATTTTCATTTAATCTTATTCCTTGCATTATTATCTTTCGATTGATATATCACTTGTGCATGTCGGAAAGTTAGAAGTTGAATAAAACTTCATTTGAAAACAAATTAGGCAATTCAGCCCCGCCCCCTTTTTAGAAAAAAAAGCTAAAAAATGCGTTACGATAAAAAAAAATCTATTTTATAAATAGAAATAATAACTATAAAAAAGAATGTGTAGTATTAAAAGCAGAATATGTCCGAGGCAATACAATAATGTAATTTTTCTTCCTTGTGAAATGTGTGCATGTAAAATTTTTAAATTAAGGCATTTTATATTAATAATTTTATAATTTCAGTCCTTATTCCTGATATATTTTTCTTACAAATGTAATACTTTAATATTATAAGAAGAAAAACAGCTAAAATTTCTGTCATGACAGAAAAAAAAAATTTTTTAACGTTTTTCTTGAATTTTCTTGTGCAATTAGTACTCTCTAAAAGTTGATCATTTATAAAAAAGTGTGTTTTGAAAAAATATGTAAATGCAATTATTTTTAAGAAAAACGTATAACTAATATCTTAAAGTGGTATTTTAAGTTTAATTAAGCTTATAATAATTATTTTTTTTAGAATTATAAACTTTAAACTGGTTTTTCTCAGTTTGTGTTTTTCGAAACCTTAGTGCATTTAAAATGCTACTCCTTCGACAATTATTTAGCAATCACTTCCATTTTTTTCCTGCTTGTTAAAAATAAAGCATGTAATAAAATTAGGGATCCGTTTTGCTATAAACTGAAGACTTTTTTTTTTAAAAAAAATAAAATGTAAGACATGTTGGCTTTTTCGTTGATTTTTAGCCTGTTTATCAACATTTTATTTCTTTTCTCAAAAACGAACTTATTCTAAAATCGATCCCTAAAGTTGTTTAGAACATCCATAAAAATATTATAAAAAAATTTCAGGTCAAAAAATTAATTTTTACAAAAGGAGTAGGATTTTAAAATTTTCCCAATTTTCTTCAAAATTTTAAATTTTTAAAATTGTGTGAATAATATATGAACATTTTCATCTGGTAACATTTTCTTGAATAGAAACATTGTATAAAATGCTAAAATATAATTTTTAAATACGTAAATAAAAAGTTTGCTCAAAGGGTACCAAGTCCCCTTAAACAGGAAACTTGGTGAGGCTTTGAAAAGAATTCCTTCAGGCATCAGATGAAGCTGAGAGAGCATTCTCTGCCGCAGGGTCATTCATAACCAAGCTACGAACATAGGCTCAGTGATAAAAGCATAGTAGCTAATGTTTCTAAATATCACACTTCAAAAAGGAATAATAAACATATTTTAATTTTTTTTATATTTTCAGCTGAATGTATAACTGAGCAATGACGTAACATACACTCCCGCATTGGAGAAGGGGAGATTCTAGGAGGTCCAAAGTACATTATGTGTTATGGTTTTCCAAACTTTGTAAGATCCAGCTTGGGGCTCAAAACTTCACTTTGCAGGGGGGAGGGATAATAATATTCTCCTTTACGTCACTGTAAATGAGTATAAGTTTTGGAATTTATATGTATCCTTATTTTATATAATTATTATTGATATCAATTGTTTTACTTTTGTGACTTGTTTCTATTTTTTATTTATTTATTAATTTTTTATTCCAAAAAATGTCTATTGCGTTCCCAAGATTTCCCAGAAATAACATGGAAAGGAAAAAAAAAACAGGAAATCATACACCTTAGCAGGGACGTCTTAAAACTTCTTGAGGCCCTGGGACCCTACGCAAAAGTAGGCCCTTACACAAATGTAGGCCCCACATATGACTCTTAAAAGTAGCATACGTTGTCAAAAACTCGTACAAGCAATAACCCAAAAAAATAAATGTGCATGACTTGCAATCGCACAAACCGGCTCGACCGACTGCCATCTTTTGACTGAATGAGTAATGATGGTGTATGGTGGAAGACTAGGTCCGTACGTGGACGACGGTCATCACTTGTAGTTAGTTGACATATTGTCCGAAATTCCCCGTTTTTCGGAGAATTAGAACAGGAAAAAACATTTGACCATTGAAACTCTTCAAATCATGATCGTATTAAGGCTATGTCGAGAACGAGACAAGGCCCTGGGCTAGGGCCTAATTGGTCCATTCCGAAAGACATCCATAAACTCTTGTTTCGAGTGACCCGGAATAAGTGAAAGAAGAGGGCTAGCATCTTTAAAGACTTCTTTTTCTACTATAGTGATGTAATCAAATCACGGGAAATAGTAAGTGAGTGTTTATTGGTATCGCAATGAATACAGCAATACTAAGTCTATTAGCGACAGACCACGTAATTTTCAACCACGGTCAAGTGACGAGGACGACACATGAGAGTGAGTTTTGAGACTCGTTCATTTTTCCCCATGTGTACAACAACAATTCATTAAATTTTCCAATCAACCAATCCATTACATATATAAACCAATCAATCAATCAAAAAATTAAAAATCGTGCTTCGATTTCGTGTTTGAAAAGTGTAAATAACGTCAGTTTTCTCCATGTCACATACATGTAAATATGATATTTCTCGAGTTTTGAGACTCGTTAATTTTTTTCCTCATGAATACAAATCGTTCATTTTTCCTATCAGTATGAAACGTACTCCAATTTCATGCATATGATAATGTTGAAATAAATACTTGTTGCTCCATATAACCTCGTTTATACAATGTGAAAATGTACTTCAAACTGGAAATATTTTCTTTTAAATTTTAGTATGAACTATTTTTGTTGAAATGGAGGATCTATCTGAAGTTTCTGCCTTTCAAATGGATGATATTTCCTCTATAACATACTTAGGAGATGTAACTCAGATTTTAGCTGAATATTCATGGATCTACAATGTGAGGAATACTGAAATTTTTATCCATAACGTGTTAGAAAACATACCACTCAGTGTAAGTTATAATTTCTGAATTCCCATGTTTGAAAGCTGTATTTATTCATAAAATCAAAATTCCAGATTTTTTACTTTAGTTTTATAAATTCAGGTATATCCTTGATTTTATTATAAGGTGAGCAACCGTCCTCTTTTGGGAATAACAGTGCTCCTTTTATATGTTCTGACCTTCCTTGAAAAATGTCCGCCTTTTCAATATTTTAAAACTGATCTGTTAATCTTTGTATTCAGGTTTCCAATATGTCGAAGAATAGTCTGAAACAAATATCACAAAAAAATAACAGTTTTCAATGATGTTTTTTTACTTTATCACAAGTAGATAAGGCTGATGTAGAAAACTGGGTTGATTTTTTATCAAAAGAAATGCCTGATATTAAAATCGTTGGCTATGGTCGTTTGAAGAAATTGGAAGACTGAATGTATATTTACATTATAATAGATTGAAGCAATTGGAAAATCAACATGTTGAAATTGATGAAAGATGGTGGAAATGCTTAACCATTTAAAGAATAAACACATTCCATGTGAAAACTTAGTTTTTTTTTTTTTTAATTTACTTTGTGCTGCCCTGGAACTAAGGCAGCAGCTGAAAAAGTTCTTTCAATTAGTAATGATTTTTGGACAAGTGAGAAATCAAGATTGAAATGTTGATACTTCAGCTGTTACACTTATTGTAAAGTTCAATATGAAGGATATTTCTTGCTCCAAAATTACCAATGTATTAGAAAATGATATATTAACAACAAAAAAATCATTGAATGGAAAAATCCTCATTTAGGTAAATAATTAAAAGGGACGTAAGCATAATTGGCATATTTTTTGTTTGAATTAATAAAATATTTCATATATTTACGTTGTTATTTTTTCTTAAGTTTTTCATCCTCCTTTTCATTGTAAAAAACTGGTCACCTTATTTATTATGACTTTAATTTTTCTTTTAAAAAAATACTTCAAATTTTTTGTGGAGGAGGGGCGGGGTCCTCTTTAGTTTTTTTATTGGTTCTGAAACAAGCATCAAATCCATAGTTGATGAAAGTTTATTTGATTTCCTCTATTTTGTTGAGTTCATTTAAGAATTTTTAACTGGTATTTTATTTCTTTTAATTATTCAAATTACATAAAATTGCATTAAAATACTATTTTTAGTTAAATGTTATTCATAGAAATCTTAAGAATACTGTGTTTGTATATAAAAATGAGTTTGTTCACAACTGTAAAGAAAATAAATTTTATTTAATATTGTGTCACTTAATAGATCCAAATATAGATATTACAGTTTTAACCAAAAAATGTCTGAATTTAGTTGTTGAATGGTTGAGGTAACCACATCAAGTTAGAACTTGAATTTGGATGCTTCTGAAGATCTGCTATGTAAAGGGGCTGATGCAAGTTAAATTTTTCGAGCCTAAAAATGACTTTTAGATTAAAATGAATTTAGTCAGTATATTTTAACTTAATCTTATATACATGAGTTTTTTTTATGCTCTTAGATAAATCATGAAGGTCATCAACATCTATCAAAGCCTGCAATCATACTCTTTCACTCACCCAAGCACATACATATATTTGTCACATTTCAAACATTTATACTTGGATGCAATCAAATCTGCATTTACATATTGTTCATGCGATACTTTTAAACTTATATTCATGCATAAAAACACTTTTATATTTACTTTGAGCTATAGTATTTTGAAAACCAATATGCATGAAAATTATTCGAAGAAAAAAAAGTAAAATAACTGTCTTTATAAAAGAGTTACATTTTTGCCTTTTGGTAATCTTTTTTTATTCTTCCACTAAATGGTGGGTTAAATGGGATCAAACCAAAAATTTCATTTTTAGTTTATTGTATTTATTTGGAAGAATTTTCATGCTTTGAACGATGTATATTATTATTTATATTATTTATTTGAAGTAGTGTGAAAAACCTATTTATTTTGGAAAAATTAAAGGTTATTTGATTTTGCTATTTTTTGTGTCACGAAGCAGTGCATTTGTGTGATTGTATTTCTTGTACATTTTAAAACTGCTTATTACTTTATATAACTTTTTTCTGTGCTTACATACTATCACAACAATGCCAACATTTAAGGTAACTTGCCAAGTTGACAAAACTGATTTTACATGTATTGTATGCATTGAATTGGTAACCATGTGCTTCATTTCATATTATATTGCCAATATGGTTGTGATAATACATAAGTACCCTTTTTTCTAATTATTCACTAGTTAGTGATTTACAAAGTAATAAATTTGGTCAATTTTTATTACTGTATAATTAATCACTCCTACAATAGGAAAATAATATAATGATAAAATTGACAGACATATGCTCAATGCATACATTTATTACAGATAAAGTAAATCATATTCAGAACAATAGAACCAGTTTTTAGCACATAAATATTTTTTGCATTTTCTGTGTAACTACTGCATTCCATCCTCAGATATTTTGTATAATAAAGATTGTCTGTATATTTTAACTGTATCCAAGGTTTCTGCATTCAAATATTATATTTTTTGAATTATTTTATGCATACACATATTTTTTTTCTCTATACTTATCCAATTCTTTGTTTTATAGTGGTGTGAAGTTTTAACTGCTGTCTCAGATGAAGATTTATGTCGGCTGCCATTTGATTTCATACAGGTGAATTTTTAATTAATTCAGTTTATAACTCATAAATTGAAAATATATTAAAAATCAATACTTAATTTTTATATAATTTTTGTAAAATATTTTTTTAAGAGATTCTGTATATTTAATTTCAGATGCATCAAAATTCCACTTATAAAATAGTGGGCATTGTTGAATGTAAAACTGTGTTGCATAACGGGAAAATTAATTTATAAAAGGATATTCTTATTCTATAAAATACATTCTCTTCATCTAACTATATTCAAAATTATTTGGCCTATCAATACTAATCTGTTGGGTAATTTTGTCCCAAAATTAAGTACAAATTTTTAAAAAATAAGCTCATTTCAGAAATAACTGAATTATATGATATTGAATTGTAATTTCTATAATAATTACAATATTTGAAGGACAAATGTAAACCAATTTCAAATTGTAAAAATGCCCATTCAAAATGGAGCTTATTTTGTTAATCGTTTGAAATAAAAATACATTTTTTCTAACATCTTATTTTATCTTATTTGATCCACTCATAAGTTCTAATATTTGTGAGTAGTTGGTACATGTTCATTGTCATTGTTACTTGATATAAATATTTTTAAATTAAATGCTGCATTTTCAATAAAAACAATTTAAAGGGGAAGAAAGCAGATGAAATGTGTGAAAAATGTATTTTATTCTTTGAAGGATAACACAAATAAAGAAATAAAATTAAATCTAAATTAATCCCCTTGTGCAATATCTTGATTTTGGGACATATTTTTTAATTTTAATCTTTAATACAGTGAAAAACATTATACTGACAATTGATTTGTACTAAAAAATCATATTTTCTTATAAAATGTTTACTGTCTGTTGAATACTAAATTTAATTCAAATAAAATATTTCATATAGACTTTTATGTTTTTCATGTCTTGCAAAAATTCTATTTGGAGAAAAAACATTTCAATAAACATTTATGATTAAAATCATAACTAATCTACTATAATACTATAATGTAAAAAGAAAAAATTATAATTGGAGGTAAAATATTGAATAAAAAAATTCTTAAGATTTAAATCCTTTAATCTTTATTATAAAAATAAGGATATAAATATTTCTTGAAAAAATTTTAAGTATTTTCTGAGGAGTTCTAGATAAATTAAGACTTTAAATAAAAAGTCACTTTTTCATTTTTTTTTTAAATTTAACTTTCGATTATTGTTGATTAGTGATTTCCCTCAATGCTTAATATACTCAATATTTCCCTCTATCATTGGTGAATATTTCTAATTCAATACATTTATTAGTATAACTTTTACAATTATGTTGTTGAAATCGATAGTATACTATTTCTTCATAACATATTGTTATATATGTATTGCTTTTAATTTTAGACTGACTGGCCACCATCTTTAGTGTCATTTCTCATTCAATGTCAACAATTAGCAAATTTTCGCTTCCCACCAAAAACTGCACATGATATTGCTATCAGTCAAAGAAGATCAAACTACATGCCTGTGAAAGTGGCATCTAAGAAACAATTTGAAATTGAAATCATGGCTGATCTTATTGGCAAAATTTGTCAAGAACATAACTACAATTTGGTTTTGGACATTGGTTCTGGTTTGGTTTGTACTTAACTATTTAATGTCATAAAATTATGAATGTTTTGTAGAATTCTCAAAATAATTTTTAGATATGTATAAAAACCTCAATTCAATCATTTGTTATTATGTAGGAAAAATAGAATTTATAATTTTTTTTGAGCTATTCATTTTGAAACAATGATTTTTCTTGTAATAATATTTCTAAAGCTATTTTCTGAAGAAAAAAAATAATTAACCAAATTATCAGTTATCAAGGGGGAAAGCAATCATTTTATGTATTTCGAGACATAATTATTCATGTGAAGTGAATCATAAATATATATTCATGAAAAATAAACTGATCTGAAATTTTATGTAATTGATTTGTCACATGCTACAATCATTCAGTTTAATTTCATTATATTCAAAATATAAATTTGTCTTTAAAAATACTTATCTGAAAACAAGGCATGCATACCTAAAATGAAAATTTATGTTTTTATCTATTTGCAGGGTTATCTTGATCAATTGCTTCATCACCGTTTTAGTCTCAGATGTATTGGTATAGATTCTAGTCTAAAATATACCAGTGCTGCAAATGATCGTATAAAAAATGGTAAGAATTAATCTACAATCATAAGACTTTTATTGATAGGTTTCTTTAAAAATTTATCTACAATCATAAGACTTTTATTGATGATTGTTTCTTTTTTTTAAAATTCTTACCATTTAAAAAAATTTTCAAGCGCAGATGTGCTTTAATTTTTTTTTATACAAGTAGGCATTGTAGTTTTCTCTAATTTTGCTTATTGCAGACAAAAGATAATTTATTATAATAATATAATCCAATTTGGAAAAAATTATATACATTTTTAGTGAAAACAGTTTTAATGTTATTAGTAAACAAGAAAAATCTTACTTAATGTTGATTTCTATGGATTGGTATTGTATTTTTAATTACACCTATGATATTTTCAACTCTTATCTTAGAAAACGATTCAGTTTCATCTCTTTCTTACTCTGACTGCTTCCCCCCCCCCTTCTTTTATGAAATGTTTAAATGTCAGTAAGAACTTTTATGATGTTCAATTTTTGCATTTTTGAGCTCTTCACATGCTCCATTTTATGTCAATTTATTGTTTCGTATTTACCAATCTATTCTATAAAACTTCATCTTCAAATAATTCTTCTGAGTTATCATCAGATATATATTTTAACTCACTGCATTTCTTTCACATTTCAAATTTTTATCACTGAGATCGCTATTAAACAGTGGTGCAACAGCCCATCTGTGTGTGTGTGGGGGGGGGTCAAGTCTTACTGTGCCCATCTAAGTTTTCATGACCTTGGGCACTGAGATGCATGAGCAGATGTTCTGGTCAGGTGGTCAGTCTGATGCAAAAAACCCCCAGTGTTTTGTTCCTAACCAAGCTTGGTATATATTTATCACCCCATTGAAGGGAGGAAGGTTTAGTCAACCTTGCCCAGCCCAAAATTTTAACCCCCTGACCTATGGCGTGGGATGGGAATATGCTACCACTCAGCCACTAGGCTTCAAGATTGCTTCTACTTTGCCAAAATAAATCTATATCTTTGCTTTCTTTCTCTTCATTAGGTACAACTTATGAAGAATTCATAAAAATAACTTCCATTTTACAAATTTTTAAATTGAAACATTCTGGCTCATTTTGTTCTAATCATGCATCTTTAAATTTGCTGTCTGAGAGTATTCATCTTTGTGCTCTCTTCATTGGTCAGTCATGTAAAATAAATCTTTAACTGTCTGGATGTGGCAATATTACCATGAATTATTTTGGCTCAAAATTTAAAAGCTATTAAATCCTTTTATTTTTGATTCTCATACATTTTTATGTTTGTAGAGAACAAAAATCTGCAGGAAGAATGTTACATAGATCAATTAAAATGACAAGCAACAACTCCTAAAAGCATGCCTCGCTGGCCATTGTTGTCCCTGGTAATGGCTTTAAGCACTTGTTACTGCTTGACAACTGATGTACACTTTCCAACAGTTGGTCATGATCCATTGAATTTCAACCTAACACTTACAAATTCTGAAGATATTTGAGTTCTAATTTAATATATATACTATCCATGTGTAAGAAATTTCTAAATTTTTTGCAAAAACGAATTCCTTGAATGCAATAAAATATGATAATTGAGATAAATGATTTGTGCTTGTTTTTAATTGAAAACTTTTTATAGATTCCTGTATGAATTCAATGCATCACATAACATTTGAAGTAACACATTCAGAAAAATGCATTGAAGAGCTGAAATCTATATTGAATGAAAAAACCGATTGGGATTGTGTCTGTGTTTCTGCCAATAAATTATCTTCTGGTAAATAAACATTTTCTCTTTGAGTATGAACAATATTTGTTTATCTGAGTGTAAAAAAATTATTACTTTGTACCAATTATTACTCTTTATCATTTTTTGCTTGTGGACATGCATATGCACACTTTAAGTAGGTGGATCCTCACATACATCTATGTTGTATTTACAAATGAAGTATTTATTTGTAGATACTAAAAGATCTAATGATTAAACAGTTAGAAAATTTTATTGCAATTTTGAAATGTTAATCACAAATGTTGTAACAATTGATAAAACTGAAACATTTTTATTTGTGGAAATAATAATAAATAAATAAATAAATATAGTGTTTATATAAAGCAATTTTGTGTTCAAACTTATTCCCAAGCCTGTTAAATAGATAGACCCTATTAATGAGACCCTTGTAAATGATGTTTCAATATTAATGCATTTATACAGTACTCAAATTTTACGAGACTCAGATAGAGATAACTTTTTTTGCTATATCTTGTTGATTAAGATTTTTTGTCAACAACTGTGTTGTATTAGATTTAAGTTACATTCCACAATATAAGCAATGGAAAAAACAATACATGCATTTTTTCATTGAGAATTTTCTATGGACAGAAATTTTCTTCCATTAATTAAAAATATGTATAGAAAAAAGATTATCTTCTAACTGTGAATTACTGGACTTTTCTATATATGTGTGTGTGTATTGTTATTATCATTATTAGTTTGAAAGTTTATTTATAAAAATAAAAAGTGTGAATCCCCTCATTGCAAAATTTGTAAAAATCATTGAAATTTAATTGTTTAATTTTTCTTAGCTCATTGTTCAAAATTCAAATTTTTAATTTTAAAACTGATATATCAGGACTGATTATTCTCTTATCTTATCATACTGTTGTTACCAATAAATAAATAATCATATTTTGTTATGTTTAATTTATGCAAAATAAAACTACACATGCTTGTAATAATTGTAATATCAAACTTCAAAATACTACCAATTAAAATTACAAATAAATGTTATTGCATGCATTAATTTAAAGTAAGAAACAACCCAGTAATTCTTCTGTTAATTCATTCTAATCTATAATATGACTGAAGTTATCTAAATTTATGCAATTACTTGTTTCTGCAAAATATATTCTTTACAATTTTAGGAACAAAAATATTTATTAGTAATTTTTTCACAATTTCTGGGGCATTTGTGACTGAAAAAACCTTTTAGAAATGTAAGAAATATAAATAAATTATGAAAGATACACTAAAAATATATTCACAGGTATAATTAAGTTTGTAATATCATATACCTATGCCATAAAAACGAATGACTGAAATAAATTCTTGGAACAAAAATAACTACAAGTTGATACAAGCAAAATTGGTCAGCTCTAAATACAATAATACACTAAATATTTGTGCCCAATGAAATATTTGAAAATAGTAAAAAGTAGGAAGTGTATTATTGAAGATTAGTGCTATAGTGAGAAAAAACATGCATCTGATTCCTGTTTTATGCTGAATTGAAATTGATTTTCTTTACACAGTTATATTTTTAAATATTTGTGTTGACAAATTTCAATGTTTTGTCTTAAAAAGTTCTGTCTAAATAATTCCTAAATGTTTTTGAATATGTAAGACACATATAAAAGCTCGAGAAACACAGGTTATTTTTCAATAATTATTATTTTGACATGCAAAAATAAACTAGGTCTTGCTACTAGTAATGAACTAAAAAGAATTATTAATTTTTTTTTTCTAGATTCATTGGTCATGGTAGGCTTACATAGTTGTGGAAATTTAACTCAAGATATGATGAAATTATTTTGTCAGATGGATGAAGTAAAAGCTTTTGTCTGTGTTGGATGTTGTTACAACAAAATTAATCTTAATGGTAAAATATAAATTTAGTTTTTCAGCTGGTGAATTATTAATTTTTTTTCCTTAAATTTCTAATTGGGCTGCAGATTGGTGTTTTACCATTGCAGACCTAGTACATTCCCAGGAGCTGGTATCTCTTTTTAGTGCAGCACCATATAGGTAATACCAATTGCCACAGGTAATTTTGATGCCCAGTTTCCTCCCCAGAGGGAGGCACCTGAACTATTATTAATATTGTAATTTGTAAATTCTTTTATGATTTTTTACTCTATAATATTATATAAGTCGAAAGTCCAGATTTATTTGGCTGTGTATGGAGAAAAATTGTATTAAATTTATTTAATATCAAAAAACAACAGTTTGGGATAAATTGTTGAGAAACTTTTTTTAGAAAAGAAAAATGATGCAAATATTATTTTATTAAATTATACTGCTATATTAAATTTTTAAAGTTTCTTGTGATAAATGGATAATTTTATAAATGAATGTGTTTTAATAATTACATTTTTAATAATTCCTAACAATAAGTTGTAGAAGATAAAAATTTTATTACTAATAAAATTGCTATTATATATTAAAAATTTGTTTATGTACAAGAGAAAAAAAAGATCATAAAAAGTAGTCTGATTTTGAATTAATGAAGCATGTTAAATGCTCTACCAATGAGAATGTTATATAAATAATTAAAAGAATATTTTGAAATTGAACAGAATATTTTTTTAAATGTAAAACTAAAAAAGCACTGGAAAAGAAAACACATATATGGAATCAATGTTAGGCATATGTATAAATAAGGAAAAATATATTTTTTTCTAATTAGAACATTTTAAACTTTTATATACAACTTTGCATTTTTTAGTTCAAAGAAGTCAACTCAGAGAAAACAAATCTTATGGGTTGCTTTTTATTTTTAATGTACATAACATTAATTTTTATATTCTGTATTAATTGATGGCCAGAAATTGAAACAATTACACCAATAATTAATTTAATAAAACAATTAACAAGACTCTTTGGATATGAAACGTTTTTAACAATAAAAAGTTGCTAAATTCAAGTGTCTTTTCCTAATTCTGTAAAAAATTTTAACTGATTGTTTATTTATTCTGTACCATTATGCTATTGTTCTGTATATATATATATATATATATATATATATATATATATATATATATATATATATATATATATATATATACTTGTGTTTTTAAATATAAAACTATTTAGTTGAACTTTGTCAAATTACACTAGAATATTACTTTTACATTAACAAATATTATATCAAAAGTTTTTATCATGTCTTATTCCTGTACTAACGAAATATTTTTTGTTTTATTTTAGATTTTCCTATGAGTAGTATAGCACAAAGGGCTGTATTCAATACACATACCAATTATCCAGAATGGCATCCATGTGTGTCAGGTTTGAGACTTGCAGCCCATGGAACAAGAACACATTCTGTAAAATCACTGGTTGATTCACATATTTTAAAAAGTATGTTCTATAGAGCTTTGATGGAGTATTATATCCAAAAAGGTAATGTGTATGTACATTGGAAATGATCAGAATGTATAATTTCTAAGTTTATATAAAGTTTTGAATTATTTTGAAACCTTCATTTATATAGTTTTGAATTTTTTTACTAAAAAGAATTTCATAAATTTATTTTTTCAACAACTAAAACTCTTGAATGATATCTATTTTATTTCTGACTAAAATATTTCGAAGATTTATTGGAGCTATTTGTTTTTTACTTTATCTTGTATATTCATTGAATTCATTTTCTTATGTTTTTTAGAAAACATTTCATGGCATCAACCAAAAAGACATATTAGGTCATCTGATCTTTGTAATTTTGAAACTTATTGCAAAATTATGCTTCAAAACCATCCTTTTTGTAAGTATCTTTGAAGGGACCAATCTTTTAATGTTTTGCTAGATAGTTTTAAAAAAAAAGTATGACCAAAGTTTAAAAGTTCTAGAACATACTATCAGTGATTGTAATATATAGAAAGAGCACAACTTTTTTTTTTCTTAACTAGTGTATCATGCCTTAAGTTAGTAAGCTATTATAAAGTCTTTAAACAAATAAATAATGTTAAAAAGTACAAAAACTCACTGGTTTTATTGGTATTTTCTCAACAATGAGAATTTTTAATACTAAACTTTCATTAGCTCTGTTAACACACACACAAATCTAATTTTGTTTATATACAAAATACGTTTTTCATGTATTAATGTATGATTTTGTAATGTTTTGATGTAAAATGTATTTATACTTACAATTATAATATATTTCCTCTTTCTTAACAGTTGGATGGTTATATTTATTATATAACTATACTTATTATATAACTATAATATAATAATATACTAACTATAATAAATTTTACTATAAAAAGTATAGCAAATTTCAAAATTTATTTATAAAGCTTAGAAAATGTCTTGATTTTTAAATTTTGTGTAGTAATATATATCAATAACAGCTTTCATGAATTGAAAGGAAGAGAATAAATTTATATATATGGATTTGTGTTTTTAAGGAGCTCTGCTTTGAATGAATATTTTAATTACTATGTGTGGAATATTATTTTTTTCTTTTAATTTTAAGTGAAAAACTTTCCATTAATTGATAAAATTTCTTTGATCCATAAAGAAAATCATTAAATTCTTTGCAAATTTGGATTTATTTCATATATTTGATTAAAAATTGCATTGTTTTTGTGTTGATTTTTTTAGGTAAGGATGAAACAACTCTAAACAACTTAATTAATCTCTATAAACAAAAGGAATATCTGTTACCAAGAGTTAAAATATTATTGGTAATTTTTTTTCACATTTTTAAAACTATCTTTTAACAAAATTTTGGGGGTGGGGGTTCAGTAGTCCATATTTCTTTTTTATACCAACATTTATATTTCAATAATCATATATGTGATATTTCAATCAGTTGCATTAATTCTATAAGCTTTCATAAAACCAAATACCAATATTTTTGAATATGGAATAACTTGATTTATCTTTTATGTTTTCTATCTTGTGTGAAAAATACAAAATTGTATGCTATAACAAATAATATTATGGGTAAGCTTAAAAAAAATTTAGTATTCCAGATTAATGATTACAAAAATGAGTGGGTAGTTAGTTGCCTTTAATTTTGCCAGAGACCATGTTTGGATATAATATGTATTTCATAATTGGTTTTAAATAAACAAATTTTTTACAATTTTTAAAAACAGATTTATTAAAAAAGGAAATTTAGTATATATATAATCAAGGCAGTATAGCATTAAATATAATGGGAAATGTGATGGATGTTGCCACATTGAAAAGTAAGATTAGAAATAAGGAGGTGAGGAAAACTGCTTTTCAAAGCAATTTCCAAAGTTACCAAAAAAACAGGGTTTTTTAATTTGATAATAGCAGATAAGCCTTTCAGTAAGAAGTTTGACCTTCTTGTACTCTAATTATCACATTTTGATCTGTTTTGCATATTATCCATTAAACTGTTGAAGAAAGAGTAAAGAATATTTTCCCTTTCCTCTTGAAGCAATTTTGAGCTCCTCATGAAACACTTCTACTATGAGGAACTTAAACGTGTTGTGGGGATTTAAATCTAATGAATATTATTCCATGCACTCAAAATCTTGCTCTTCAGAGACTACCAATGTTTTATGTGGGTTTGCATATTCATCTATGACTAGAACATCTTTATCTACTGCACTCTTAAGACTAACATGGCCCAGGAAAATTTTGGTGCAATATTGTTTTGGTGTAACAGTATACTTAAATCAAAGATGTGTAGCAGCGCTATGCCTAATGGCTGTCCATATCAAAGTATCTAGAACATAACAAATAATCTTCAGGGACACATTACCTTACAGTATGATTTCATAGCAGTCGGAATAGTGTCCAGAATCACTCTACATGAGGAATCGGGATTTGTGGAAGAACATAGCTCTGATCCATTTTAGACTATTCTAACAAATATGTTTTTTGCACTAATACAACCTTCCCCAGAAACTTGATAAGTACATTCAGCTACAATCAGCATGGTTGTAGCTAAATATATCAAGCTTCTGCCTATATAAGCTAGCTTTTTTCAATCATCAAAAAATCATTCTGACAGATTTATAAATGCCAGTAATGGTTACAAGCTCTGAAGTTATCTTGACCAGAGTGAAATAGCTTTTCCTCTTTGCTATTAGAGATATATTTGCTTAGGATGTAATGCTCCTCCTAAAACCATCATGATGGCATTTTAGAACATTTCTACTTTCTGCAACCCCTTTTAATTGTGAAATAAGGTTTTTGAAAATCATTCTTGTTTCAATTTGAGGGATATTTTACACAGCTTCAAATTGTCCAACTGCTTGCCCTAAAACCATATTCAGACAAATGAAGCATTATAGAAATTCACCATTTAATACTTATCACTCAAAACGAAATTTAACAGTTTCAGAAACTTAAGTTGTGGTTTTCTGCAGATATTTTGTTTGAAATTTCATTTGAATGAACAGCTTTAATTTCGTTTTCCTATTAAGGAATGGGAAATACAACTTTCATCATGCATACTCATTTACTTTCCTACATTTTAATTTTAATATATGTTAAAAATTTCATTCATAGTCTTAAAATGACACAAAATACATGTTTCACATGAAAAATGCACATTTTATTCAAAAATATATGTATTAATTTCAAAAAAGGTAGCATACTTAACTTTCTCCTTCTTTATGTTTTAAGACTGTAATATCACACACATTTAAATCGAGAAGTTTATATCTAGTAATGTTCAATAAGGTTGAATAGACAAATTACAAAGAAAATTGTTTATTAATCATAAATCAATTTTTATGAAATTATTGCCTGTAGAAATAAAATGAAATTACAAAAGGAATGGTAGTAGATAATTGCAGTTAAGTAAAATAAAAATCTTATTGTGTTCAATCAGTAGCGCACACAAAAAAAATTTCTACGGGGGGGGGGGTCGAAAGTCCACTATTTTGGTATGCTCCAATAAGCCACCCAACATATTCTTTTGATTTTGTCGAATTTCAGGAACAAAAACAATACAAAATTAATTATTGAATAAATCATTAGCATTAATCAATAAAATTAATTGTTAATAACAAATGCATAATAAAACTTTGCATAATATATACATAAGATTATAACCAATCGAAAAAAATCAAGGGCTATGGGGGTGTCCGGACCCCCAGGACACCTCCCTTGTGTGCGCCACTATATTCAATTAATATACAAACTTGGAAAAAAATTTAACTTCATTTACATAATACAGCGGAACTGTAACATTACACCAAAACAACGAAAAAAGCTCAAAGTTTCAAGAATGAAGTAACTTAAGTTTTTAGATATAAATAGTTTAATAGTCATCTTTTATACAAATTAGGTGAAGTACTATGAATGAGACAAGTATATAATATTTAAACTTAACTCAGTGGCACAACAGCCTATAAGGGCCAAGGCCTACTGTGCCCAATTCAGTATATGCGACCTTAGACCTTGAGGTGCATGAGCAGATGTTCCAGCCAAGTTGTCAGTCTGAGGCGAAACTCCCAGTGTTAAGTTCCCACGCAAGCTTGGTACTCATTTATCGATCAACTGAAGCAGGATGCACTAACCACTTGGCCACTGGGCTTCATAATATTTAAAACTAAATATAAAAAGCATTTCATGGGAAAATTGACCATGAGGTGTTTTTTGATGCAATTAATAGAGTTTTATCATATTTTTCTGAAACTCTTAAAAATTAAGATGTGTACAAAATTTTGGGGGAGGGAATCATATCAACATTAATATAGAAAAATTTTAAAGCAAAACTATGAATATTATCTCAGAATGAATGATTTTTTAAAAAAACGGTAATTGGTGAGTTAAAGTAAAACTAACATTTAAATATAAAGGAGAATGCTCATTTTGCAAAACTTTCTTTAATTCATGGTCTTTGTGGCTACTTAAAAAACAGTGATTAATTCTCTTTAGTTAGGTGAATAAATATGAATTGTTTATTATTATTGTTATTTCTCTCTCTTTTGTTGTATATTGTAAATAATTTTAATATTAGCACTTATCCTAAGTAACATCATTTCAGGCCTTACAGATGATGTTACAGCCATTATGGGAAAGTTTTGTTATTGTTGATAGAATGCTATATTTTAGAGAAAAATATATGTCTGTTAAAGTTTTAGCATTATGGGATGATGCTAAATCTTCTCGCAATTTAGCACTCTGTGTTAATAAGAGATGACAATAAAGTTTATTTTATATTATTTCAGCCTATTGTCAACTTATTTACTCTGTGTATAATATATATTATGATTTGTGGTGTATAAGACATATTTTTACATTAAAAATCAGTCTTGGGAAAAATAGAGTTTTTGTATCTTATGTAATGAATATATAAATTGCTATATGTCCCTTTTACTACACTCATTATCATCACTCTCAATTAAATGATGTCATTTCTAAGAGAACAACCAGTGATAGTTATATGAATTTTTAGGTTTGTGGATAATTATTAAAAATTGCCTATTTTTTAATGAAATTTTAGATGTTTCCCCAAAAATTAACATTACATTTTATTGTGTATCTTGTATGAAATAACATCTTACACAAAGCAAAATACAGTAGTTATTCTAGAATAGTATAAAATTTTCCTGAAATCACGTAAGTTCTCCTTTTTTTTTTATCTGTTTATGTATACATAAATGTAGAAAAAAATTGAATATTTTTTCGAAATTGGTGTTTTTTGAAGTTAATTTTGAAAAACAAGATTGTGTTCCATTAAAGCTGTTATTACAAGCCCACTGGTTGAGAAAAATGTCAATTCTTTTCATTAAGAAGCTGAAAAGTACATGCAATTATTGATTAGCATTTTTAAGTTATTTTTTATATTTCTCTCTCTCTCTCCTAAAGCTTTGTTTAATGTACTGTACTTTTTCTTTGTTTAAAAATTGAGTAATTGCACATGCTAATTGTTTATTATCTATGTTTGGAAAAATTTTGTGTTTTGATGAACGGCAACGGGTTTGGAATAGCTAAGAATAGAATATAAAAATTGAGTCGAAATAATTTAGTTATTCTATTAATAATAATTAGAGGAGAAATAACTGAATGAAACAAAATTCAGATAGAATCTCAACAGCTTCATTATCTAATTAGAAAATACAAAATTTCTGATTTTGTAAGCTCTAAAATGAAGTCTGTATTTTTTTGAAAAATGTAGAGGCATGGTTTATGTGTATCACAAATGTTCCAGAAAATGGTTTTAAAAAATGTAATTAGGGAAGATTAAATTTAACTTTTAACTCTCTCTCTGAAATAACTTGTTGCAAGTTTTTTTTTAATGTTTTTTTTAAAAAAACTTTTTGATTATTTTTTAAAATTATTCCAATTTTCATTATTTGCTTTTTATCTTTATTTTTTGCATTGTTTGAGATAAATACATAATTTTTTTTCTATTTATCAGGAACTCAGTCAAAAAAAAAATTATATGCGCACACCATTTACTTAGAACAATAAGCATTAAAAAATAAGTTTATAATTACTCAAAACTGTATGCTTATACTTTATAAAATGTAAAACTTAATAGTTTTTTTTATTTATAATCTATTAATACTTCCTTTAAAATAACGTACATGTAAGAGGAATCATGAAATCATCAAATAGGATAGTGTAAAAATTTATAAAAATGGAATAAAAATTAATTATTGAAAAAAAATTAAGATTGCTATTCATACAGATTTTAGTATCATAGTGCAAAATTGTGAAGGCTCCAAAAATAAGATATTGAATGATACGTTTTAAACTTTATTCTGTCCAAAATTTAGCTTGGCTATTGCAGACAGAGTTATTTATGCATATGAATACCATTTAGAGAGTATAATTTTCCATTTTTATTTCAGAAATATTATTATATCGATTATTTTAAATTATAGTGATTGTATAAGTTACTTAACTCATTTTACATGAATATAATTTTAAAATATGCTGAATAATTATGTATATTTTTCATTTTTAATCACAGGAGTGATTTTGCTTTCTTGTGATAATTATTCGGATGTATGAATGCATACTTATACTATAGGATTTATCTGCATGAATATAATAAATTTTCTCACTGAATGTTCTTAGACTGAATGCTAGCTGAAATGCACCGTTTTATTCAATGCTATTTCTTTCGTTTGAATATATATAAGAAGAAACTAAGAATGTGATAAATGCATTCAATATTGCGAATTTGGTACATTTTCCTGAATACTTTTCATGGTTGCTAAAATTTGAGTTATCTGTTAACAAGTAGAGTGGAGCGTGTGCTGTCACATTTATACATCTGCAACTTTAAAATAACTCCAGTCGTGTTTAATTTCCGATTACAAAACATGATTGTTGTTGCCAACTCGTCAATTGTCTATGATTTGAAAATACGTGTGTTCAGGGACGTTTGAAGACTCTTTGAGGTCCTGGGCTCCTATGCAAAAGTACCCTTGAGATCTTTAAAAGTAGGCAGTACATACCATGCATTGTCAAATACTCGTTCAACTGTTAATTTAAAACAAAGTAAACATGCACGACTCATAATCTCCGAAACCTAGGCACCAACCGAAGGCCTAATTTCGACTGAATGAGTTAAATGATTGTTTACGGTATTAGGCCTGTGGCTTGACATGGACACGGGTCATCACATAATAATGTAGTTTACGAATTTTGCCAGTTTACATGCAGTTTGAAATTCCCTGTTTTTCAGAGAATGTGTGCGGGAATAATATTTGACAACATTAAAATTATCCGGATCATGACCTTATTAAGACAAGAGTCGAGAGCAGGGGCGGCTCTAGGGCCGGACCTCTGCCCAGGGTGGCAAATTTTAAGGGCGGCATTTGGATCGAATTTAAAAAAAAATTTTTGTTACAAAAATTTTTATATATTTTCTGAATATTGTGTGTGAATTTTTTTGGTATTTCATTAAACGTAACTTATTTCCTTATTTTGTAATCTGTAAGTTTAATATCGGTTTTCTTTTATGTTGAGACTTGAAGCTTTCGAGGCGGGAATATATGTTAAATGATGAAATTGATATGTTTACTTTCACAAGTAACTTTTTCCCCATCCAGGTGTGGGATCACAATGGACATTCTTTGCACCCATACGAAGTCAGGTATCAGCTATCCATAAGAGGACAGGCGTAATAAGAGTTTTTGGTAGATAGGGGGTCACAGGAGATATTTTAATTTAGTTTTGTATGTAGTTACTATAAGTTAAAATAAAAGCGCGCTTGTGATTCTTACCATCAGTAGACTCTTATTTCGAAAAAATTGGCTTGCTGAAAAAGGCGATTCCTTCTCTTAAATTTTACTCGGTTTAAACAATAACAAGTAATTTTTATGTTCTTAATTTCGAATTGTTTTGTAAATTACGTGGTCCGTCGCCAAAAGCCCTCATGTAGCTAAACAGTGCGACGTTAATATTCAGTCACTCACTCACTGAATTGTTTTGTATTTTTTAAGACTTGAAATTATAATACACACACACACACATATGCTGCTTGTTTGTTCTAAAGAATTATTCAAGTTTTATAGGTGTTGTAAAGTCGTGAGAAGGTAGCGTAGAAATAAAACATCACAGCAAGGTTGTGGGAGGAAAAAATACCTTTAATTTTTTTCTCCAACAGGGTAATTAGATTAAGAATTAAATTGTCTCTGTGCTTAGCCAGTATGGTAGCCCCTTTTTCAAGTCGTTCTCTCCACAGCTTGTCTCGGTACGGTCCGCTAGGCGTTTTTTTTTATCCGCGTCCAGGACTCCTCGTCAGCATCACGGTCCAAAACTCCGAGATGCTCCTTTTCCGAAAACGACGAGCCCTCGTCTTTTTCGATCTTTTTTCTTCCCTCTTTCGGTTTTTCCAGACCTTTTAAAACATCAGGGACAGTCCATTTCTCCCCCTCACGCTTTCTCATTGGTGGACCCAAATGAGTCTCGAAACCTGATCCTCAACTCATTAGAGCCCATTGCCGCATAATCCACCAATCGTCCTCTCCCCTGGTTTCTTCATAAACCTGCAGGTGTCCAACACAAGCTCCGAATACTAAGCTCTTTCGGCCCACTGTCGCCATTTTACCGCCTTTGAAGACAATTCGCCATTCTATATGTAAGGCGACAGTCAACTGCCTCGGAAGCAATCTCGTCTACAGTAGTATGGCCAGATTATTGTTTGTCCAGTTGCACTGGCACCAAAGTCCAAACTCTAAATAAACGATAATGAGCCCCAGCTGCACGTGCACCAAAACTCAGTCTAGTATTGTCCTGAAAGAGTGAAACTCGTTTCGAGAAAGTGGGACGTCACAGTGTTAATATATGTGAACAATTTATTATTTTTTAATTATAATTTTTTGCTTTGGAGAGAGGGTCAGCATTTTTCATTTTTGTCTGGGACTGCAAATCTCCTAGAACCGGCCCTGTCGAGAACGAAACGAGGTCCCCACAGAGGGCAAGGCCCCGGGCCCAGTTGACCCGTGCCTTAAGACGTCCCTGCTTGTGTTGCTTTATAGTGAGACAATAAAGACTCATTCTAGAAAGAGGTTTTCAGGTGTCATAATTTTAAGGCCCGGGGCTAGTCAATGCAATTTTATTTCAAAAAAATTTCTGTTTTTTATCTTATCTAAAACAATAAACTTACTGTAAGTACCATGTTTCCGTGAAAATATGATCCGTGTTCTGTCAATTTTATTTTTCCTTCAAGTTCTTTTAAGTTCTCAGATTACCTCCATTCAATCTCCAATGACATAGAAAAGAAACATTTTCAACGTTGTTTTCACAGGGCAGTTACCCCTTTATTTTTATCCTATCTACTTCCAAACAACTTTCGCCATCGTTAATCTGCATATTTCAATTGATGTGCTGATAATACGAGTTTTTTATCTGCCAAAAGACACTAATACATGCCCTCATAAATGCATTTACGACTGATAATATTTGGAGAGCTTGAACGCTTCATATTTCGCAATAATAATCATGAATAAAAGTCCATTTTTTATTGTAATCATGTAAAAGGCACATGCTGAAATCAAGATCTGATTAATTATAGTCATTCTGCAATTTACTGCTTTTTGTGCTTTTAAAACATGAATTAATAATTGTGCAACTAAGCTGACGTATGTTGTAGAATTAAAATGGATCATTTATAGAAAATACGAAAGTTGAAGGATAAGGTTTTAAAACAAATTAAAGAGCAGTTTTTCTGTGATGTGATGTGTTCTTAATTTAATGGATGCAATCTCAAATTGTGTTTTTATGTATATTTGGTGAGTTGCTAATGATTTTGTGTAAAAAAGATGCTTTTAAGCGGTTTTTTAAAATTAAATTTTTGATCTATTTGTTTTTCTAAAATTGGATCAAATTGCTTGGGGGCGCGGTAGCCTGGTGGTCAAGGTATAGGATCGTGGCTGGCATGTCACGATTTCGAGCCCAGTACCACTAAAGACCCACCGTGTAGGGGAGCAATGCACGTTAAATCTGTCAAGAGCTCAAGCGTTCTCTCGTTGGCGTGGTGTGGTAGTTAGGAGAAGGGGTACCAGCTCAGATATCGTCCTCGTCACTTGACCATGGTTCAAAATTACAAGGTCCGTCGCCAAAAGCCCTCGTGCGACGTTAATATTCACTCACTCACTCGGACCAAATTGCCATTTAATTTTGTTGCGTTTAAACTTTGCTTAGAACAATCGTCTAGATCAGTGATTCTCAAATTAGTCTATATATTGACCAGAAACGGTCTATGACGACCTACAAAGGGTCCTGGAGATGTAAATGGGGGTCTATGATAGTGGCCCTCATTAAACCAAATCGAAACTTTAAAAAAAAACTTAATCAAAAAGAAACCATATTTCATCTTTTATATAGATTTATTTACTAAATTTAATGAGGTTAGTTTGCAGTTACAGTGACATCTTAAACTTTATTAAAACAAGGACTACCTTTTCAGCGTTTCTTGCCAGAATTAAGCTAAAGGGGTATAATATTGGGCGTCGCGAATTTTCCCAGTTTCTCAATTGGCCACAGACAATCTACCAGGAAAATGACGCTCTAACTTACATTCAACATTTAAATGCTTTTTATTCAGATTTTGAAACTATATTTGAGAATTATTTTACTCTGATAATTACCACAGTAGGCAATGAATTAATATAGTCACATTAAAAAAAGATGTCATGTTACTAGAGGAACTGATAGGAATAGGCACGAACGGAAATTTAGAAACGGATATCAGTAATTTTGGTTTTAAAAAGACACACCTGTTATTTATCCCGAATTACGGAATATTGTGAGAAAGTTTTTGATTATTTTTCCTGGCGAGAAGGAGTTTCTGCGCGGATGTCAATCTCCAGGACAATAAAAGAAGGGGGGAGAATAGACACTACTCACTGAGGATATATATAGGGCTAAATCTGACAAGATTTATGTTAAAAATTGAAAATTTGTTATTGAAGCACCATATTCCTCCCTCATAATATAAACATTTGTTTGTTGATCAGTTATTTTGTGAATTAATTAAATTTGATTTTAATTAACAAGTGTTTCTTAAGTGTTAAACACTATACTTCACTACGGTTAAAAATGTAAATCATTTAAAGTAGCTCTATACCAGCTGTCAAGACATTTAAGTTGATAAATTTGCAAAAATTCAATATTAGATAAGCAGGGGTCTGCCTAAAACAGAAAAACATGGTAGGGAGTCTGTGAGACAAAAAGATTGGGAACTTTTGGTCTAAATTATTTCATATGTATAGTAAGTATGTGTGTTACTTGTTTTAATACAGTAAAACGTCGTTTATCCGAACATTTATTATCCGGAGCGTCAAATATCCGGGCCAGTTTTTTTTTTTTTTTTGTCAACTACATATACTGTATATGAATGCATGAAATAAGCTGTGGCCAGATTTAGAAGGCGAGAAAGACTTTAATGACGACACAGGGAGGAGAATACCAACTTTGTCCAATCAATACTAGGATTTCAAGTATGCGAGGAAGATCTAGAAACACACCTGGATGGCATACGATGCAGAAAGCTGTGGATTTCAAATGCTAAATGATGACGAGATTGTGACTTTCGTGCAAAAAGAATCAGACCCTGTCGACGATGAAACGAATGAAGACGTGGACAACAACAACAACAAAAGTAGCAAAGGTCCATCAATGCTAACGCGTTTTCTATGTTATACAGCTATGGAGTGGTACGAACAACAATCAGAGTGCTGTTCTACTCAACTACAGCTGCTCAAGAGAATCAGAGACCTTGCAGCGGAAAAACGAAGATGTACAATGGTACAGCGAAAAATAGGTGATTATTTTCCACAGTAAAGGTAAAATTGAGACATTTTGCACCTATTTTGCTTTTTCTTCAAGCACGTTTCCCGTATGTGATGATTTTCGATATTCGTATAGTGTCCGGTTTCATATACTGCATGGATCGCATTCGGTTTTCCGAAATCCGGATAATCGCGTATCCGAACGGTGTCCGGTCCCAATTGATTCGAATATAAACGACGTTTTACTATAATTATCTTTCTTTCTTTCTTTTTGCTTTGTGAAGCCAAAATAATGCTACCCTAAATATCAGAGTAAAAATTTTTTGAACTCTATGCTACAGGATATTTCATACCTAACTGTACAGTTTTTAATATTAAGATTTATTGAAAATGTTATAATTTTTTAAAATATAACTTAATATGTGTTATTCTGGTTCAGGGGGTGAAATATCATATTAAAATCTGCCATACTGAAAGAATTTTTGGAAAAAATTATTTTATATACATTGACAAAATTTTTATAAACTTGTCTTACTTTTCAACTCTGTACATAATTACAAATAAACTTATTGAAAATTTACTGAAATCTGAAAAGGTAGGGAAGAGTGCTTAGATGACTAGAAAACCTACTTTGTTCCTCAGCAGAGAAAAAACTTCTCCAAAAAATATTTTGATGGAGAAAGGGGGTGTATACATATGCTATTACTTAATTTTTAGCAATTTATTTTGCAAAAATTAATATCTTATTTTTATTGCAATATGTTTTGATGCATTTTGAACACTTAAAACTCAAGACCAAAGCTGAAAAATACAGTCGAAGGAGATATTTTTAAACATTCAACAATTTTATGACTACTTTAAGATTTCGATATATCTCCAAGAACTTTTAAATATTTCACTCTCTTAAAATTCCTCGCATTCATTTCTCAATCATTTACTTTAAGAAAGCAAAAGAAAAACTTCTCTACCGCATGTGTGTACTCATTCAAAAAAAATATATTTTATCTTCTCTCTCAGATATGTCAAAAGGTTAAAAGCCATTCCTTCCAGAAGCGATTCTATTTTATTACGCCGCTGTCTCCCCCCCCACATTATCAACTTGAAAAACTGTTATTGAGTTATTTTTAACATCTGACAAAACCAGAAATTTCCGGTTTTATTTCTTATCTTAGTTTTCGTCTCCCTCTTTTCAGCCGCATTCTCACCTCCGGCTTGCTGCTCGCAGAGGCAGACACATCGTCTCCATCGAAAACTTGAAAACAGAAAAAATCTACAACGATCTGTACACAAAATAGGTCAAATAAACACGGAGGGTGGAATGCTTTCAGGTCAAGGCATTAAATGAAATAATTTGTAAGCTCTACACATGTTAGAGAATATCCTATCTGCGATATCAGCATTACAAATACATTTAGTCTGTCAGAAACTAAGTTTATCACAACATTCAGATGACCGAAATGAGTAATAAAAGCTAGTTTTTAAAAATTGTTTAAAGTTTAGAAATTACCCGTACGGTGCTGACGCTCCTATTTGTTTTAATCTTTTATCTACCGCAGTTTTTTTCATGCAATATTTTGTTTTTTTTAATCACTACATTGAAAATTAAGGGATACATTTAAACAAAATACATAACTTTGGGAAATTTTATCCATTAGAGCAAATTAATTAATTAAAGATATCCAACTGTAAAATTAATTAGATACATTGTTCACTTAAAATAGTCAAATCATTTTCTAAGCTCTTCATTAACATACAAAAAAAGAGTGTGTGTGCTTATGACCACACGACAGAAGTGATAACTTCAAATTTTGTAATGTTATTTTAGTGATTAGTTAGGTAAATAAAAAACAAGGGGATATTATATTAGTATTGTCATATAAAATTATTTAATCATATGTCTGTACTCATAAAAAAGTCATTTTTTTTGCTAAATATACAAATTTGTGAATTAATTGTATTCTTAGAAGGAAACAATAGGTTTATGGTAGCTGAAATAGGTTATAAATACTTTAGATCAGTGATTCCTAAAGTGGTCCATATAGACCCCCAGGGGTCTATGACGATCTGCAAGGGGTCCACGCCAGCGAAAAAATAATTTGGGGGTCCATGAGGTGTAAAAGGGGGTCTATGATAGTGATTCTCATTAAACCAAATCGTGACTGTAATCTTAAAAATTTTTATCTAGTTGAAACCAGATTTTACCAATTTAACTGATTTATTTACTAAATGTAGTGAGGTGAATTTGTGGTTGGTAAGTGACGGCATAGGTTTTATTAAGACAAGGACTATTTCAGCAATTATTTCCAGAATTAAACTAAAGAAGTATAATATTTGACGTCTCAAGTTCCTTCAATTTGTCAAAAACAATCTGTCAGGTCATTTTACCCTACGTTCAACATTCAAATGCCTTTTATTCAGATTTTGAAAGTAGGTTTGAGATTGCTTTTTTTACAATAATACCACATTAGACAATTAATTCATATAGTCACATTGGGGGAAAAGTCATATTATACAATAGGAACTGATCAGAATAGGCCCTAATATTATGTTTATAAAACAAAAACCACATGTATGTGAGTCATATTACTCTCATTTTGAGTAGAAGGTCAAATCTACATGTATCTGAAACCATATGGACATACAAGTCATCTTCTGGCAAAAATTTTAGTTTTTAAAACGTTCCAGCACACCGGCACTAATAAGTGACGGCCGGGAGTGAACGAAAAAAGGCTCTTGCACGCCGGCGTGTCAGCCGGGAAGTGAATGCGTTTCTTGTTGGTACGTACAGGTGACAGTCGACACACGAAAGAGTTAAAGAATCGCAACAAGTTATGAATAAAATTCGGATCCCGATAAAAAAATTACGACTTTTCTGAATAATGTTTTGATTTACAAAATAATCATTGAAACACGCTTTACAAAGTTAAGATCAGATAAATTTCAATGCTTCGAAAGAGTTTTTGTTTTTCTACATTCTACCTTATCAGAAGGATATTTTAAGTTCGTGTGTGAAATTTATCTCTAGTACTCATCAATCGCGCGAATCATAAACATCTTAAGAAATTTTCTGCGTATTATTTACTTAATACTTTGGGGAATCCAAACGGCGCGTCGTATGTCTCCTTTTCCTAAGAAAAAAAAAATCCATAAGAGTATCTATCTTAAATGAAAAAAAATTCTATATCACTGTCAATATTATTTTTCTCTTGAAACATTTCTGGTGTTCTCATATTCTTCATCAATATTTAATTTGGAAATTGGGCCTTTGAAGTGTTCTTATTGATAATAAAATTTGGTTGTGGTTGCCAAGTGGTCATAGTCGGGAATTCATGGTCAGCGCGTTGTATCATCGAATCGGGGTTTTAAGAGCATTATTCGAAATATAAATATGTATTCGGGTTTTTTTTATACTTTTGTACTTAGTTTTTAAAGGAATATTCATATCCTTATTTATAATGTGTATGTTTAAAAATCTCCAAACTATATTTTGCTTGAAAATGAGATTGATTCTTATGTTAACTTTCACACCAAATAGGGCATTAAGACTTAGCTTTTTTAAGAGAGAATGTTTTATATAAGAAATGTGAATTACATACTGAATAACTCTTGTGTGTATTAGATGTATTATGTATTGTAAAATCCGGCGTATAACGCGCACCTAGACTTTCAAGCGGCATTTTTTAATTTTTAGGCGCACACCGTTTTTTACGAAGAAATCTGAAATGATAGTATACAATGTTATTATGTTTTGAAGTCATTTATTCGAGATATTATTCCAGACTTGAAATAATAGTATATTTCAAGAACTAGAACTCTTTTAGTTCATAAGGTATATCATTCCTTTTAAATAAACAGCATTTCAATACATGTAGAGGTAAAAAAAACTTGTACGCCAACTCTTGTTATTTATCGTTTTTATACCCGGCGTATAACGCGCCCCTATCGCATTTTTTTGTGTTCCTAAGTGCGCATTATCCGTTGGATTTTACCGTATTACCTAGATGGGGATTTACATTGACTTGTTAGGGGTAAATCTAACTTTAAGAACATCCCCAAAATTTTAATGCAGTTTGTTTTCAAATAAATGAACTTAAACTGGAATTATTTTGGAGTTTAACACTCTCTTGAGGATGAGGAATCAGGGTATAGAATAACAGAAGATTAACCAAACTACTCAATTCCTTGAGATCAAAATGGTATCTGTGTTACAAAACATTAATTTCATTCGTTTGATAAAAAAAAGGTTTTAAAAAACTGTGTAAAAAGAATATTATTTTAATAAATTTAGAAATGGTTTCACTTTTGGTGAAATATAAGTTCATTCTTGTGGGGGTGGACCATTTTTATTTCAGTAATTACTACAATTTTAACTTTTATGTTTCTAAAACAGAAGAAATAAAATAATTTTATAAGCATGAAAAATATTTCTAAACCTATAAACAAAAGAAATGTTTTTGAGACTAATTCTACTCTTTTTGTTATTTTTCCGAAATCATAAATTTAACATAATGTCAGTCTTAAAGCAATTCTTAGGCTGTTATCATACGATATTTGTAATTATCTTTTTTTGTTGTTGTTAAGAAATTGAGATTTTTAAAGCTTTTCTAAACTATAAATAATCTAATTTAAATTAAATAAGTAACAGATTATTCTACTTTTTATCTACTTCCGTTTAAGTCTAACAATAACAGGCGGAAGAATCCTGAGAATTATAAAACTAAATAAGGGAACTACATCAGTAGAAGTACATACAACTTATTTCGCAAGACGATGTCTGTGCATAACGAGCTGAGGATCAACGAGCTGTGACAGGTGTCCTATGAATCACTCTCATCAAAGTGGCAGATTGAATTGACAGTGGTTAAGAGAGCGTTTACTCTATTTCTTTTATTACTGTTTAATAAAAATAAAAATAAATTTTCTTTCTTTTTCTTTTCAATAAACTTATGGAAGCTTCCAAATGGATGCTGTGTGCGATGCGTTCAATCTGAGAAAGCTAGCTTAGCGGTTCTTAAACTTTTGATCACCGCAGATCACTTTATGTATTAGCCTAACCCCCCCTTTCAAGATCGAAATACATGTTATAGTAAAACATTTTCATAGGCGGCAATTTAGGGATCTAGTCTAGGATGACACATTTTTTAAATTTTTTTACGATGCCTTTCAGAGTCTGCAAAAGAGGGAAATCTTAACATTAAATGGGAGACCTTTGCGGACCCCCGAGAGTTCGCGGACCATAGTTTAAGAACCTCTTAGATAGCTGATTTAAGATTCCTTGTCTAATTCTAATTTTTAAACAAAGCTTTCTCCTTTAGAATGAAACCTGCCATGTTTCTCTAAAAATAAAATCCAATCTTGTAATGTTGTTACAAAACATACAATAGAGCTTATTTTCAGAAGATGGATTCTTTTTTTTTTGCATGTATAATAATTAACATTTATGAGTTAAACTAGTGACATGATAGTAATTATCATGTGATTCATAGTCACAAGGTAAGTGCAATCACCTGCTTCCAGCTAATCAGCTCATAACTTCGTGTGACGTTACATGATAAATGCAAACACGGGTTTCCAGCCAATCAGTACATGCGCTTCTCGATGATGCCAACTTTTACTTTTTTTAGAAACTTTATTTTAAAAAGAACATAGTTATCAACAATAATAACGCATGTAGGTAGACAAAATGTACTTGATTTTTAAAAAAAAGCACACATAATAAAGAATTTATTTTAATTTTGAAAAAGTCTTTTGAAAAATATTAATACTTGAACATTTTAAAATCAAGTTTGAAGTTTTATGCAAATTTTAGCTGCAGAACATCTAAAAGTCCAATGTCAGTGTTGAATGCAACGGTGAACACTTTCGTTTATCATGTTTATCATTCACATACAGACATGTGTCTTCATGAAGCCCATTACGTTCTTGAAGAAAGCCATCTAATATTGTGCTGCTTAGAATTCTGCTGATTAGTCTAAGTGTGGTACCGTTGCAAAGGCGATTGCTTTGATGTCAACTCCAAACCTTTCGCTTTTTTGTCAGCAATCCATTCACAGATTATGTCTCCCATCTCGTTCACTATTTATTGAGGTTATTGTACTCTGATTGCTATTTTCAGACCGTCTGAAATTCACCTTCTCTTTGCAGAAAGCTGTGAGATTCTGACTACTGACGTTTTCTAAAATTGACTAAATTTATGTGACGCCAGACACATGATAAATGCACTCATGTGATTTCAGTTAATCAAAGAAATTCAGAATTTTTGAAAGAAATCCAATGCTGAGACGGAACAGATCTGGTTTTTCTGTAAATTTAATATCTTTCAAAGATTTTGGAAAGGGGGGTGTGGAACGAAGAACTGAAAAGAGGATAAATTATTTTAGGGCTATTCTAATTGAACGTGTTAAGTTATTAATTTTAGTCCTTTAATTCGATGATAGGAAATAATACTGACAACAAATGTTTTGCAATTCCTATTATTAGTTCACACTCTCTATATATTTATATATTTATCTTGTTCAAATTTTTAATCGTTAATAAAATACTTTCTATTCACCCAATCAAGTTCAAATACCTTTTTAAAACTTGTAGTGGATGATACTTGATGTTATAATACAGTTTTTTCATATATTAATTCATTAATTAAATTTTATTTTTTAATCTTAAATTTATTCTACGCTATTTCCGTCGTAGTTACAATTAGCTGCAACAAATGGCGCCAGTACGTTTTTCTAACAAAGTAGGAATTGATGTTTCACGTCTCGAAAACAACAACATCTGGTGTCGGTTTCTTTGTAGATTCGACGCCCACACGTGCAGCTTCAGGTGCAAAGTTTGACCCCCGGGAATCTCGACCCGACCGGAAGATGAGGGGAGAGATGCTTTGAACTTGCACGCTAGCGGTGACCAACGAAACAAAATAGTGGAGTCTAACAATCTATAATTAATTTTAATAATTTTGTAAATAAGTTTCAATAGTTGTGACGTAAATAAATTCATATTTTAATTAACCAAGAATATCACCGTTATTTTTTCAAACATTACAGCTTAGAGTTTTGGTGGCAGCGCTTTGGGATAAAAAGTTAGCATTCAGGACCCGTGAGAGGAGGAAAATTTTGGATTTTTACGGACGGACCGCAACGCAGGGAGAAAAAAAGAGATCTTCGGAAGAGCCGTGCTGCGATTCAATTCAGCTTCGGAGAAAGAGAGCGTCCTGCTCATAGAAGATCAAACTGATCTATAGTGTTAACGGCTAGTGTCCGAAGGGAAAGCGATTTTCGGAAGCCGTGCTGTTCAATTCAGCTTCGGAGAAAAAGAGCGTCCTGCTCAAAGATCAAACTGATCTATAGTGTTAACGGCGAGTGTCGAAGGAAAGCGATTTTCGGAAGCCGTGCTGCAATTAAATTCAGCTTCGGAGAAAGAGAGCGTCCTGCTCATAGAAGATCAAACTGATTCAGTGTTAACGGCGAGTGTCGAAGGAAAAAGCGATTTTCCCGTACCACGAGTGAATTCAAGGCTGGTCAAACTGATCACACTTATTGTTAAGAGTTCAAAACCACTAGTGCACATAATTTGCTTCTGACAGCAAGCTGAGTACTTCAAATGGGTGAGTACTGTTATATTTTTGAGTTGCAAACTGCATATTGTATTAGGAATTTTGGTTAAAGTGTTCTTTCTTGAAATACTTAGTGTTTTTCTTGCATGAACAGTGTTATTTTGTTTCTAGAGAATTGTAATTGTATTTCAAGCATTGTGTGCAATTTTAGCTTAAGATTTATTGTGTTTTAAGTCTCTTGAATGATTTTGATTATTTTTAGTGTTAAGTTTTTCTTTGTGTATTTCTGTGTATGCATGGGACCAGTGTTATTGTATTAATAGAGAATAGTAACAATAGTGCAAAAAATTTAGCGTGACATTTATTTGATATTGTTTTTAAAAAATGGCTTTCCTTGGTAAAGGGAAAAAGCAAGACATGTTGCAACTTGCTGAGGAATTAGGAATAAATGCCACTTTAAATATGACTGTCGCTAGCATAAAAATTGCAATCACTAACAGTGAAGGTTATGAAGAGGAATTTGTTAAAAATCTGTATGAGACTATCATTGCAAACGGAAAAAGATTGGAAGAGTTAGAAAGGGCTGAAAAATGAGATTAGAGAAGTTAGAAAGGGCTGAAAAATGAGATTGGAGGAGTTAGTAAAGGAGCAGGCATTAAAGAGAAAGAATTACAGCTGAAATTTGATTTAGAAAGGTTTAAAATAGAATCCGGATTTAGGGTAAACGATGAATCAAACGATTCTACAAATGCATGTTCTGTAACCTCTAAATTAAACTTAAAAAATTGATCCCAGAAAGCAGTCAGATATTAGTTTATATCTAGTGATCTTTGAACGCCAGGCTAAAGCGTCAATAGAAAGAAAAAGAGTGGGTGGGGCAATTAACCCCTAGAATCGTGCAACTTATTGCTCGCGAACCGGAGGAACAAGCCGAAAATTTTGTAAAGAAAAAACAATCCGAGCACCTGGAAGGATTTCACTTTTGAAAAATGAGTGGCTGATTGGCTTAGAAATAAATACCTTTCAAGATCTTAAAGATTAATGGTGGTAGATCAATTAAAAACGCGCCAATGCTAGTATGAAAGATCATTTTTTTTTAGATAATTGGGCAAACCTTAAATCAGCTACTCAAATAGCAGAACTCTTTGATAATTATGAGGACGTCCGAAAGGTAAATTCGAAACCCATGGATAGGTGGGGCAGAAATGATAAAATTTTGACATACTCAGGGATCAAGGAAAAAGAAAATAGATTTGGGAAAACTTCCCTAGATTAGGAGCTTCTGTTCCGGAGAGTACTAGAGAGAACTTTTGAAAAACGCGTGATACAAAGATGTTATCATTGCAATATGCCTGGACATATAAAAGCCGGTTGCCCTAAATTAATAAAAAACAAAACGACGGAAACTCTCAATAATATTGAAGGAAATGAAAACCCGGATTTTCTTAATTCATATACAACAAAGGGCTCTGCGAATGGTCACGAGATAGACATTCTTAGAGATACACACAGGAGCGACAATAGATTTAGTATGTGCAAAATACATAAATCCTTCTTCTTTCTCTGGAGAAAATGTTTGGGTAAAACAACCGTTAAGCCCAGAATTAGTTTGTTTACCTTTGGCGGTCGTGGAAATTTCCGGAAATTTTGGAACGGTGCAAACTAAGGCAGCGGTTTGTGGAAATCACTTAAATCAACACGGTCGATATTTGCTTGGAAATAAAACGGCCGAGCTAATAAAAGGAAATTTAGGCTATAATTTCCTGCCAGTCGAAATATTGAATGCTGTCCAAACAAGGTCTCAAGTCAAAGCGGCTAGAGAAGAAAGGGGAATAGATAGTGGTGATGCTAAAAAAGGGGAAGATGAGGTTATAATTGTTTCTTCGGATGCAGAGGACGAAATTTTAATACCTGCACTCCAGGAATATGTTCCGGAATTAGCGCTGCTAAGGGTTACGCGAGAAAATTTAATCAATGCTCAAAAAATAGCGAGGAGATTAAACCCTTATACGAACAGGCAGCCAGTCAAGTGCAGGTTACCAATCAGGTTTATTCGCTAGAGAAGGAATTATTGGTCAAAAAATCGTGAAGATAAGTTAGGTAACGTGGTGAAGTTAATAGTAGTGCCGGAAGGGTTGCGCGACCCTATTAAATCATTGTGTCATGAGGGAACATCTGCACACCTGGGAATTACGAAATCCAAAGACAAATTAAACCGATATTTTTACTGGCCGAATTGCTATAGAGATATGGAACAGTTTGTAAAAACTTTGCGATCAGTGTCAGAAGGCTGGGAAGCCCAATGGTAAAAAGAAAGCTCCACTAAAATTGGTCCCTGTTATTCAGGAGGTTTTTACTAAGCTAAATATTGATGCATGTGGGCCTCTCCCGATCACATCTAAAGGGAATCGATATCTTATCACGGCCATTTGCATGTCATCGAAATTCCCTGAAGCTATTCCGGTGTCTGATATCAGTTCCGTTAGTGTCACAGATGCGCTGTTAAACATCTTTAGTCGGATGGGGTTTCCCCGTGAAATACAATGTGACCAGGGTACTTCTTTTACTAGTGCTCTGACTACCGAGTTTTTGAAGATTCGGAATACTTGTCAGGCATAGTTCTGTGTATCATCCACAGAGTAACCTGTTGAGCGATTTCATCGAACGTTGAAACGACTCTGAGTCTTATGTTTAGATGCAGGCTCCGAATGGGACAAACATCCTCCGTCAATTCTTTTAGCGTTACGAACTGTATCGCACGAAAGTACCGTCAGAGTTGGTGTATGGGAAAAATTTGCGAACCCCAGAGACGTTAGTAATGGAACATTGGATGGAACCGGAAGAAGAGGGTGATCTCGTCACTGAATATATGTTTAAGTTAATAAATAGATTAAAAAGATGTCAAGAAGTAGCTATAAATAAAATGGAGGAAATGCAAGTTAAGCGGAAAACTTGGTATGACAAAAACGCAGTAAAACGTGAATTTAAGGATGGAGATTTAGTCCTAGTGTTAGCTACATCCAGAGCAAATAAATTAGCAGTGCAGTGGATAGGTCCTGGGACAATTTTAAATAAAATTTCGAAACGAACTATTTAGTCGAAATCCCCGGCAGACGCGAAACATCTCAAATCTATCATATAAATATGCTAAAACCATATTACAAAAGGCCAGAATACGTTAACGTAATTATTAATGATGAAACAAAAACTCTCTCGCAGACCAGAGTTAAAATCCCATACTTAGAAAACAATTCTCTCATTTATGATTTCGAGGACGTAATCCAGGCTAGCGAGTTGAACAAACACCTTCACGACAAACAAATGGATCGACTGCGCGAATTATTAAATAAATACTCTACATGTTTTTCAAACAATCCCAGTTTAACTAATCTGGTTGAACACGAAATCCAGTTAGTTAGCGATCAACCAGTTAGGACGAAGCCCTATCGAATGTCGCACCGACAAAATGAAATCTTAAAAAACGAAATTAACCGAATGTTAAAATTAGGAATCATTGAGGTAGGAGAATCGGATTACATGTCCCCTATGATTTTAGTTGAGGTAGCTGGGAAAGAACCTCGTCCATGTATAGATTACAGGAAATTAAACGGGATCATTAGAACGGAATATTTTCCTCTTCCGAATATCGAAGAACGCGTAGAAAAGTATCGGCAGCTAAATTTATTACCGTCTTTGACTTATCTAAGGGATATTGGCAAATACCTTTGAGTAAAACAGCACAGCGATACGCAGCCTTCTGTACTAGCTTTGGTACATACCGACCCCTAAGGATGAGTTTCGGATTAAAGAATGCTCCATATTTCTTTAGTAAACTCATGGCTGAATTACTTAACGGACTAGAGATCGGTGATAGATAATTAGGGATTGTTAACAATGTTCTCTTGCTCATGAATAATAATTGTTGCTTGTGTTTTTAGTTAAAGGTTAATAATTGTATTAAATTTTATTTATTTACTAGTATTGTATATCATATCGAATGGAGATGCGTGTCAAAAGATAAAGCCATGAAAAGCAAATGTATTAATATGCTTAATTTTGTGTATAGGGTTTTAAAATATACATGAGTATTTAGTTTACGCAAGAGGCATATTGTGAAAAATATTTTGTGTGTAAGGTTGTACACTTCGCATATCATATCAACACATGTCGTTAGTATAATTTTATTTAAGTATTGTGGCGAAGAATATTTTATGTGCAAGGTCTTACACTAGCATTTGATATAACATGTTAGTATAATTGATACTAGGCATTGTGATAGAGTGTTTGTACTTTTATTTAATGTATAGTATGTTTTCTTACATTGATTACATTGCTATTTCGTAATATGGATTGGTGTAAGTTCCCTAGCAAGAACACTCACTCACTAGAAATAAGTAATTCAAATTTAGTTCAGCGTTTTCTTTAGTAATTAAAATTGCAGCTCAGAAATATAGTGGTGCTTGATGAAGGGATGTGTCGGTAATCTGTCAGTTGTCTCATCGTCATCCCATTAAACTTTTCTCAACGGAAAAGTTCCATAAGAGAGGGCGAGAGCTGTAACGTCACGTCTCGAAAACAACAACATCTGGTGTCGGTTTCTTTGTAGATTCGACGCCCACACGTGCAGCTTCAGGTGCAGCGCAACCCCTGTTTGACCCCCCCGAGGAATCTAGCGACCCGACCGGAAGATGAGGGGAGATGCTTGAACTTGCACGCGAGCGGTGACCAACGAATCCTCCTCTCACAAAATAGTGGACTCTAACAATCTATAATTAATTTTAATAACTTTAATATGTATCATTTTGTAAATAAGTTTCAATAGTTGTGACGTAAATAAATTCCATATTTTAATTAACCAAGAATATCACCGTTATTTTTTCAAACGTTACAGATGTTAATTTATTTTTATTTTACATATTCAAGTCCAATTTACTGCAATATCAAAATAGTTTGACACATTTAGTTCTTTTTTGGATTGTCAGAAAAATAAATGGCACAATAATCCATTTTTTTTTAATTCAAAATTTGAACTGATTTGAAATTACCTCTTGAGAGATCGTTAAAGAATTGTAGCGGTTGCACCTTTTGTTGGTTAGCAACTAGCCTATTGAAAATATTGTAAATATTATATTTATCAGAACGGCAATGGTGGAAAATTAAGAATTGTACAGAAGGAGTAAACAAATGCCGAATATATTTTAACCTGCTAATGCGTTCCTCCTCCTTATTCATTTAATAATACTGCGGAAAATTGGCGAAAAATTTATTTACGCTTCAGTATAAATTAAGATATTGCATCAAGTTAAAGATTTTAAAAACTGGTTAATGTTGTACAAACTATTTTTTTAAATCTCTTTCAAAAGTTTAAGAGAAATTTTATTTAGAAAAATATTAAACTTTTAAAAACAGCAAAAAAAAAAAAAAAAAACGTAACAGCGAATTAAATCAAAACTTTATTTACCGAGTTGATCAAAATAACATATTCCTCTGCTTTTCTTTTTAAGTTTTAATTTATACTTGGAGTTTTTTGCTCTACCGGCGCCGGCAATCCACGCGTATGGCCTGTTCAAGTCAAACTTGTTTGATCACAGAGCTGAGATTTGCAATGATTATCAAATAGAAATGTTTGTATGATGGATGATTGTAACTGGTTTTTGCCCTACTTACTATGCAAATACACCTGGAACGAACGAATAATACAGAACTGAAACAGCTGTACAGTAAGTTGCTCTTAATTATAAACTTTGTTTTGACATAAGGAATATTTAGAGTGAAGTATTTGAGTTAATAACTTTCTAATGAGAGAAAAGCGAATTTTCATTTCCACAAAATAAAGTAACTTTTGTTATATTTAGTTAATTAAATACAGCTTTACTGAATTTATTGTACATAAAAAAAAATTAGGGCCGAAGTAAACATTCGTTGAGTGATAAAAAAAAGGATTTCAGAGAGGGAAAAAAAGTTGTAATTATTTGCCGATATCCTTATTTCCAGTCGTTAGTTTAATCCTAAAATTTTGTTATTACTTAAAATTTTTAAAAAAATTGAAAGTTAACTGAGCATATTCAAAAAGTATTATTTTGTGATTACCATTCAAAATCATTTAAAAGAATTTTTCACACACACTCACAGCACAATGAATCTTTATATATTCTTTTTATTTATCAGTTTTAAGCGTATGGAGAAAAATGCAGCAAAAAATGTCAACCAAAAAGGGAAACAATGACAATCGTTAAGCATTAATGTAAAATTGACGCTTTTTTTATATAATTAACATTTATAATTGAAGATTACTTATTCGAAAATAACACACATACACTAGAGATTTCGTTTCAAAAGGAATTTAAAAATCAGTTTTAAGTACGATGCATAAGAACTAAAAACAGCTAAGAATAATTTTGAAAACAGGAAGGAATGAATTTATATTTTATTGACTGACGCATTATCTTTTTCGTCTGCTGCCACGGTATTTCCTCTCATTGTGTCAATATTGTGTTTTTCTCTAGAGCTCTTTTATTAAAACGTTTCAATCGGGATCATAAAATAACTTGTTTGCACCTGCCAGAGATACTTAACCTTAAACAGGAATTAAATCGCATGTGATCAAGCGGTTTCAACGGCGCAAAGAAATCAATAACAATTTTAACAACTGAATAACTTTTTTTTAAAAAAAAATAATAATTCTGGGAGAACAAAGACATTTTTAATCTACTTATTTTGAACTATTCTCGAATGTTATTTCAGCTTCCCAAAATACTATCGTTTTCTACAGTTCTTCAGCAAGAGACAGATAGATTGGGTTTATTGGCATAAAAGCTAATAATTGACAGACGTCAAACAATCACTAGTTTACGAAAAAAACAAGAACCGTTGGACCTCTATATAACGAAGTGGCTAAATCCCGGAAAAAAGTTCGTTATATGGAAAATTCGTTATATATAGGTACATTTTTTATTTTACTTTATAAACCACATGAAACAAATTTTAAATTCATAAATACACTATATGTTAAAAAAACTAATTATTCACACCTTTTTTTTTACCGTAAAAATCCGGCGTATAACATAACGCGCACTTTTAAGGTATCCGACTACGTTCGGAAACGTGATTTTGCAAAAGCGTATAAATGGATAATATTTTGTGATATTTAGTGTCATTTAGATTAGAAAATGTGTATAGAAAAATGCTTTAAGAATAGTATTACAATAAAAAATTATTTAAGTACAATATTCTGACAAAAAATGAACATAGAGTGACCCATTTTCAAAATAGTCTCCTTTTGTGAAAAATGCTTCGATTATAATAATGTTTTGCCTGTATATAGCTCAGAATTCTTTACAGAGGCTCAACTAGAATTTTTGAAATATATAACTTAGAAGTGGGTTTATTCATATTTTTCGACAACAGGAGGAGCAATATTTTAAGAAAAAAATGCCAATAATTATTTCAATAGGTAGTAACTCTGAAAAGAATGTGAATTTTTCAAAAATTCTAATTGAGCCTCTGTAGAGAGGTCTGAGCTATATACAGGCAAAATATTATTTTAATAGAAGCATTTTTCACAAAAGGAGAACATTTTGAAAAACTGTTATCCTTAGTTTTTTGCCGAAATATTGTATTTAAATATAATTTTTTTTTGTCAAAATGTCCTTAAAACAATTTTAAACATGTATTCTAATCTAAGTGACATTAAATATCACTCAAAGTATGCGTTTTTTTAAAATCATGGTTCCGAACGTAGTCGGATACCTTAACACAAAGAAAAAGTTCGAAAGTTAAGGGTGCGCGTTGTACGCCGGGTATAAAAACGGTACTTTTAAAAATTGTTCTCGGCGAGTTAGGATCTAATAAAACCAGTTCAAGATTTATGACCTCCATAAAATGTGTTAAAGAGAGAATAACTTGAAAATTTTTCAGAAATACTTTTAAAAAGGGAGGACAACAAAAATTAAATAACAAAAGAAAAGTTCGTTATATCGCTTTGGAGAGGTTATTTTACAAAGAAAATCGTGAAATGTTCAAGGTTCCAGGAAAAAAGTTCTCTATATAGAAAAATTCACAATAAATAGGTTTGTTATATAGAGAGAGGTTCGACTGTATTTGCGGATATAGACAAGATTCTGGAAAGAGAAACCGTAATCAAAAGAAGTATTAGGAATTATCAAGATAAATGCATTTTCCATTGACCGTTAACAAACCCTTTCTAAGCTTATTATTGTAAGTAAATATCAGATATTTTTCGACAACAATTTAAGGCGTTTTCATGTCGGACTCGAGATTTATCGGAAAATAAAACTCGATGAAAAATATGCGTAGTGTCAGATTGAAAAGATAAGACGACTTTGATTTACGAAATTCAATGAGATTACCCTACTTATCAATATTATCATTATCGTTCACATTTTTTTTCTCGAGAATTCATTGATTCATCTGACAAAATATGATGTAGTAAAAATTTAAATGACGCTTATAAAAAAAAACTCATGCTTTTCGCAAATGATTCTTTCATTTTTTTTTCGGTTTTTATTCAAAAATGAAAAAATTTCTTGACCAGACTAGAGCGAAAAGGCTTGATATAATAAATAATTAACTTTTTCGAAGAATTATTGTAATGTAGGAGATTGATAAATAAATTTTAAATTGTATAAGAAGTAAATGCAATCTATATAGTGTATTCACACACACACAAACAAAATAGTTTGTCCCAAAATATGCCAAAAAAAAACAAATTAGGAAGGGGAGGAGGTATAGTTGGAAACCTCGAAATAAATTTGGTACGATTGCAACCATGTTTAAAACTCGAAAAGAGATATTTTTACTCCTAATGTTAAACCAATCTATTGTAGGAAAGAAAAAAAAAAAAAAAGGCCTTTTTTTTATCAAAAATGTTCGTTAGCTTTGCAACAACATTAAAAACCTTACAAAACATCAAAAATTCACTCTAACCTTCCTAGTTACCTCGCAAAATCACCATTGCTACATTTTGTTACGTTGTGTGTTCGTTTGGAAAGTGAAGAGACATATTGGATGTCGTTAACCGGCCATGGTTTGAAATTACAAGGCCTTTCTTTCTCTCATTGGCGTGGATTTTGTATCATTTATTAGCATCAAGAAATGGAAGTTACAGAAATGAAAAGACTTTTAAAAAAACTTTTTTAAAAAAGTAGCTGAAACTTATAATACGAAGCTAAAGTTTTATAAGTATTGGCAAATATTTTCAATTACTTTTTTTTTAAAAAAAATTCATAACGACATAATAGGTATCTGGCTACTTTAGAAACCGTGATTTTGTAAAAGCGTACAGGTGAATAATTTTTTCATATTTAATGCTGCTTGAATTAGGATATATTACTATTAATATACATTTAAAAATATTATTACAACAAAAAATTACTTAAACGCAATTTTTTTTTGTCGAAAAACCTGTTGTTTAAAACATTCGCTTTTAATGGAAATTATGTCTGTAATAATATTTACTCAAAAGCTGCTAAAAAATCTATAAAGAGCCTGAGTTAGGATATTTGAAATGTATAATTTAGAAGTGGATTCATTTTCATATTTTGAAATATCAGAGAAGAGAAATTTTAACACAAAACAGCGGTTAATATTTGAATTGATGATAACTCTGGAAATAATGCGAATTTTTCAAAAATACTAGTTCTGTATAGAAGTCTTAGCTCTATATAGGAAAAATATTGTAAAAGCATTTACCTTAAAAGGAGAATGTTTTGAAAATATGTCATTCTTCCTTAATTTTGTGCCAAAAAAAAATCCATTTAGGTAATTTTTTCATGTAGTAATACTTTTGAAACAATTTTATATGTATATTTTAATCCAAATAACACTAAATATCCAAAAAAAAAACCCTATTTATTTGTACGCTTTTGAAAATCATACAAGAAAATCTCTCCTCAAGATGATTCTTTGCGTTTTATAAACCTCTATATTTTTAACTTTTCAAAAATTACCGTATTTGAAACCAATTAAATAATTTCATATTTTACTAATAAAACCATTTCGTTTTCATAGACATGAAAATGCACTTTTATTACGTCAACAGAGTTAAGTTGTCAATATTATTTAATTTTTTTTAAAAAAATAAATATGCGTTTATCTTGACAAGTTTGTTTGTATTCAGATACTGCTTAGGTAAGATTTGTAGTCAGCACCCCCCCAGTGGCGTTGCTAGGTTTCCAAAGATCTTGGGGCAAGAAAAAAAGGTGGCTTCTATCTTGGTTGGGCTTTATTAAGTAAACACATATTGGTATTTTAAATATACAAAGCAACTTTAACATCAGCTCTTTATCGTGATCTTCAGAACACAGGAAAGCAAAGATACGTATATGTATGTGTATGAGTTTTCTCGTGTGAACTTTAGTGATTACCCAGATTCGATTTGACATGTGATAGATAGGAAATGATGCAAAAAATATGCATGAACAAGAAAATAATACGATACTTTTACGAGTATAAGAATTTAATATATATATATATATATATATCCTAATATATATTATAAACGTGAAAGGTTTGTGAGTCTTAAACGCAAAAACAACTGAATGGATTTTAATGAAACTTTACAATAGTATAGCTTATACATCAGAATAACACATAGGCTATAATTTATATATATTGTGTGAAGTGTCCAAAATATAACAATAATTGTCAAGTAAGTAGGAAAAAATTCTGCCATCTGCAAAAATGCCCGCGACAGCAAATATCTAGCTTTTATGTGTGAAGCTAACCTTTGCATTTTGTTTTGTCTACGCCAGGCCCCATGAACTGCGGAAGTTTGAGCAGGCAGAGTGTGAGGCTGATTACAATTTTAACATAAAAGGAATACAACACAAAAAGTAATATTAACGTATTACACTTCCAGATATAAATTATTTATACCATTTTAATCGAAAAAATAACATTGTTTATTTGCTTATGATTTTAGAAAAGTTCGAGTATGTTAAGTTCGCCAATTTTTAAATCTTAATATTTATGGACTGCGCAATATTAATTAAAGTAAAAATTCGCTGAAATTCTAAAGACAAAACACAGACAATTATTCTATAAAAATCCTTGCAAAAACGAATACGTCTCGAATCAGTCAACCTGAAAAAGAATGCATTTTGAACCAAGATTGATTTCCGCCGTTTTTCAGAAAAAGTTTTTCACTGGTTTTTTTTAAATCGTGCTATATAGTTTTCAGTTATGGTAATTTAAGGTCGCTTACACAGAATTCGAAGATTCGGTGTACTTTTCGATTTACACAACGTGAGAAAAAACGATATTTGATAGTTTGAATGACGTTAGTGAAATTATTTTGTAAGTTAAATATTAACAGAAAGAAAGAGGTCCTCACACTTAATAAATGTCTTTTAAATTCTACGTAAGATCGATTCTCCCATTTGAATGCAAAGTTGTAATAATAGTTTCCATTAAGCAAGGCGAGAATTTAAAATTTAAATACTATTTATAGTGGATAAAAAATATTAAAACAAATTTACATTTCAAAAGATAATATCGAAATGCAAAACAAACTTAGTTGAAAAAGGCCAAGTGTAGACACCCATTTCACTAAACTTGAAGAACGGTGGATAGTTAGGAATATTATAAACCTATAACAAAACTACTGTAAAATTGATACTGGATGTATATCGAAGGTTTTACAAGTCTGTCAATGCATAATTTTAAACCTTTCAAGAAAGTGTAATAATAAGTATTATAATAATTAGTAAAAAAGGTAGTCTTAATATTTTTTTAAAAAATAGAAGACAAAGTAACATTTTTATTCAACTGAGAATTACTTAAATAAATTTTTATTTTTTATATTTTTTTAATTTTAATTTTTTTATTTTATTTTTCAAATATGTTGCATCAGTTAAAATATACTCAAATTTTAACTATTTAATAACTACTTATCAAATTCAAAGTTTTTATAACTTCTTCATTTATAAAAATAATTGCATGAAACTTTTTTCCATTTATCGAACATTTCAAAAAATGCTCACAATTTTAATTCAACATTTAATACAGTTGTGAAATTTTGTAATTATAAAAATTTCTACTTTTCTGAACATACAACTATTTTTAAAAAGGTACATTTTCGTTTTCGGGCCTTAAAAAGTTGCAAAGTGAGTGAGTGAATATTAAGGTCCCACTGTTCACTTACTCAAGAGATATCATAGCGAGAGGGGAAGGGGAATTTCCATGACAATGTGTTATGCATTTAAAAATGTTCAAGCATGGCTGGGGGGATAAACCTGTCTGGCAGAAAAAAAGCAAAAAAATTTCGAATTTTAAGTTATACACTCAGAAAAGGGGCGAGCAACGCCGGGCTAAGCGTAGGAAGGGAGGTGGGTGAAAGCCATTTTGAAAAAGAGTATTGGAAGTGCAGATTTTATGAAGGAAATGGAACATTTTTATAAAAGTAGAGAAAGCCCGAGCAACGCCGGGCCATGCAGCTATGTATATATATATATATATATATATATATATATATATATATATATATATATATATATATATATATATATATATATATATATATATATATATATATATATATACATATATACACTGCTGGACAATTGCTAAGGACGGATAACACTATCATCCATAGCAACCACAAAATGAAAGGAAGCAAAATGTGGAAAATTAGAATAAGTGCGGGATATTAGTAAGAAGAAGAATGAGTATGCAAATTTTTTTTCCACGTCTGTTCATCACGTGATAGCGTTCATAAGAGCTTTAAAGGTTTTGACGCGTGTGGACAGTTGTTGTTTCAAGTCAAAGTTTTACAGGAAAGATTTAATAGACGAACTTAAAATTTTTGGCATGTCTTCCCGACATCACATAGATGATTTTATGCGTGGCCGAATTATTGGAAAGTTCGAAGAAGGGCGAAAAATAACAGATGTTGCCAGGGAGTTTGACATCGCTCACAGCGTTGTTTCACGGCTGTGGAAGTCATTTAAAACTACTGAAATGTGTAGTAGACGGCACGGGGGAGGTCGTGTTAGAAGTACGACGCCTGCAGAAGACAGATATATCGTCCTATCAGCAAAAGGAACAGGCGCACCACAGCTCAGCAGGTGGCAAATCAGTTTCTTGCTGCCTCAGGAAAGCAGATCTCCCGAAAAACTGTTGCCAGACGTTTGAGATGGAGGAGGACTATACGCACGCAGACCTGTTGTGTGTGTCCCATTGACCAGACAGCACCGTACTGCCCGTTTGCAATGGTGTCGTGAGCATCACTGAACAGGACTGGGCATGCGTACTATTCTCAGATGAGAGTAGGTTCACTCTGTCATCGGATTGTAGACGCCAACTGATCTGGCGCGAGTTGATTGATTGATTGATTGAATATTAACGTCATGTTCTACACGAGGGCTTTTGGCGACGGACCACGTAATTTTGATTGGTCAGTCGTGGACGACACCTAATCTCGGGAGGACGTTTCAGCTCTCGACAGATTTAGACGCTGCAACGGGTCTTTAGTGGTACTGGGCTCGAACCCGTGACAAAGCAAGCCACAGTCCGATACCTATACCACTCGGCTACCGCGGCCGATCTGGCGCGAGTGGTATCGTCCAGAAAATATCCAGGAAAAGGACCGATATCCGACATGCAGTATCATGGTGTGGGCCGGCATCATGATCAATGGCCGCACGCGCCTACATGTGGTTGCGAATGGGACTATGACGGGCCAACGATACATTGATGAAGTTCTACTTCCTCATGTTCGTCTTTTCCGTGGTGCTGTCGGTGATAAATTTGTTTTTATGAACGACAACGCAACATGTCATCGAACACTCGCTGTTCAGGATTGTCTAGACAGCGAGGGTATTCAACGTCTCGTATGGCCAGCGCGTTCTTCAGATCTAAACCCCATTGAAAATGTGTTGGATGCTTTGGGGAGGCAAGTTACTGGTCGAAACTATCCTCCGACAAACAAGAACACCCTCATCCGTGCACTCACAGAGGAATGGGATAAATTGCCTCAACAGCTGCTGGATAATGTTGTGCAAAGTATGGTACGACGTGTGGAATGTTGCATCACACTCCACGGTGGACATATCTCGTACTGATACCTTTCTTTAAGGTGCCTGTTGACTTTTAGATGCATTGTTCCATTTCTCCATACGCAGATCAAATGAACATTTTTTTTTCTTTCAGATGTTTCACAGCTTTTGTATTTTCTAGAACAATAAATATTCTTTATTCTAATGTCTGAACAGTGTGGCAACTATATTTTATCCTACTAGGCCTCATGTCTCGCTTAATGTTATGCTACATAGCAATTTGTGATCCGTCCTTAGCAATTGTCCAGCAGTGTATGTGTATATCTGAGAATGAACAGAGGAGGGTGAGGGGATAAAACTACATCAGTCTATTGCAGATACCAGTAAATTGCGAATTACTGAAACAGGAAAATAGCTTATTATGAATATATTGTTATTTAAAATAAAATGACCACGAGAAATGATATCTTCCTGTGTTGGCTTTTTAAGATGTATAATAAGATTTTTCATGGAACTTGGAGTTTATTTTCAAGTAACAATTAGAAAAATGAAAAAATTGAAAAATAATATAAACTTTTTTCAATAAGTAAATTTCACAACACCACACAAACAAAGGAAAAAGCTTAGGGGAATTCCCTACAAGTTCGAAATTACTTCCAACTAAGTTGCCCTGATTACAGTTATGTTAAAACTTTTTATATTTATATCTTAAATGTGGGAGAAATTAACGAATATTTGGTTTGCTTGGTGGTCAGGGTCCAAGAGCCTCCGTGAGCTTGAGGGCCCTGGTGCACGGCACCTCCTAGCCCATTGGTAGCTATGCCACTGGTCGTCACATCCTTCTAAAATGAATAGAATGTAGATTATTTTACCTTTTGTGTGTGTGTGTGTGTGTTGATGATAACTTTTGCTAAGACTGATCACACAGAAGAAGTCTAAAAAAATAAAATGCATCATTAAAAGTGTTTTTTTTATAAAACTTTCCATACTATCGGTAACTGGTATTTCAATGGCGCTTCCGAAATGTGATCGCCATTTTAATGTTATAATGATTTAAAACCGCACGAATATCAATAAAATGTAACATTTTCTCGAATGCACAGATACTAAATTGTATTAATTGTAAAGACAAGAACTAAAGTAATTCCATCGCACGCTTCTTTTCTTTCTTTCTATTTTTTCTATTTAGATTTAACTACATTTGTAAGTAAATGACAAAAAAAAAAAAACATGCATGACGGGTTTATTCATCCATCGAAAGAATTTTCTCGGGTCACTCGTCTCATAAATTTTGATTGAAATGCATTTGTTGATAAAATCTAAAAGAAAAGCGCCTTAATACTTAAGTTTCCCGAATTCCGCGAAGCAGAAAAAGGAATTATTTTACAAAGTTTTTCGATATTGTTTCCTTTTCCCTTCTCGAATAGAGAAATCTTTATACTTACTTCATCCTAAAGTTAAAGGGTGAGAGGGGATTTCAATGTAGATTATTAATTTGTATGTGTGTGTGAATGAGGAAGGTGAAGGGAAGGAGTGAATATTAACGTCGAACTATTCAACTTACTCGAAGGCTTTCGGCGACGGATTTCGTAGTTTCGAATCATGGTCGAGTGAAGAAAATGACACCTGAGCTGGCACCTCCTCTCTTAATTTCCACACCACACCAACGGGAAGACCTTTGAGCCTCGACAGACTCAATGTGCATCGGCATCCTACATGACGGGTTTTCAGCGGTATCAGGCTCGAACTCATGACATGTTGTGACGGGTCTATCTGCGAATTTTTCGCTAATCCTCTGGGGTAAAATTATTCTTTTTAACTGTGAGTTTAGTTGAAAATCTTTCTCGGTGATGAAGACGAGATTTAGGCAAATGATTATTTCTATCTAAACCAGGTATACCCCACCCCTGGCCCATGGGCCGCATGCGGCCCATTTGGAGACTTTTTGAGGCCCAATGGAATAACTTCATGGACAGACTGACGCCAGTAAGTAATCACGTGACTCCAACGTCAATAACTGCACGTGTGAATTAATAGCGTTGGTTTTCCTATATGTTTGTTGACGTCGTTCTTGTATCTTAATTTTATCTAATAAAAACATGTGATATCATTTTATTTTTTGTATTATTTAGAATATATATTTGTTAGAGGAAATAATCTTAACAACTATTTTGTATAATTTTTGTTTTATTCCAATTTATTTACCTAATTAGGTAATTGTCTACATCGACTAGTGTTAGCTGGCATATTTATTTATCCTAGTTCGGTTGGATCCTAGCATTTATTTATAGTTCTTGGTACACTTAGGTATGGCTCTTAGTTATTTTAGTTCTTAATAAATTTAGTAGTTATTTATTATATAGTTTTGCGCAAAAATGGTTGACAGTATAGAATTAAAACTACTTTTTTAAAATTGTATGATTATCGAATAACATTGATATCATTTCATTAAAAAGACCTTACACCTATTATTATACAACACAGTGTCAGTTAGGTGTGAATAATATAAAAAATGTCTGTTTGAGGTAATTTTAATTAATAATTCAAAGTCAAGAGAAAATATTTATTCTGAACTTTTTCAATTTGATGATAATTTGTGGAAGGAATGTTTACAAAAATTAAAGAAATGTTTCTTTGATTTTTACCTTCCACACACAAATTATCGATTTCTAAATTATTTATAATTATTCTTTGCTGTTAAAATTTAATGTCATTTTTTCTTTAAATTAAAATACAATATTCTTAAGGGGAATGAAGCCATTACAAAAGGGGTAACAATTTTTAGAAATAATTACATTTAATTTGATATGTTATTATCTTATTTTTTTGAAGTACATATCAAACTTGCAAAAAGGTTTATTTCTTGAAGCCTGTGTACATAGAACATTAGTTAATATAAAAGTTTTAGATAAATGAAGAGAATTATCTTTTGGTAAAAGTGGGGGTTTTTTTTTCCATCTTTTTTTTTTTTTTTGAAATCTTAGTGGCTACTTAAGAAGTAAGTATTTGTTTATCCATGATTTAACTATTTTCCTTTTTTGCAAAAATCCTTAAAATAGTGTAATTCCTGAAAACTCAGTATTATGCATGTAAAGGTAAATAAGGATGTGAGTATATGATTCATATATATGTATCTTGTGATGAAAATTGAATTTTTTTACAACTTCATGAATTACAAATTTTATAATAGTATGGCTTACCAATGGGAACATTAAACACTATGTGAATCATTATAAGTGTCAGACATTTGAAATAATCCTGTACTTTTGGTTTGATTTATCAATACTATAGGAAGTTCTTAATTTTTTTCCCTTTGTACTTATATGCTACTAGCTGGTAAACCTGTTCTTCACACAGGTGTGAATTTATATATATATAAGTAATGTTATGCATGAAATTTCTCCCCCCCCCCAGTACTTCATTATTTAGAAATGGTAAATAACAATTTTCTAAAAAATATATTATACTAGCTGGTATACCCGTTCTTCGCACGGGTGAACTGAAAAATTAAACAACACAGATTAAAGAAGTTTTTAATGAGTTAATTTTACGTGAATTGCAAATTAAACAAAAAAAGATTTTTGCGTAGCGTAGCTAAACAAAAAAAAGAGAGAGAGAAATAAAACACCTTTGCTAAATTTTAAGTATGTAGATCTAATAGCTGTTAAAAAGGATTTTTTTTTATTTATAACTCCCCGTAACACTCTTGAGGGTCGATTTTTGAAAATACCTTCCTAAGCTGATCTCTGCTCAGCAAAAGTAACACATTGTTAAAAGTTTTGTGTAATGAACGCTTAACATAGTGCAAGTAATTTTTATCTGAAAGTGTAATACATTAATATTACTTTCTGTAGTATTTATTTTATGTTAAAATTGTAATATTCGCAAGCAACGCCGTTTCTTAAATTATAATGACGATTCAATGAAAAACATAGCGAAATGTTAACGATAGAGTCAAGTTGGCAAATGCCTAGCAACTTTCATAACTCGAGCTTTATTAGAGCTTTGTAAGACCCGCCGTGTAGGGGAGCGATGCACGTTAATACTTTTTTCAACCGCATTATGATTTACTGCAGTTTTTTTCATACAATATTTTTTTTTTGGATCACTACATTTAAAATTAAGGGATACACATAAACAAAATACTCCACTTTGGAAAATTTAATCCGTTAGAGCTAATAAATTAATTAAAGATATTCCACTGTAAAATTAATTATATATACCGTTCACTTAAAATAAGTAGTCAAATCATTTTCCAAGGTCTTCACTAACATACAAAAACATAAGACACGTAAATTTTGACAAACTGTTTTTTCCGCTAAAATACTCATCATGGAACCCGCGTTGCCATATATCTTGGAAGAGTGGATTTCAAAGAATATTCCTGCTAAGTATTGGTAGAATATTCCTTTTAAGTTGGTGAGGTGTGGTAGTTAGGAGAAGAGGGTGCCTGCTCAGGGTGCCAAATAATTTTTTTCCTTCATTTGACTTTCAAGCAATTGTAATAACAGGTGTTGATGTATGAAGAAAAGCAGATGAGCGGGGGTATGTTATTTTGTTATTCCTCTTTCAACGAGAACTTCGTTGAGAGTGAGTAGTGTATTTAGTTCTATTTGTCAGAGAAATAACTTATGTCTATATATTTAAGTTCAGATTAGTAGCCTTTTTCTTGTTTTATTTGGCAATGAAAGAATCCGATGATGGATTTAATGAGTTGCCTCAGAGCTGTAAGACCAGCTGGTAGAAATGTAAGATAATTACGGCAGCAGAATAAAAATGTTTAATATTTTAACCTTCTGAAATTATGTAACTTTTTCATTTTAATGATATATTTTAATCACGGTGCAATAATTAATATCATACAATAAGAAACTAAACATTTGGCTATCGGGCAGAAAAAAAAACTTTTATTGTCAAACAGCGTAATAATTACAATGCTGTTCTTCTTTGCTTAGTTGCCTTTTTGCATTGGAAATAAAAATTTTGAAAATCTAAATCAATTTTATGCAAACATACTGTAACACAAGTATAAAATGTGGAGATGTTACGCACATAGTTGTTATATTACGTAACCTCAGATGGCAGCATAAATCTACTGTAGATAAGAACCTTGTATGTTAAGAGATATTCTTCGACCACCACCAACAAGTGCAATCGGTCGACTTACAACTTTGTTGTGATTGCGATCCAGTAAAAGGTAAACTTGCTGTTTTTTGATCATATCAATAACTATTGAATAAAAATTTGTATTATATATTTATCTCAAGTAAAGTACAAAAACAAGTGTCACATTAATTGTAAAGTAATATAAAATATTTTGAATGCTGTACGATAATAAAATATTTTGAATAATTTGTTTTATTTTAATATGTGCTTCCCACCTCAGTTTAGTAAATTTTTACTTGGCCCACCAACCAATTTGGGTTGGGCACCCCTGATCTAAACATTAGCATTAGAGTAGCAAGGATGGTCGATAGTTGAGATTAAATTGTGAACAAGATTACGACCGGGCAAGTCAAGCAAGATATTTAAGAAGAATTCAAGCGTAGAAGTCAAGAGCACTCCAGTCTTTAGTTAAGTACTTTTATTTATGTGTTAGTTGAATTAATCCCTTACGTGATTGCTCTTCCGAGTTTATCATTAGTTGCATTCCCTACCTTTAATTGTGTTGGTTGATTAAGTAAAAGTGTTTAAAAAATTGTGTTAAATTTACTATTAATAAACTTGTGGTTTCTTTTCGGATCGGGCCGTGTTCGAATTGTGAAAAAAATAACTGCAGTCAGGAATTTGTTCCTCTGTTTTATTTCACTCCTTCTGTGGAACACCTCATAAAAAAAAAGAAAATATTAAGTTGATTCAACATTGCAATCCATTGTCCAGCCGTCTTTCTTCCTACGACCACGTTTATATCGCCTCCGGTTTTCTCGCTTCAGTTCTCCTTTCTCCCCTGATTCGGTCTGGTTTGGTCTGGTCTCTCCTGTCATTGGTCGCTGGTCGTCACTGGGAAATGTAACGCGATCCCATGTCGAAAATGTTGATGATCGTTGATGAACTGGATGGAGTGCCTAGGCCTGTCGGCCTCTAACCTCCTATCAGGTAATTTTTGAGAAGCCTTTGACGAGTTCTACCATTGCCCAGTTTTAGGAATAAATCAGTTTAGTAATAAGAAAGTTCCGTAGATTTTAAAAATATAAATTACTTGGATGTGAGATTAAAATAATTATAAAAAATTTAACTTTAAAACAGTGAAAAAAGCATTGAAAGTGCGAGAAAAGTGGGCGGAGTTATCCTAGCCAATCCGAGTGCAGCAAAAACTGTCTATCAGAAAGCGCGGGAAAGTGATCTTGGTTTTTGATCCAAGTCAGAAAATAAAAGAGGAGGTGATCTGATTGGCCGAGCAAAAAGTTCGGCTAATGTGATATAGGGGGAATAGCCAATCAGAGAGCATCTGAAAAATTGATTCCAGTTCCTTGTTCAAAAGCAGCATCCAGAGAGCATCTGTAGTTCAACGAAGTTAAACTGCAGTAAAATGGAAAAACAGATTAGAAAAATAAGTTTAAAAAGGAAAAATAATTAAAGTTAAAAATTTTTTAATTGAAATCTGGGTTGACCAAGATGTCTCTTGGTCTTTTCACAGAAAAGTGGGAGAAGTAGGGGGAGATTTCATTAATAGAAGCATTATCAGAGTCGTCTATATTATTGAAAAAGTTAATAGCTAGTTTTCGTATGGTCTGTCGGATAGTTGGTATACTCTGCAAGCTATTCTTAGATCTTTATTTCGCATATACCAATGAGCATTGCAAACTTGTCTTATTATTAAATTTTGAGCAGTTTCAAGTAAATTTATATTAGTTTTTGCTGCATGTCCCCAAACAGGGGAGGCGTAGGTAAGTAATGGTTTCATGATCAGAGTGTAGATAAGCAGTTTGTTATGTCTACTCAATTTAGACTTTCTGCAGATAAGGGAGTAAAGTTTACGCGTGGTATTTTTAAATTTATCTCTAATATATGTTATGTGTTGTCGGAAAGTGAGGTTTTTATCAACGATGACACCAAGATACTTGGTGTGTTGAGACCAGGGTATTCTTTGATTTTGTAGAGTAATTTCAGGGGGAGGTTTCCTTTTTGAAAAGAAAACCGCTTCCGTTTTGGAAGAGTTTAAGGCAATCTTCCACACGGAGAACCAGGTCTCCAGGTGAGCTAGATGTTCGTTGATATTTTCGATTAGTGTTTCGAGGTTTCTGTGTCTGCTGAGTATGGCTGTATCATCTGCATACATGCATATTATGGTATTAGTATTTTTAGTAATATCATTAACGTAGAGGTTAAAGAGAGTTGGTCCCAGAATTGACCCTTGGGCCACCCCAGCGTTAATCTTTTTAAGTTGCGAGAAGGTACGATTAATTTTTACAGTGAAGGAGCGATCAGAGATATAGGAATTTAACAGGTAAATAAGAGGGGGTGGAATTTTATAGGTGATTAATTTAAAGAGTAGGCCAGTATGCCATACTCTATCAAAGGCTTTTTGAATATCAAGGAAGACCGCGGCCGTGCATTCATCTTTGTTGTTTCCTTCCTTAATAAATTCAACGACTCTGAGAAGTTGAGTCGAAAATGTTAGATGTGGCCTGATGTGGATGGGCCTTGATGAGTGAGAGTCTCCTGGTTGGTTCAGAGGATGTGGCAAGGAGACGTGGTTACAGAAACCAGGTGCATGTAGTAGATCCTTATACTATGGTTGATCTTTACTCGAACCCCCAAACCCCTGGGTTGTTACATTGGCTGCCAGGGGTCCGTTTCAGTTCTTTTTCTCTGCTTCTTTGCTCCATAGCTCGCAACTACGGCATTTGTGATCCTGCATTCCTACGGGATTCCGAGTCGTCTCTTTACAACTTACACACCCTGCAAGTTGGTCGGTCTGGTATGTGTGTAATGTAAAAATGCATTCATTTTATTAGTTGTAGTCGTGGCATTTAAAGTTGGGGATATTTACCAAATCATCTTTTATTTCGGCGATTTGAACATCAGATGAGAAAATCGCGCCCCTTTTATGATCGCACCCTCGCCTCTTGATTTAAGGTATCCGACTACGTTCGGAGCCCTGATTTTAAAAAAGTGCATAAATGGATAATTTTCGTGGTATTTAGTGTAACTTAGACTAGAATATATGTATAAAATTGTTTTCAGGACATTTTGACAACAAAAAATTATGTAATTACAATATTTCGGCAAAAAAAAAAAAATAACTTAGAATAACCTCTTTTCAAAATGTTCTCCTTTTGTGAAAAATGCATCTGTTATAATAATATTTTGCCTGTATATAGCTCAGACCTCTGTACAGAGGCTCAACTAAAATTTTTGAAAAATTCACATTATTTTCAGAGTTACAACCCATTGAATTAATTATTGGCGTTTTTTTCTTAAAATTTCTTCCCTCTGTTGCCGTAAAACATGGATAAACTCACTTCTAAGTTATATGTTTCAAAAATTCTAGTTGAGCCTCTGTACTGAGGTCTGAGCTATACACAGGAAAAATATTATTGTAATCGAAGCATTTTTCACAAAAGGAGAATATTTTGAAAATGGCTCATTCTAGGTTCATTTTTTGTCAAAACATTGCACTTAAATAATTTTTTATTGTAACGTTATTGTTGTGGAAGTGGTCCCTATGTGTTTTTGTCTCAGGAAACCAGACGAGGATGTTGATACAACTCTTTTATTTCCAAACTCGGTTACTCAGGGAGTATGTCGGAACACTTACGATGAGCACCGTTTCTGCGCTCTCGCTCGTCTGATCTCCCACACACACTCTGAAGAACTCTTAATTTGCGTTTCGCTTAATACACTTATTCAAAGCCGCGCGGCGCCCACTGCGAAAATTATTATATATAAAAAGGTACTATAAATTTTCAGTAAAAAAAAAGTGTTAAAATTACAATAGCACAATTTAAAGATAAACACATAATTTCTTAAATGGAAATTAACCTTAATTATTTACATCTATAGGTAGAATACAGATCTTAGTTATGGGCCTCCTAAATTCTCCGTTCTTTGTTTTAATCCTGACTGTTCTCACTTTACCATCAGAACCATGATAGACCTCAACGACGCGCCCTAAAAGCCAGTTGCAAACTGGTGTAAAATCCTCCTTTACAATTACCATTGTACCACACATTACATTGTCCTTCTCGATCATCCACTTTCCTCTCTGTTGGAGAGTATTCAGATAATCGGTACTCCATTTTTTCCAAACTACCTGAATTACCTTTGTTGTTCTCTGCCAACGGCAATCTATTGTCACTAATATTAATTACTAGGGGGCTCAAGAATAGAATTAATTGATCTACCAATCAAGAAATGCGCAGGCGTTAATACTTCAAAGTTATCAAAATCATTGGATATTGGTGTAAGGGGTCTGGAATTTAAAATTCCTTCTACCTGGATAATCACTGTTTCAAACTCCTCGTAGGTGAGTCGGGATCTTCCCAGTGCTCGCTTGAGGTGATATTTCACTGACTTTATGCCCGCCTTCCAAAGACCTCCCATATGTGGGGCCCTTGGTGGAATAAAATTCCATTCAATACCTTCCTCAGTGAAATATGCCGCCAGATTTTGATCTGGAAAGTTAAGGGTCTTATAAAATACCTTTAGTTGAGAATTCGCACCAACAAAATTTGTTGCATTATCCGTAAAAATTTTGAAACATTTTCCTCGCCTAGACATGAATCTCTTAAGGGTCGCAATTATTGCATCCGAAGTCAAATCGGAAAGAATTTCTAGGTGGATGGCACGAGTCACAAAGCAAATACAAACACAAACATAAATTTTATTCAAAACGCCCTTTCTCTGGTGTTTGTAAGTTACAAAATATGGACCTCCCAAATCAAGTCCAGTTATACTGAATGGAGGGGCCATATTTACTCTTTCATATGGAAGATTGCCCATTATTTGAGAAGAGGGAATTGGTTTACACTTGAAACACACCACACAAGTATGAACCGTCTTCCTAGCTAGGTTTCTACCTCCTAAAGCCCAAAATCTCAATCTTACTGCATTCAGCAGTCCTTGTGGACCAACGTGAAATAATTTCTTATGCAGAGTTATGAAATATATTTTACTTAATTTAGAATTTTTAGCCAGTATAGCTGGATGCTTTTGGCTGTAGGGTATGGAAGCTTTTTCCAGCCTTCCACCAACTCTCAGGATTCCTTTATCATCCTGGAATATATTCAAAGATTTAAGATTACCTGACGGGTCACTTATGTTAATGCCACTCTGGTCCTGTTTAATAAGCCAGGTTTCTGCATCATTTACCTCACTTGTAGTTAAAGGTCCCATCTTTTTCACCTTGGATCTGCAATTTTCAATAAATCTATAAATATAAGAAACAATATGTATTATTTTAAAATAATTATTAGAAAGGTCCATAAGATGGTTAAAATAGTTAAAGTTCTTGGAACTCAGCAATGAAGTCTCTAGAGTTCTCTCAGACACCCTTAGTTCGCAGTCAAAGCCATCTCTCTGGGTTGGTTCTGCAATGACAGTAGTTGAATAAGTACTCTGTAGAAGCTCAGGACCATGCCACCATAGAGAGTCGTCACGAAGCTCCTCAGGAAGTAGTCCTCTAGATAACACATCTGCAGGATTCTGATGCAATGTGATGCCACTGGTCACGGGAACTTAGTTGATGAATCTTAGACACTCGATTAGCCACGAACGTCTTCAATTCTCTTGATTCTCGATGTATCCATGAAATCACAATTGTTGAATCCGACCAAAAATGCACAGCTGTAATCTGAAGATTCAATGCCTCCTTCACCTTCTTCATCAATTTAGCGGCCAGAACTGCCCCACACAGTTCAAGTCTTGGAATGGAAATCTGCTTCAGAGGCGACACTCGGCTTTTACTCGTTACGAGACACACTTTGACTTCTCCAAGGGCAGATATAGACTTGAGATAAATGGATGAACCATACGCCTTTTCCGATGCGTCGCTAAATGCATGTAACTCAATGCTCTCCGCTCCATGAATCACAATACATCTGTCAATAGAGATGTTATTCACGGCTTTCAAAGAGTCGATAAATCGACGCCACTCCTTTTTGTTCTTTAAAGGGAAGTTCATCACTCCATCCCAATTCCAGCAACCACAATCTTTGCATGAATATCTTTGCCCAAGTTATGATCGGTCCGAGGAGACCCAAAGGGTCAAAGATTCTTGCAATAGTAGACAAAACCATTCTTTTGGTGAATGAAGTTGGCCTTTGTTGCTCTATTCTGAAAAGAAAACAGTCTAACTTAGGATTCCAAATTATTCCTAGCGCTTTAGTCTCCTCAGACTCCAAGAAAGCATACTCTTGTAGATTGGAAGTTATCTCGGGTAAATTTCCACACCACTTATGAAGATGCATCCCTGCGGTCTTGAACATTTCTATTAATTGATGCTGCAATTCGATTACCTCTTCTATACTCTCGGATCCCGATAGTATGTCATCCATGTAGCAGTCATTCAGCACCACAGGAGCTGCTAAAGGAAAATTATTAGCTTCATCCATCGCTAACTGTTTCAAAGTTCTCGTGGCTAGATAAGGTGCGCTAACTGTGCCGTAGGTTACTATAGTTAACTCGTACGTTTTTATTGGCTCTCCTATGCCCTTCTTCCACAGAATTCTTTGCAAACACGTTTGCTCCGGATGTATGTTTATCATGCGAAACATTTTCTCTATATCCGTAGTAAAGGCATACTTGTGCTTTCGGAAGTGAACCATAATGGAAAAGAGGTCTTCTTGGACCAGTCCGCCATTAAATTGAATTGAATTTAGAGATTTCCCACTCGTTGAAGGACTTGATGCATTAAAGACAGTTCTCATTTTAGTTGTAGACTTTTCGGGGCGATAAACACCATGGTGTGGCATGTAAATGAAACTCCAGATCCATCCGCCTTGATTTCCCTCATGTGGCCCAAATCCTCATATTCCTGTAAAAATTTCTCATACAGGGACAAATATTCTTTATCTCTACTCAGTCGTTTCCACAAAAAGTTTAATCTCTGAATCGCGGTTTGTCTGGATTCACCAAGACATGAAGGATCTTCTTTTAATGGCATCGCCACCGATATCATCCCTGGTCATCTGTTGAATGAGTGCTTTTAAAATGGTCTTCGCAAATATCTAATTCACTGGTTTTAACAGAATCGATTTCTACATTTTCGATTTCCCAAAACTTCTTAATTGAATGCTCTAGATTATCCGCAGCCTGAATAAACCCACAATGTTCTTTTCCCTTCGCGTCTGAAGAAGTAGATCCGGAAACGATAAATCCGAAAACAGTGTTTTGAAAAACAACATTTGAACCCTCCGTCTTGAACTGTCCGGGTAACATTAATTCATAAAATACTTCTGCACCCAATAGCATTTGCACGCGCTCTGGAATATTGAAATTTTTGTCAGCTAATTTAAGATTGGGAATATTATTCAGATTAAAATCGATTTTCGTTGTTGGAACAAGATCTTCCGTTATTGTAGGTACCAAAAAAAAGTCTAATGTTTAATGTAACTCCCTTCTTTATTGCTAATAGATACTGAAACACGCGAGTCTATTGGAATTACTGTTTTGTTTAGTCCCGAAACCGAAACATTAGTCTTGTATTTTTTCAATCCAATTAAATCGCATAAGTTGCTCATTAAAAAGTTCGAGGTAGATCCGCTATCTAAAATTGCTTTGACTGGGAATAAACCATTTTCACATTTTATATAACAAATTGCTGAGCTTAGCAAAACACATTTTTTTTCTGTTTATACTCGTTGCGGTTAATAAGTTATGATTTTCTGCTCGTGGTTCGAAGACTGGCGCTGAAGTGTTAAGAGGTTCAAAGGTGGAGTTCCTTACTTCCTGGTTTGGCTGGCGCTCTGTATAATGTATCGTTTTATGATGTCTCTTTTGACACTCAGAACAAACAAATCTCGATTTACAGTCTTTCGCTCTATGAGATGTAGAAAGGCAATTAAAGCAAAGGTTGTTGTTGTTGTTGACTAATTCCTCCTGTCTAGCCGCAGGCTAGACCAGGTCCATGAGCCCAAGAGTCCTCAGGAAATCGTACACCAAAAGAGGACTGGAATAGATGTCCTCCCTTTCAAGTCCTGCACAAAACAAAAGATGATCTGGAGTTGCCTGTACCATATTGCATTTAGTACAATTCTCGTAAATTTTCTGGCCTAAGTTAAAGGAAAGGCTTCTAATGTGTCCACTTGCAAGCCTACTAATAGTTGTTTGGACGACTCTATCCGCCTTGATGGAAAGGGCACCACCTGGGGCCTGCCTATTATACCAGGGGTGAGTCGGAGGAGTCTTCCATAGTTCTTGAATCAAAGATTTCGTTTTAGAAAAAATTTCCGAGAAAGTCAAAGTTCTTCTCGACATTAAATTTTCAGTGACACCTTCCTTGGCTAAAAGGTCAGCTGTGTCATTGCCAAAGAGACCAATGTGAGATGGAATCCATTGGAAGTAAATCTCATGTTGCTGGGAAAGTTCTTTAAGATTTTTAAGAATTGAGACCGATGTTTGTCTCCAACATTTGTCCAGTCGCTAAGGTGTTGGATAGCACTTCGGCTATCACATAATATCCATATTTCATCAGGAGATGTCATCGTCTTAATGATTCGGAGAGCTTCATCAATGGCAATTAACTCGGATCTAAAAACAGAACAAAAGTCCGAATTCCTAATTTTGATATTATGAGAACAATTAGGAGCCTTTATAAAGATGCCACTGCCACATGAGTTTTGTTTGTCTTTGCTACCGTCGGTATAAATTTGCATTGCAGTAGCTGGAATTTTGTTAATAATCTCCAATGCTAATTGACGTAAATATTCAGGTGGATCTTGATTTTTGGAAGTATGAGCTCCCATTTCTGGTTTAAAATGGACTCTAGGCAATCCCTCCTGAGGGTTAAATACGTTCTTCAAAAAATGTTCTTCAATGTCCTGATCTAATAGGTCCATCGCTTGCATTCGAGAGAAAGGACTGTTTCTTTTAGTCTGTGTCTGTTTGTCCAGGTTATGAGATATGCAGATGTGCGGTTATAATCTCCGTAACTGTAAAGTTTACAAAAGTACTTTGAAAGCAGTAATTTTCTTCTCAGATCCAAGGGCATGATATCAGCTTCGAAAAGAACTAGATCTGTGGGACAGCTATGTCGCATGCCAGTGATAATTCTAGCAGCGCTTGATTGTACTCGGTCCAGTTTCGCCAAATTAGTACGTGATGCACTGAAATAAATTTGAGAGCCATACTCTAAGACAGGTCTGATCAAAGAGGTGTATGTCAGTCTGAGAGTACCAGCATCAGCACCCCAGTCCCTTCCAGCGATGTATTTCAGTAAGTCAAGTCTCTTCCTGCCTTTGTTTATCACATAGTCTATATGCTTGTTGCTAAGTATCTCAGGATCCAAAATGTAGCCCAAATACTTAGGTGTTTTTCATAGAGAAGGGATTTGTTTTCCATAAAAATTTGAGGTTGATAATTGTATAAACGTCGGTTAGTCGTGAAGAAGCTAGAGGTTGACTTTGATACATTAAAGATCAGTTTATGTTGCTCAGCAAAAATCTGTATGTCAGAAAGGGTAGTATTGATCGCGGTTTCTATATGGACGACGTCAGAGTTAGAGTTCCAGAGGACGATATCATCAGCGAAAAGCCCCACCTCACACCTTCTAGAGATGATTTTCTCAATGCCCGCAATATATAAGGAAAGAGCAAGAGGCTCAAGACTGAGCCTTGCGGGACACCTTGGCTGAGCCTAAAGGTTTTAGATAAAGAGTCTCTAAATCTCACTCTGATCTCTCGATCTTTCAAAAAGTCGAAAATCCAAGATAGGGCTCTGTCTCTAATGCCAAAGGTGTTGAAAAGCTTTATGATTAATTTATTTCTCCAAACTCTATCAAATGCTTTTGAAAGGTCAAGAAAAAACAGCAACTGTATGATGTGATGGTCTAAGGTTTTGGGAGTCTCAAACTCTCTGTCCGAAGTACAAAATCTGATCCGCAGTAGAGTGTCCCCTTTTAAAACCATATTGTTCGATTGAGAGCAAGTCATTAGAATTTAGATAGTAAGTAAGTCGCTCAAGAATAATCTTTTCCATAAGCTTACAGGAGAAGTTTGTTAAGGCAATCGGCCTGAAACTTTCAGGATAGCAAGCTTTCTTGCTTGATTTCCTAATAGGAATAATCAGGGCTTTTTTTCCAAACACGGGGAAGTCTTCCAAGTCTCCAAGACAAGTTAAAGATTTCTAAAAGACTCTTCTTTCCCCAATCACTAAGTCTAGAGATCATCTGGCCATGAATATTGTCAGGCCCGGAGATTTAGATGGATCAAGGTTGCTCAAAGCCATATTAAGTTCCTGCATTGTAAAGAACTCTTTAAATATAGGGATTCCATGCTCTGAGCTGCGACATCCATGAACTAAATTTCGAGCATAATTCTCTGTATCCTTGTCCATTGCATTAAAATTCAGTTTTACTCGTCTTTTGGTAGTAGGAACCCAACAAATTGGCCGAAGTTTTATTGTCAGAGGAAATCTGTCCATTGTCATCAATGATAGTATTGCACTCCTCCTGTTGCGGTTGAGTAATGCTCAAAGATTTCATGAGTTTCCAAAGTTTGGTATTAGGGGGTGTGCATCAAAGATTTGCACAATTCTTTCCATTTCTCTCTCTGAAGATGGATAAAGGTTCTTTTATCTCAGCATTTATTTTGTTTAGGCTTGACCTAAGTGAGGGATTGTTAGATTTTTTAATTTCCCGGCAAATATCTACTCTTTTCTTCAACAGGGGTTGAAGCAATGGAGATTTATGCATAAAAAATGGAGAGGGCCGTTTGTAATTTCCCCTAGGTATAGCTTGACCAGCAGCCTTGAAAATGATTTTCTTGAAAGAAAGCCAGGACTCATCGAGATCATCAATAGACCTACATTCAAAGGGGAGGTTTTGAGAGCAGCCCACGATCAACTGTGTCTCTGTACTTCTCCCAATTGGCCTTTTTAAAGTTCCAAAAATTTTTCTTAACCAACTGAGTCAATTGTTTCCACTTTAATTCTACTAATATGGGTAGATGGTCACTTCCAATGTCTTGTAAAACTGTCCACTTGCAGAAAGGGAAGATGTCTGAGCTGACAATTGACACATCTAAGGCTTCCTCGGTATGATAGCTGTGAGAGGAGTAAGTAGGGGAGCCGTCGTTTAGAGCAAGATGAGCACTGTCATCCATAAGGTTATGCAGTTCTACACCTCTCTTATTATTAATTACGCTGCCCCATGAACTATGTTTAGCGTTCAGGTCACCAACAAGTAGATTTGATTCAGATATGTCAAGCAGATTATCAGGCAGACTTTTTTGATTGGGAGGATGATACATGTTAGAGATGTTAAGATTTTCCCCCTTCCAAATGACATTTAAGCGTTGGATTTCCAATTTCGAATCAGTAAATTGTGGATTATCAATAGTACGATAGTTGATATCCCTTACAAGAAAAGCCAGGCCACCGCCTCCGCCTTCTTGTCTATCAGAACGAATTATGTTGTAGCCCTTAATTTTAAGCTTAGCATGTTCTTTCAATTTAGTCTCCTGAAGAGCAATAATTTGAACCTCCAGAGATTCAGCGATGTCCAAGATAGCGTCAAGTTTAATCCTTGAAGCATAAGTTGATATTCCATTTATATTGCATTGTATGATTTTAAGAGACCGATATTTATCTGGAGACCGTTGCAAATTTTTCGAAGAGGGCCCTCTGCCTAAACCCTCAGCGCACTCCTGATTATTCTGCATGACGAGTGATGCAGCATGTTCCAAAGAAGACGAGAAGCTCATGAAAAAAAAAGGAAATGTGGTACAGCCCCTGAAGTACGAAGACCTGGAGCACCCGAAGGTAGGGGACTGATTTGGCTCCTTCACCTACAGGCCTTAGCTGAGCAAAATGGAGTGGCCTTCACGCCTTGGGTGGCCCTACCAGGAGTAGATACTCCCGACGTACATCGCCCACTCCGCCCAGGTACACCCCCTCGCCACTTTGAGGCGGCCTGCAGGACTTGAGGGGGAAAGCAAAGGTTATTAGTTTTAATCAGATCAATTCTCTTATTTATGGGAAGTTTTAAATACACTGCACACTTATATAATGGATGCGATTTAGCGCAACAAATACATTTAGAATCTTTAATTTCACTCAAAAATACCCTTGACGCGTTTTTCACTGGATTATTTCTAGTAAGAACATTCGGCAAAGTTTTTAAGCTCTTTCCCCGAGAAGTATTATACAAGTCTATCTCTTTGGCAAGCTCTAGTGGGCGAAACCAATCATTTCCTGCTCGAACGGAAATGTGTGACGCTACCTCTTTTTCAAGCGAACTGAAAATTTTGTCGGACACAATAAGATCGTTTAAGTTGTCAAAATCAGAGACCTTTCTTAATTTTAAGTAATACTGCCAATTTGTAATTAAGCGAGAAGTATATTGAATAAATGTTTCATTTGGATGACGCGTAGCTTTTTTAAATTGTTCAAGGAATTGATTTGCACTTGGCTCATATTCTCTTAGTATTATTGATTTTAGTTGTTCATAATTGTTAAGCTCGTCATCTTTAACATATGTTAACACATTTGAAGCTTTTCTCCCAACAAATTTAATAAAATCTCCGACTTGAATTTCTCGGGCACATTTTTTGATACAAAGGCTCTTTCTAACGAAGCGAAAAAGAATGCCCAACCTTCAGGTCTATTAGGCACCTTCACCGTTAGGATTCGAACACTTTTCACCAACGCATCCAGCGTGTTACAACCCTCACCTGTTCTCTCGTTATCTGAATTAACATTTAAACGTGCTAGTTCAAGCTCAAGCTCTTTTTCTCGTAACCTATTTTCGGCTTCTTTTTTACGGTCTTCCTCTATTCTCTTACGGTCCTCGATCGTATATTGAATTAATTCTTTAACAAATTCAACCAATTTCCTCTTTAAAATATTTATTTTCTTTAATAATTTCAGTTAACTCAACGATAGTTACTTTTTTTCAGCAACAGTCTCACCAAGTTCAAGAGCTACGATCCGAAGATCTTCCTTACGGCAGTTCTTAAACATTTTTCTTTAAAATTAATTTAGTCCTCAATTTATAATAATAAAAACACAAAAAAGACCACTACTCACGTCACCTTGAATAGCTCACTTCTCCGGCTCAGCTCGACGGACCATGTTGTGGAAGTGGTCCCTATGTGTTTTTGTCTCAGGAAACCAGACGAGGATGTTGATACAACTCTTTTATTTCCAAACTCGGTTACTCAGGGAGTATGTCGGAACACTTACGATGAGCACCGTTTCTGCGCTCTCGCTCGTCTGATCTCCCACACACACTCTGAAGAACTCTTAATTTGCGTTTCGCTTAATACGCTTATTCAAAGCCGCGCGGCGCCCACTGCGCATGCTCGAACAGTTATTCTTAAAACAATTTTATGTACATTTTCTAATCTAAGTGACACTAAATATCATAAATGTTATCCATTTATACTCTTTTGCAAAATCACGGTTCCGAACGTAGTTGGATACCTTAAAAAGGACAGGACACGAATTTTTAAAATTGAAGCACAATTATCTTTTACATTCCCATAACTCCCTACCATAAAGGGAATTTCCTCAAAACCACATTTTTAGTGGATGTCACTCCAACAAAATGAACATGCATTCGAAATTTAGAGTCATAGTTCAAAAATGGCCGCGGTAGCCGAGTGGTATAGGTATCGGATCGTGGCTTGCCTTGTCACAATTTCGAGCCCAGTACCACAAAAGACCCGCCGTGTAGGGCAGAGATACACGTTAAATCTGTCGAGAGCTGAAATGTCCTCCCGTTGGTGTGGTGTGGTAGTTAGGAGGCAGCTCAGGTGTCGTCCACGTCACTTGACCATGGTTCAAAATTACGTGGTCCGTCTCCAAAAGCCCTCGTGTAGCTGAAAAGTGCGGCATTGATATTCAATCAATGAATCAAAAATGGAACATTTTTTTTTATCAGTATGCTCCGTAGTTCCCTTTAACGGTCGATTTCTGTAAGACCTGTTCCAAACGGATTTCGACGCAACAAAAGAAACATGCGTGCCTAATTTGTTTACTGTAGGTCTAGTACAGGGGTGGCTAGCGTTTATGGATCAGCGTGCCATTTTTTCTAAAGAAGTGTTTAATGAGGCATAGACGTGCCGTCAAATAATTTTGACTTGAGGTTAGTGGAAAAATAATAAAACTAAATACTAACAACTCAAAACTCGTTATTTACTACGAAGAAGTACTTTTTGCACTCTATAGTTGTAAATATTTTAGTTACACGAGTAAAAGTAACATTAGTTGTTTCAGATTGGATGATAAATAACTTATATTAAAATGTTTCTTTTAGTAGAATGCATGCTGAATGGGAGTCATCTGCGCCAAATGGTTTCTAAACATTTAATTATTTTTGTTGATTTAATGAACTTTTTTGACAAGAGGATTTGTTTCAAAATGCCATTTTACAGACGATGGTTATGCATACCACTGTTCCAGAACATGAAACAGCATGGCCTTTACTAATGCTGCCATATTTCCCCAAGTTGGAAATTCTTTGTTACACTTACTATTTTGCACTTTTTGCTGAACTAGCCATGTTAAATAACAGTTAAAAATCGTAAATGTAAGACAAACTTTTTAACTACAGTCGTTTCAACGAAATTGATTATGCTAGTCCGCGACGTAACTAAGGCAGGACAATAGCAAACGAGTGTGCTCCCGGCCATGTTTGTTCGTAATACTTCATAGTGAATCTTGTTATTTTGAAATAAAATGCAAACCCTTTTGATTGCTGGTGTGCCCAAAATATTGTGTCACGTGCCACTGGTTGGCCATCCCTGGTCTAGTAGCTCGGAAATGGGAATTTAATTTATCTATACGACCCAGTAACTCCCCGTAATCCCCCTTATAAAAGTCAATTTAAGAAAAACTTATTCTTAATGGATCTCTACTTAACAAAAGAAACATGCTTACCAAATTTCAAATCTGTAGGTCTAATAATTCAAAAGCGGAAATATATATCCATTTAGCCACTTAATCCTTCGCAACTCTCTTTGAGGTTAATTTTCGTTAAATTCCTTTTTAGTGGATCTCTACATGAAAGAAACATGCTTGTCAAATTTCAAGTCAGTAGGTCTGATAGTTCTTGAGATATCGTTCATACATTATTTTTGGTAGTGCCAGGGAAATTTGTTCGCCCTCCCCCTTTTTTTTGCAATAATTTTACACTTTTATCTTATCTTTGTACACTGCTTTATCTGAATATAAGTCTAGGGTTATTACAGTTTGTAAAACAGGCTCTTATATTACAGTTATTACATTTATACATTTTATTCTCTTTGAAGTACAGCACTATTTTTAATCTTTGTGTGTATATAACTGTCTTGGGTATACATTGAAAAAGAATTTGAAGATATTTATAGCTTTCTAGATGGTTTTTTTGTTTACTCTATAAGCATTTGTTTCAATAAAAGATTAGACAGAAAACGTATAAAACTGGCATTCCTTTATAGAAAAAGAAACGTATTTTTTCTTAAGTTTATACAGTTCTTGTGTTTTATAATGCGAGACGTATACAGCATTTTCAAGCATAATATTTTATGATTCGCAACGATGTGTTGCGATAAATAATCCTTGATTGTTGTGAAAAGGTTGTTTTGTCACAATTAACGTATGCTTTAGGACAAGGGATTTCACCCAGGGAGTGTTTGAGACTTAGATGAGAAAAATTGTTCCATTATTCCCTTTCTATCCATAATTTCACACAACTTGAGGACTTTTATGCAGATTTATTTAACGTAAGTGTCCCAACCCTTCGTTGTATCTCTCAATACTTAGTTAGGAGAACCAGGACAGGAACTAAGGCTTTTAATACATACAACTATGAAGCTCGCGATCTTAACAGGGTAGAAAAATCAGGGGCAAAGCTTTATCTTCTTTCTTTAACAATTTCTATTTAAAACGAGAAATAATTTGCTTCAAGAAATCTTTAACACTCTTTCTGTATTCCATTGTCTAAAGATGGATTTTGTCGCCCAACCGGTATAGTGGTTAGCGACGCTGACTGCGGTGCCGTAGGGAATGGGTTCGAATACCGGAGAAGACATGGATATTTGTAAATGTAAAGTGCCTTTGCGGCATGGGGGTACTCTAAATAGCCGTCGAGTCGCAAGTCCTCTCGTGTGGTTGGTGGAAGGACCCTGGACACCCCCAGGGTTTCTCCCTCTAAATTAGTGTGGAACCGAGCAAAATCGTACTGTCACCTACATGTGGCTTAAAGCTAAGGCTAACGATAGGCGTAAAAATTCTAGCCGTTAGCCGCGATGAGGTTCGCGGGTCTCGATGTGACTTCGTCAGGCAGGTGGCATTAGTCACAACAACAACACAAGATGGATTTTTTCCTAATTTTCTTACTAACGTCGGAGGATTGAATCTCAATTTCACTATCTTTTGCAATAAAATAAGCTTCTGCGCATTGATTTCAAATGAAAGGAAATTTTTGCGAGGTATTGTTCTAAAAAAATTAGAAAGTGGTAAACCATTTCTCAAATGTTACATTGGATTAAGTTTAGTTTTAGTTCGTCTTTAATATAGTTTATGAGATCACGTTAGCAAAATCAAAATTAAATAAAGGATACCCATTTTGATCGTATTCAACAGTTTTTTTATAACTTATTTGCTTTTTAATAAAATAGGAAATTATTTGCATAAAAAACCCGATATCATAAGATTTTTAAAAATGGGCGTGAGTCGCTTTTCTTAACACTTCTATGAATATGAATCGGATACCTGAAATTTCCAGAACACAATAGAAGCTAATGTTTCTTGAAATACAATATGCCATTGTGTGGTAAAAGTTATTTCTCAAGTTTAAATAAAAAAAAAGTTTTTTTTATTTTAAAATAACTTTCGAAAAGCTTCCAAGTAAAGCAAGAATTGAAACTAAAACTTTTTCAGAATGACAAAAGGTTAACTCTAACTTAAATAAAGGCAAAATTATTTTATAATATTTAATAAGAACGAATAATTTGTGTTATTCATTAATTTACAATAGATTTTTTGAATCACCACAGTTTACCTACTAATAAATTACTGAGGTACTCTTATTCGTATTTAAGTTTTCTAAGTAAGCATTCTGTATTTTTCACCAAAAGAAAAAAAAATCTTTATTTAAATTTGCAGTAAAAATTATTTTTTAAAGTACAGCTTTACAAAACAAAACAAAAATTCCATAATATATACCAAATATGTATTAGAAAATTACACACACACACACACACATATATATATATATATATATATATATATATATATATATATATATAAATAATACCTTTTATAAATAAGTATAATTCGAGATTGAAAACAAGTTGAGATCAAACTAAACGTGAGAGAATTTTTTTTTTTGAAGAAGATTTGCTTCACACACACACGACTTTTTAAAATTTTTAATGAATAGAATATGTTTAAATAATAATAATAATATATATATATATATATATATATATATATATATATATATATACATATATATATATATATATATATATATATATATAAAATTTCTGTTGAAAAAATATGAACATATCATAAGGCTATAAATATAAGAGTACAATTGCATAGAAATACGAATCATTATTCAAAACATTCCGTTACTGGTTCTTCACTTTCTCTTTGAGCTCTTTAAAAAAGTAAATTTAATCTTGAGACAACATCAAAGAGCAATATAAAAAAAATTAAAACATAAACTCTCAACAAGAATGTTATTTTTACAAATTGATAAATATAAGTTAGAAAAAAAATACCAACCCCTATTTTCAGTTACAGTAGAATACACAGACCTCTCTTATGGAGAGGGGGAAGGGAGTTACATTCTAAAAAACAAGTATACATAAGCGCTGAGGTACACTCTCTAAGGTAAAAATTAAAAATCTGATCGCTCTCTAAGTCAAGGGGGAGGGGGAGAGTAAAACCTTGAGTACAACGTTGTTCACTTGATTAATAGTTTATGAATAATCAGTAGCGCACACAGGGATTTTTCAAGGTCGGGGGGAGAGGGTCTAGGGTCGAAAGTCCTCTATTTTTGTATCATGCTCCAATACGCCGCCCAACATTTTCTTTTGATTTTGTCGATTTTCGGGAACAAAAAACAAAAAAAATAATTATCTAATGAATAATTAGCATTAATTAATAAAATTAATTGTTAATAACAAATGCTTAATTTAAATTTACGTGCTTTTTACATAGGATTATGATCAATCGGGGGGAAAATCAAGGGCTTTGGGGGTCCGGACCCAAAGACTGCCCCCGCCTTGTGTGCGCCACTGTCAATAATGCATGCCAAAGCAACGTGATGATTACGAGCGATAGACCTCATAATTTTGAACTACGGTGAGGATCATCTTCTAGATCAGGGGTGTCCAACCCAAATAACCTTGTGGGCCACTTCGGAAGAACTATAATCTCGCAGGCCGCACATAAAAATATGTACCTTTATATCAGATTCGGAAACAAAAAAAAAACATTTATTGGAGTGAAAATTTAAAACAAAATAAATTATTATTATTGTTTTCTCATGTATTAAAAAAACATAGATAATGTAATAATGTTTGTACATCCCTGAAATTATGGATGAAATTTTGACAACTGCTAGAGATCTGGAATTGGAGATGAACGAGGATGACATAGAAGAGCTCATAATGGGACATGAAGATGAACTGGCGACAGAAGAATTACAAGAAATTTTGAATGAAGAAGACCAAGAAACACAGCGAAATGTATCTCCTTCTGAACAAGAGGAAGACGAAAGAGGACCAATGCCGACATATGCCATTAAAGATCTTTTGAAAAAGAAGGCGGATGTCAGAGCAATGGTCTTAGAATGGTACCCAAACCAAGCTGATGTCAGTAGGGTTGGGGATCTTTACAACAACAATGCTATTAATTACTTCTGGAAAATCCAGAAAAAGAGAGAAAAGCAATCGACATTGGACATGTTCTTTAACGCCCCTTAAGCAAAAAATGAAAAGAACTGATTAATATGCAAGACGACATATGTATGTATTATTTTTTAAAAAACTTACTAAGAAATTATACATTTTTTAAAATTTAATTTTTAGGGTTTCCAGAACGAATTAATCGATTTGACATAGAAGTCTATGGTGAATCGATGATCGGTTAACGAACAATTCGGATAGCGAACATAGTCTTGGAACGGATTATGTTCGTCAACCGATCACCCACTGTACCATCCGTAGTAAAGGATATGCATAATGCAAATCGAAATTTATTAAAAAAGTAATTTACTATTGTAAAATCAAATGTAACTGTTTGATAAAATATAAATCTATTTTAATCTAAAGGACATTTCTATTATCAAAAAGAATTTATTTTAAAACAAGAACAGGTCACAGGCAAATACATTGTAGATATACCTATAAAATTTCCCTTAAATAAATTTCAAAATGAAAAAACTTTAAAAATCTGATATTTAAAAATTAAAAAAAAGAGTCGGTGGGCCGCAACTTACGTACTGGCGGGCCACATGCGGCCCGTGGGCCACGTGTTGGACACCCCTGTTTTAGATAGCTTTGGTCAGAGCCGTTTTAAACTTCCCGGCAATCTACCTTACGCACTTCGAATTGTTACCCCCCCCCCACAAACACACTCACACACACACACTATTTTCAGAGTACTCCCTCTCCTTCAGCTGTTACCTTACCAGTTTTGGTTCGGGAGGGATTTTCCCTCAACTCTCTTATTCTTTCTTTGTTTCTGCTATTTGGAGAGTTTTCATTATCCATCACCTATATACCCTCCATGTCCTGGTCTGCAACCGTAATGAAAGGATAAGGGCATGATTTAGCCTGTCATGTTCATTTCTTACCTTACGGCATCACGAACCACCCACCCACCCTTTTGTAAATTAGTACAGTAAATTAAGGAAATCGTTTATAACTACAGTATAGAGCCGGGGTGGGCATTAAGTTGATCGTGATCAATCGGTGGACCGGCAAGACTTTTGGGGGTGATTGCCTTCACGTAAATACTAAGACTCGCAAATTAAAAGATATATGTTTGTGGAACATTGACGCCAGCTAGACTGGAGTATACAATGCATGCGACTATGTGCAGACTAGGAGTCTTCAACCTGTGGCCCGCAAATGGCCCACTGAAGGCATTGTAGTGTCCATTCATTTCAATTTGTGGCAATTTAAAAAGAAATGGCTTCGTCTGCTTTTGTCGTAAGAAACCCCATTTATTTTGCTATTCTTGATACTTAAAACATTTCACTGATGTGTTTGATATCCATTTGAGTGAATGTGAATGTTGATTTTTTTTTGGAGCAAGAGCCAAGTTTGGCTATACTGCGCCACACATTCGTTAATATAATCTGTGATCTAGACGGGAAAAGAAAGAAAGGATAAATTGAATGACAAGAAGGAGGGTCGAAAGTAGAGAAGGATCACTAGGGTACCCCGAGGTCGTGACACCCGCGTTTACCCAAGATAGTAAATCTCTTGGAAAAGGAAAAGATCACTAGGGTACCTCGAGATTGTGACACCCGTACTCATCTAAAGAAGGTGAGCCTCCTGAGGGGAATACCCATTTGAGATAAAATTTTCTGAAAATGACGAATTTTTCAAAAATGTTACTGTATCTTAAATATAAAAGTCTAATTATGCATAAAATCTCAAAAAATTTCGAAAAAGGGGGGGAGGACTCTTATCTTTAATAGATTTGCAAGGTCTTTTAATTCGACTTTCATTTAACTTTTATGTGGAATTCTCTTTTTATATAAATTTCTTGACTGCAATATTTTTTGACAGTCGTGTGGTCCGAGGATTACTGATAATTTATTGATGTCGTCCACTTATTATTCTAAATGTATTAATTTGGCCCTCAAGCACTGGCGTAGCTAGTCTTGAATGGGCCCCGTATCATTGATACGGCTGATACGGCGGTAGCTACGCCCCTGCCCTCGAGCGTGAAATGTTGGACCCCTTAGTGTAGACGACACATGTACCATTATTGGAAACGCACGATGACGCTTAACACATTCTCTGCAACTATAGCGGTAAAAGTGATCACCACAATGCCAGCCGCAGAAATAGGTTTTCCCCCACACACTAATTAAAGAGGAAAATAAACGTTGATCAACTTCTCCCGCGATAACACGGGGAATTGACTACTGAAACATCACCGAGATATTCAAGATTGGGAAGGACATTATATAGACTAAGTCTTCTACTGAGACTATAACTACAAGAACTATACCTTTAAATGAAAAAAGATTTATTTTTTAATGTATTTTGAATTGTTTGATAAAAAATGAATCATTTGATATCATTAAATTTGTGGGTAAAATTATTATGCTTGTATCTTGCGTTTTGCTTAAAACGTCGTTCTAAAAGAGAAAGTTTTTTATTGTAGTTATGTAAATTACATTTTCTGTATTTATTATTCGTATCATGTAAAATGCTGCCCCTCCCTGGTATAGAATATACATTATTGTATGAACTGTTTTCAACTTGTTAATTATCTTTTTCATCGCTAATAGCTTTACTATTTTCTACTTTTAGACATCCTTATTCTTTGTTGAGTCACTGTCAATGTACTGACACAACAAAGGTTTTCTTCGAGCTTTGATCATTGCCAATTCATTAATGACATCCTTGTGATCCTTTTCCATGGTAATGTCATGTCAATTCCTGGGACGTCATAGTCACGTGATAAATGTTAGTACGTGTTTTCAGCCAATCAGTCCAAGAGCTTCGTTGTTGTAAACTTTTGTTTCTTGCAGAAATCTCCTTTTAAAAATTACATATTTGTCAACAATAATAACGCACATAAGTAAGCAAAATAGTTTGGATAGAAATATATAATCCGTGTAATAAAATAATCTTTTTAATCTTAGAAACTTTTTGATCAAAATTTTTTCCCCTAAAATATTTGAACATATTTTCCCAATTATCAAAAAAAAAATTGAAATGTTATCTAAATTCTACTAATCAAACACCAAATACAAGTTTAATGTCAGTTTTGAATTCAATGGAGAACACGGGATTGTCTTTATCACGTGACCTCTACGAATTTAATTCATTTTATAACTGGGAGAAGTTCCAACATAAACAACAACTAACAAAAAAATGGAGGGAAAAGTATTGAATGAAATAATTAGAAACCTTTATATTTTTTTAGTTATAGAGTTTTCAAAAAAATTGTGTGTGTGTGAGGATTTACAATACTTTCACCAAATTCACTTCACCTCTTTGAATAAAGGATTAAAATCTTTTTAATGATTGTAATTCATTTTATTTGTAGACATCTTAACTCACTATGGAGAATTGATTTAATTAATTATTCTAGATCATGAATTTTTCTTTGTGTGCGTCAGGTTTTTTGTAAGCTTATACACTTGTGAAATGTAATCTGAGCTTTAAAAATTGTTACCCTCTTAGCTAAAGAAGATATTCATTTCTTCAAGTATTTTTAATAGCACAATCCCCACACGCAGGAAAAATTAGTTCTAGTTTTGATTCGTTTGAACATAAATGAGCCTATGAACACTCTCCTTACTACCACCAAAAAATAATGATTAGAACTTATAAATAATTTGCCTTTGCGAATTTAAATTTTATCACAGTGCGACATTTATTATTAGAACACTGACAGAGCATTCGAATGTATTACTATCAGGTAACAGGAAGAAGAAAGTTTGCCAATTTATCACAAGATCTTTGCATTTTTTTTTATGATATCATACTAAATGTGATTGAAACGACCTACGACTAGGATATTAAGGATAGTGACAAAATCAGCTACATCTTGCAGTACAACAGTTTAGCTACTGTCTGTGCTTGGAAATACAACCTGTAAAAGAAAAGATTACACTCTGGAATGCCTCGTGCCTCAATACCTAATAATAAGGCATTAAGAATCCTTGCAATAAGGCATTAAGAAACCCGTCAGTAAGGCATTTAAAAACCTGTCAATGAGGCATTTTTTTAAACAATGTACATTTTTAATTTAGGGGGGGGAGGTAGAAGAATCTTTGCTGCACAGTATTGCTGCATGTAACGAAAACAATATAAAACATGGATAAACAATGTACATTTTTCTTTGGTGGTATTATACTTTGCGTGACATCGAAAATGCAACACCAAGTAGTAGTGGCCAAAAAGAAATGTTTGGCACAGTGTAACCGAAATCGGTTCTTACGCCACTAAACTCTGAGCTCCCATGCAGAAGTGACCAAAAAATGTCTCATATTTCAGAGTAGACCGGAAAAGCAATTGATGTGAAATGCATATCATTCAGGGACTCATTAAGTAGAATGTAAGGAAGGGAAATTTCGGAATGAGAAATTTGCAGGCCATTATTCGTGCCGTAGAAATCATTGTGCCGTTTCTTTCGTCTGAGAGGGCACATGTAACAGTAAAGAATGCGAAGCCGCAGCCAATGAAGGTACTTAGAACGGACTGATGAATGTACGAGTAGAATAATGATTTGATTGAGGAAGTCAAGTTGGTCCATATATCATATCCCTTTAAGACCCAACCAGCACGATCGTGCGGATTAGATATTCTTATACGTTTTTGCTCCTGGAATAGTCGTTTGTAAGAAAAGTCCGAATCCAACGATTGAGCATGTTTGCAGAAAGAGTAACATATCACTTTTTATCAACAGACGGTAGTTGTAGTCCATGTTTTACTTTCTGCTGGCAAATCTATCTTTGTTTTCAAATACAACGAAAACACGTCTTCTTTTTATCTGTCGTAAAATGGTAATTATCAATATATTTCTAATTGCTTGGATACAAATTTTTATATTAATGGTTAAATAATTGTAAAATAGAAAAAAATATTAACTATTCTCTATTAATGTTGCTTGTAGCACTCGGGATTTCGTTACCCGCACGATCGTGCGGGTTGGGCGTTATTTGAGTCACTGCAGATATAAAGGTAAGCTCTACCATGTGAGATTTCTTTTCTGCTTCTATAATATTAAAGCTTAAGAAGCTAAAATAAAAACGAAATATATCTCTATGTAATTAAAAACACATTTCCTTGGGGTTGTCATGGACCCTTAGTCCCTTTTTTTCTTTCTCTAGCTCTTTTTTGCAATTCATTTTCTCTTTTATACATTTGATGAGGGGTATGGTATTTTCATCCTTTACACAGATATCTGCATCCATCTCCCCCTAAAAAAAAACACCAGGGTTTTCTGGGGGTGTCGGTAAGGGGTGGTTTAAAAGTATATATTTTTTAAATAAAAAAAATTTCTGATACATTTTATTATTTTTCATGGAATACTGTGCTAACTTTTAACCAAAAACTTTTTCAGGTGTCTAAAGAAGAATTCTCACACAAGAAGAAATTTTGCAATTGATAAATAAATCATATTGAACTTAGATCAGAACTTAGTGATCTGTTGGATAAGGACAATGCTGCGAACAAAACATATGAATCACGTATACTGAATGGAGAATCAAGTTCAGGTAAGAGCGATGAAGAAAAACATGTAAATATTTAAAATAGAAAGACAATTTGGGATCATTCTTTACCATCAAAGTCTCTTGAACCCATTCATTTCATTGTTATAGCTGTTGTAAATTATTGGTTTATTTGCAAGCAAGATGCAATATCAAATAAAATTCCTCCAAATATCAAAATGGATAGTTTAAAATATAAGTTGGGGATAGTTGAAGCAATAGCAGCCTCTCCACCTACTAATAAAAGCATTTTTTACTGATGATGAAGATAACAGTGTTGTTATTCCACTCGCAAAAAGATCGAAGTGTTATGATCCACCTGCTATACATATCATGCCTTTTATCCTGGCCATTCAAGGATAAAAAGGCTTGACATGTATAGCCATTTTCGATGTGTATATGACCTTTCAAGGGCTCACAAGGGCAGATTTGAAAACTATGAAAGCAGTCCGAAAACGTTGTGAAAAATGCAATGTATATTTATGCTTATCAAAAATAAAAACATGTTTTAAAGATTTCCACAGGAAATAAATAATGAGTCAATAAAATAATTAATTTTACATCAATAATTTCCTTATTTGTAACAATTTTAGTTGAATTAAGTGTGTTTTTTCCATCAACTTAGAGTAAAAAAATGTAACATTTCACGTGTGCCAATTCCGCAGAAAACGCCCAACCGCACGATCGTGCGGGTACCGTCAACGTTTCAGGAGGGGCGGGGGAATTTTTAAAATTTTACCAGTGTCTTTGGGGTTAATATGGTATTAATAACCAGAAGAATTTAACATTTAAAGATAAAAATAATTCGGGCCTTAAAGGGATATCTCCTAGGTAGACGTGACCACAGTATACCGGCTGTGGCAAGGAACCAGGAAATTTGTCAAGTTTGAAGAATGCCGGTCCGGCCATAGAGATGTTAACATCCGTGGATCGATGCATCCGCTGACTAATGGGGAGGGGAATGAAATCTTTTACTCTTTTTTTCAGGTATTATGGATATTTGCGGTAGATGGTAAAGAGATGACTTTTTTTTAAATATAAAAAGTGAAAGCATCTCTTACTTATTTGAAATGATTTTCAGTTAATAAGTTATTTTTCAAAGTAATTATTTCTCAGGAATCAATACGTTTTCTGTAAATAAAACAGGTTGAATTGGGATTCAGCCAAGGTAATTAAAACTATACTATTTTTATTTTTATTGAGAAATTATTATCAATCTGTTTAAACTTACACATATTTCTGACACATTCTTTACAGTAATTTAAACAGTAATTAAGAACTTTAATATCCTATACATTTGACAATGATCTCAATGTACAAGCTAGAAATTCATGGTCAGTTGAATTCTCCAAAATCAACTTTTTTGGAGGTCATATTTTAAAAAACACGCAATTGAAAGTGCAGAGGGATTATTTTTATGCTAATAATTAAACAAAAAATATCTTGGTGTGTGTAGATAGTCTATGCTATACATTTGAAAGAAGTCTTATCTTGTCAAACTTTATCTGAAGTATATTGGCTATTTCCTACACTCCTCACACTTAACTGTGACTGAGCGCGCACTACTTTCCCGCCTTCCTGCCCCAACTGAAACTTTTGAACCCCGTACCGGGACATTTCTGTAAACAGGAAGCGCAATGGATAGACGCAAGGTCTTTTGTCCGCATCAATCCGCAGCACCTTCAAAGGTGTAATTTTCATTTACCCGCATTATTACTTTTAAGTGTAAATTTTAACTGTAAATATTTATTTTCTGTAATATAAAAACATATGTTCCATCTCCATCTCTGGCTGTTATTCGAACTCAACCAACGGCACCATTGGCTTTAAACACATGTATGAGCAATTTCTCCAATTATTTTACTGTCTTTATTTACATGCGTAAAAAATGACTAATAATACACTACGCAATAATACACTACGCATGAACATTCTTTATTTACGAAAAGTGTTGTGAAAATAGCCCTGCTTTGAATGGCTCTGGGGTGGAGTGACGTCACGTCCCCACCTCTATGATGTAATGCCCTTTTTCGGGCACTCCGAACTTAACGGGCAGAGAGTGAGATCATTGCTCTACTGCCTTGCAGTGTAAATAAAGCATTTTAACGGACCTCTATGGAACTCTTTTAAGAAACCAACAGCACCCAGCATCGGGTAGATGCTGTCCACAAACTTTTGATTTCGAACTTGAATATATATTGTACTAAACCGTAAAATTTTGGCGTCCGCGATAGGACGGCTGCTTTGGAGAACTGAACTTTTAAATTTATCAGAATTTACTTGAATTAGAAATGGCTCTGAGCGATCTGAAAGCTAAGAGGAAAGGCCTTAAGCAAGCCTTCACCCTTAATTTAAAGAAAATTGAAAGTGAATTGAACAAAGAAATTGCGGATAGAAAGGAACTCTCCGTATTGAGAACTTTAATTGATAAGTTCCAGATATTGGACAATTGCCAATTACTACTGTCGGAGGAATTACTGAAGGAGGAAAACGGCGAGCAGTTATTTTCTGAAGATTTCGAAGAAGCTGAAACATATCGAGACAGATATGTGGAAAACTGTTTTAAAATTGAGAACAGATTACAAGAAAACTCTGCGCCGTGTGAAGCTGAAAAAAAGAAATTCAAATTACCAAATATAAAATTGAAAAAATTTAATGGTGACTCAAAAGAATTCCTTGCCTTTTGGAATTGGTTCAAGAAAATACATGATGACAGTTTGATTGCGGAGGAAGACAAGATGCAGTTTTTTATTACAATCTATCGAACCTCACTCTAAAGCTGAAAGACTGGTCCTCAGTTTTCCGGCGACTGCGGCTAACTATTCGAAAGCCATAGAGCAGTTGAAAGAGCGGTTTGGACGAGACGATTTGCTGGTTCAAATTTATGGGAGAGACCTTCTAGGACTTGTAATGAAAAATGCAGTAAAAGGACGGTCCAAGACAGACCTGACATATCTGTATGATGAATTAGAAGGAAAACTACGTGCTTTAGAGAGCTTGGGAAGAACTCAAGAGAAGTATGGAGATTTCCTGATCCCGTTAGTCGAAAGCTGCCTTCCCAAAGAAACACTACTAGCCTGGGAAAGAAGCCGAAACCATGAATCGACACAGAACACTCGCTCATTAGAACATTTGATGAATTTTCTTCGCAAAGAGGTGTAAGGAGAGGAGATGTTGCAACTCGCCCGAAATGGATTTTTGGACCTCAACATAATTTCCGAAAGAACAATGCTCTCGTTGAATGTGTAAGACAGAGTGAGCTAGCAACCGCCTCGGCCTTGGTAAGCTTGGATGCAGGTAAGAGACCTCTTTGTATTTTTTGTGATAAGAAACATCCAAGTGAAAAATGCTTTGCTGCGAAGAAAATGTCTTTAAATGATAAACAAAGAATATTGTTTAAAAAAGGTGCATGTTTTACCTGTTTGAAAAGGGCTGGACATTTAAGTAAATTTTGTAATTTAAAAAATAATATAAATTGTACTCAATGCAATAATTCTCATTTTGAAATAATGTGTTCTAAATTAGAAAAGGAAAATGTTAGATCCGAGAAATCCCTCTCTAATTGTAGCAGAAGCTGCGACGCGGTGTTTTTACAAACTCTGTGTGTTGTGGTCAAGTTACAGGGAGTGAAAAAAAGGGTCCGAGCTCTTATTGACTCTGCTAGTCAGAGCAGTTACATAAGCGAAAGACTCGTAAATCAGTCGGCGGTTCAACCCCTTAGAACAGAAACCGTATGCCACGTGCTTTTCGGGGGAAACCAAACTGACCCTAAACCACACCGGGTGTTTTCTGTTGAGGTTAGTGAACTGCGGGGAATGTACACGTGCAACTTTGAGGTGCTTTCCGAAAGAAAGATTTGTGGTCTAGTTCCTAAGATAAAGAATCAAAATATTCTGAAGGATCTAAGAGGGAAGAATATAGATTTAACTGATTCTTCTTGTGAAGGAGCGGAAATAGATCTTTTAATAGGAGCCGATGTTATGGGAAGACTGTTGACAGGAAATGTAGTCACATTGCATTCTGGCTTGACAGCTGTTAAAAGTAAATTGGGCTGGACGGTATATGGAAAACATAAATTTTGCGGAAAGGATAAATTTACAACATTGTCAATGCACTTGGGAAATATCCCCTTGCAAAATCTGTGGGAGCTAGAAGTTTTAGGAATAACTTACCCCACAGAAACTGTTAAAGAAAGAGAAGACTTATCTGATTTTAGGGGAAAAATGAGAATTCTCCCCGAAGGGAGTATGAAGTACAGCTTCCATGGAAAAGTAATTTAATGAATTTATGTGATAATAAGGAATTAGCTTGGAAAAGGCATGAAAAAATGATTAACAAATTAAAATGTGGTAATTTTTTTGATGATTATCAAAGCGTCTTCAGGGAATGGGAATCTATGAAGATAATTCAACGCGTGCCTGAAATAGAATTAAATAATAAGTTTCATTATCTACTCCATAGGCCAGTAATATTTAATAATTAAATAGCCAGACAACAAAAGTTCGACCGTTTTTGATGCTTCTGCTTCTCAGAGAGTTAAATTCCCTTTGAATGAATGTCTGCATAAAGGGATCAATTTGCTAGAAATGATTCCTGATATTCTTGATCGTTTCAGAATGTTTCCAATCGGAATTAGTGACGATATAGAAAAGGCATTTTTAATGCTATCCGTTGCTCCTAAAGACAGGGATTTCCTTAGATTTTTTTCCCGGGTTCGGAGGGGCAAGAAATTTATAGGCACTGTCGAGTTGTGTTTGTGGTTTGTTCTAGTCCATATCTATTGAACATATCCTTAATACATCTTTTGGAAAATTGTCCCACTGAATTTAAAGAAATTGCTCAGAAAATGAAGCGATCCTTTTATGTAGACAATCTTGTATGTGGAGTTTATAACACTAATGAATTGGAACACTTCATTGAACAAGCAAAATGTATTATGAATAAAGGAATTTTTAATTTGCGTGGTTTTGAAAGCAATATTGATTATAAAAATGTTGACAAGCATTCAGGAGATACTTCAGTTTTGGGAATAATATGGAATTTAGATAATGATGTTCTGAAATGTTGTTGTGCGGATTTAGAACGTTAACCTGTGAAGTGAGAATAACTATAAAAGATTAATTTTATCAGTCGTGCAAAAGATGTTTGATCCCATTGGCTTGTTTACACCGACAACATTGCTTCCTAAACTACTGTTGCAGAATTTATGGAAATTGAAAATTTCTTGGGACCATGAATTACCTACCAATTGTAAAAAAGAATTTTTAGCATGGTTTAAAGATACTTCTGTTTTGAAAAATGTTAATATTCCTCGTCATCTTAAAGTGAATATTTCTTCTGAATTACATGTTTTTGTGGATGCGACCGGGGGAGCATATGCTGCATGCGTCTTTGTTCGATCAATAATTGATTCTAAGGTAAATATAGTACTTGCTAGAGCAAAGTCAAGGGTAGAACCTCTTAAACCTCTTAGTATACCGCGTCTAGAGTTGATGGCCTGTAATGTTGGAGTTAGGCTAGTAAATTCTCTGATGAAAGCACTTAATTTTCCAAATTTAAAAATAACATTTTGGTCTGATTCCACTACTGCTCTTTTAAGGATAAAAGAACAAGGAAACTGGTCTGGAAACTGGTCTGGTCCCACTCGTGGAAACGTCCCAGGGAATATGAACCCAGCAGATTCATTATCACGCGGATGTTTCCCTTACGAATTGCTTAAATCTAAATGGTGGGAAGGACCTTCTTGGTTGAAAGGAAATCCCGAAAACTGGCCAACAGGTGAAATTATTGATCAACCTAGTGAAATAGAGGTCGAAAGAAGAAAGATTAAAATTGTTAATATTGATCTAGCAAATGACGCACCCCTTCTCTGGCATCTGCATAATATATCAAACTATAGTAAAATGATTAAAGTGTTCGGTTGGATTTTGAGACTTATGAATAACTGTAGAAAACCTTGTGATAAGTGTACTGAACCTGAGCTTTCATTGTATGAGATTGAAAGTTCTGAAAGGTGCTTGATTCGTTTAAATCAAAAATGCTATTTATCTGAAATTAAATTATTAAATTTTGGTACATTTATAGATAGTTAATAATATTTTAAGAGTAAAAACTAAAATAACTCAAAGAGATGACGTGGAATCATTTCTGTATCCTATCATATTACCAGGAAAATGTCATTTTACTAGATTGTTAATAGATTTTATTCACAAAAAAAATTGTCATGCTGGAATACAAATGATGCAAATATTAATGAGAGAACGGTTTTGGATTATTGGTGCGAGAAAAATTATTAAAAATGTTTTGTATAACTGTATCAAATGTCAACGTTTTAAAGTTAAAGCTATGTCTAGTGAACCAGCTCCCTTGCCTTTCGACCGAGTGGCGGATTGCGTTGCATTCGATATAGTGGGAATTGATTTAGCTGGGCCCCTGTTTCTAAAATCCGGGGGAAAGGTATGGATAGCATTGTTTACTTGTGCAAATTTTCGTGCTATCCATCTAGAATTGGTTAATACATTAACTGCTGACAGTTCACTTTGTTGCATTCTCTGAAGAGTTCACGTCAGTGAACCCTCCGATTGTTACGATGTCTGAGATGGAATCAGAAGATACTCGATTGCATTCGTTGGATACCGCCATCCTCTTTCCTGACTATACTAAACCGAGCCCTTTCCATCCCCTCAAACGCGGAAAAGCCGCACAGGGAAATGATAAGCGCCGCAAACAGAAAGATCCCAAGAAGAAAGCCGTTGAGCCTCCGCCAGAAGAAACCGATAACGACAAATGCCGTCGCCACAAGGAAATACAAAAACGTATTAAGATGATGAACGGCAGACTTTCCTTCCTCGAGCATTGTATCCAAAGTGAGAAGGAATTTCCTGACCTCACCGATGATGACGCCCTCGTTGGATTCCAAAATGAACACGATGAACTCTCTTCCCAGAAGGAGCAAAACTTGGGTGAGTTAGCTTTGTTTCTTCCTTGCCCTGTACTGGATTGCCCGGAAAATACGAATAACTCTGCTAAGCAAAATGATCCCCCAGAACCGTGTGTGAAAAAACACTTACGTTTAAAGAGCCACGATAGCAATAAAACAGCCAATGATGGCGGTGGTTTCGTCTCCCCCAAAAGGTTTGCGAAAAAATTAAAACTTTCCGATCCCATTACCGGGACCAGTCAGCCTATTAACGTACAGAACAAATTCAGCAGTCTTTCTGGAAAGGAAGCTGAAATAACCCCCATGACTTCAGACCAAACAGCGGCTCCAATTTCCGCCCGTTCTAAAGTCCCCCCAATTATGTTTAAACATAAAAAAGCTAACTATAAATCAATCGTTAAAAACTTAAACAAAGATTTCCCTGACTGCGAAGTCAAGCTAGCAGGGAAATATTTTTTAAGATTTTCTGTAAAAGCCCCGACGAACATCGCATTGTGACAGATTACTTCAAGGAAATAAGCGAGGAATTCTACGTAATTGACCCACCAGATTCCCGCCCCCTGAAAGTCGTCATCAAAGGCCTCCCGATTTCTACTGAAATCGATGAGATCCAAGAAGACTTAACTTCGCAAGGATTTAGTATAGAAAAGGTGGCTCAGCTCACCCGATCTAAAACCAAATCCCCGCTCCCAATTTTCATGGTCGAGCTTGAGAAGAAACCAGACTCCCCAGATATTTTTAAAATGAAAAAGTGCTGCTGCCTCACGGTGCAGATTGACGCCTTCAACAGACGACCGGGGTTTTCACAATGTTACAACTGTAACTTGTTTAACCACTCGTCGAAAAATTGCTTCATGCGCACCAGATGTCTAAAATGCGGTGAAACTCACCGTACCAATGAATGTTCCATTAAAGAAAAGATAGAAAATCCCGTTTGCATCAATTGCAATAAGACAGGACACATGGCAAATTGGAGCCAATGTGAAGAATTCCCCAAAAGAAAACTCAGAAAAGGTGAAAAGATTCGTAATCGTAACACCTCTACCGAAATTAACAAAACCTCAAAAAAGGTCACCCCAAATCTCTCCTTCGCAGCTGCCCTCTCGGGCGCTTCTAATAAAAACAATACTCCCGGAACTTCGGCCGCCACCGAAGAAACCCCTTCAATCAATGAAAAAAGTAATGAAAAAGACTTTGGCTTTAAAGACGCGATAAATGAACTCAGAAGATTTTTTCTATACTACCCCTTTCTTTTAGAAATGGGTAGGCAGTTCAGTTACGCAAAAGATGAAGAAAGAATTGATATTTTTTATCAAAACCTCATTAAAAATCGAAACCGAAAGGCCTAAATTCTAGCTCTTCTCATTTCAAAGATCTCTCCAATGCAATGATTTATAGTTTTTTCAAACCCGCCTCCCTCGAAAGCTCGCTCCGCCCACCGACCGGGAAACCCCCGGCCATTGGTCGAAGCGAGACACCCTTACGATTCTCGGGCGCAAATGCGACCCCGAGTTATTTTAGCAATCCAGTACTATCTATTTCCACTTAATTTTAACAAAGGCAAGTAAGATTTTTCAATGCTACTCCCCAAGTGTTCGATAGGAGATTAAGACCTCTTCGGAGATCAGGCGCTCCGTTGTTACCATTCAACTCCTTTTCTGTTATCTCTTCGACGTTTTACAGCTAGACGTGGAAAGCCTCGCACTATTTATAGTGATAACGGAACGAATTTCAGATGCGCTTCTAATGATCTTTCAAAATTAGATTGGGGTAAAATTACGAGAGAAACCCTGGCAAATAAAATACTATGGAAATTTATCCCACCCTCTGCGGCTTGGTGGGGAGGATGGTGGGAAAGTCTGGTCCACATTATGAAAGAATTGTTACGACGTATATTAGGTAAATGTACGTTAACTTATGAAGAATTGAATACAATATTATGTGACTGTGAATTGATCATTAATTGTAGACCTTTAACGTATGTATCAGAAGATCCTGGAGAATTGATTCCTCTCACACCCCTGCAATGTTTCTTGCAGAAAGTCATTCTTACAGTGTTTCAGATATTGAAGAAGTAGATAGTCAAAAATTATCAAAAAGAATAAAATATCGACGAAAACTTTTTAATGATTTGAGACAACGGTTTGAGAAAAGAGTATTTAAGTGAACTAATTCAAAAATGTAATGAAAAATCATCGCGTGAGCCTAAAGTGGGAGAAATAGTTTTGATCGGAGATGACAATAAAAAACGTTTGTTTTGGCCAATGGCGAGAATTATTGAGCTGATCCCGGGGCGAAGCGGTAAAATTTGCACTGTCAAACTCAAAGCACAGCATGGGACAGTTCTGTCACCAGTGCAACGTGTATATCCTTTAGAGATACGCGCAAATGAAAATTGTGTAACAGAGGAAGTTGCAGGTGAGGGGGAATCAAATAAAAAAAAAAAGGTGTAAATGTCACAATAGCACCTAATGATGTAATAAAGAAGTATACTTCATCTGGTAGGTGTGTAAAAACACCTAACAGACTAGATTTATGTAATTATCATTGTCATAGGTTTGATACTCTCCCCGAATATCAAACGGGGGGAGGATGTTGTGAAAATAGTCCTGCTTTGAATGGCTCTGGGGTGGAGTGACGTCACGTCCCCACCCCTATGATGTAATGCCCTTTTTCAGGCACTCCGAACTTAGCGGGCAGAGAATGATATCATTGCTCTACTGCCTTGCAGTGTAAATAAAGCATTTTTAACGGACCTCTATGGAACTCTTTTAAGAAACCAACAGCACACAGCATCGGGTAGATGCGGTCCACACACTTTTGATTTCGAACTTGAATATATATTATACTCAACCGTAACAAAAATCTTCTCATAATGTCCCCAAATTTTGTAATGATTCACTTGGTTTCAAATTTGAAAGAGATACTTTTTCAATTCCTTCCTTAACACACACAACATTTTAACATTTCGGTGCATTAACATTACCATAATTCGGTATATTACGGGATACAGACATGAATTTTCAGTTTTCAGAATAATCTATTTCAGGTTCTTATAATATCGAATAACAACACAGTGTCGCCTTTTCAAATTGTTACACAAATTATATTAGAAAGATAAAACATCGAACATATTACGTAATATTCTTAAAACCGAATGATTGAAACAAATTCCATTGAACAGGCTTTACAATACATGATCACAAGGTCATTCTACTTTTTTTTTATATATATAAATATTTTGGCAATGAATATTTTTGTTCATGAATCTGGCAAGTTGTTAGTCCTTCCTTTCGTCGTTCCATTTTCCTTGTAATCGCGAGCAGTGGAAGCGCCTGGCTGACGAGTGATAAAAGTAAGCATGCGAAAAATTTATTTTTCGAATAATAAATTATGTATATTAAATATTTTTCAATGTATATTTATTCACTCTAATTTTATACCATGTGGGATTGAGGAGCATTATTAAACGAAAAATGCGATCAAAACTGATTGATCTATTTTTGGTAAGGGTGATAATTTGTGTCCGATCAATTGAAAAGAAAAATGTATTTATTTTTATTTATAAGGTTATCGGCTTATCATGAAAACTTTTAAGTCGCACATATGAAATACGCGATCCTTTAATAGAAAGATGTATGATTTCATAGTCTCAATTTAATTATGTAACGATTTAAGACTGGCGCCAGTTGGTCCCTCAACATTCTAATTCCCAGACTTCGGCTTAGGTAAGACGTTTGACTTCTCATGACATTCAAATTTTTGCGTAAAACTTTACAGGTAAGGTACAGCTTTATCAGAATTTTTTGTTAAAATATTTTAAAGAATATTAAAACATTTTGCTCGAAAAAGTGAAATGCTATCTTATGAAATAACATTTTTTAAAGTTAAAAAAGTAAAAAACAGGAGAATGTGTATTTTTATGTTTGAGTGCTGCTTGATCTATTTTCATGTATTTTATAAAAATTCAAATTTTAATTTTTGTTAAATAAAAATTGAAATGGAAATCTTAAGCTTTTTTCTTTTGTAAATTAATACATTGCTTTTTTTATGTGTCTAAAAATTTCTTAACATATTAGTAATTGCTCTGAATTCTGATCTTTAAAGTTTTCTCGTAATAAAAGATACAAATTTTATTTCTATTTGAAAAACAAAGGATCCTGAAGGTATGCATATAACTATATCTACTTAATGTTGGTGTTACAAGTACAGTTAAAAATTAATATAATACTAATACTTAATTAAATTTATTATGTTTTTAATAATGCTTTATCTTAAATATTTATTTCTATTTTAAGTTGACCCCTCCATGTCCTTAACAAACCCTACATTATTTTTAGAAAATCATAATTCTATTTAAAAGCTTACTAATAACTTGGGAAAATCTAATCAGTATATATTTAGAGTTGGTAAAAATTCAGCTTTTTGTGGGATTTTATTGAATATAATACTTCTAATATAGTATGTAAAACAAATGTTGATTTTTTAAAAAAAAATTATAATGTGAAATAAATAATTTAGATAAAACCCCATTAAAATTTAACTTATTGTGTTTTATAATATTGTCAAATGTTCATGTTAGGAACATTTTGTGAAAATAGTTGCCAAACCACAGTCCTTATAACCGAGAAGTATATCTTTTTTATTGATAGAAATATCTTATCTATCATCTAAAATGTTGGTATTTGGTTGAAGTATTGATTTAATGTTAAAAAGTAAAACAAGTTGGTAAAAAATTTTTGAAACCTTTTGTTTTAAAAGGAATACTGTAATTTTGTTAATTTGCAATTTTTGGAATGAATTTATATGATAAGGAGAACATTGTTTAGTGGTACATGACTAAGGATTTAGTTTTGAACAAGGTTAAATGTTTGGTTTGAAAGGATGGCATCTGTTTGGTTAAGAATCAAATGACGGTTTTATTTTGGAATATTCCAAAAGTGAAATGACTGTTTAATGTATTAGATCTCTGTAGGGAAGAATAATTGATTAGAGGAGACCAAATAAAATTCAGATTTCAATAAATGCAAAGGTGAAAGGTCAGTTGTGAATGGAATTTGCAAAATTTATCTTCATTCTTGTAAAATTAAAGTTAAAACCTCGATTACACATTTCAACAAATTTCTCCAAAATTTTAATACTATACAAATATAAAAAAATAAATTTAAGTTTTAAAAAATTGTATGCTCTTTTATATATTTATTTCATTTTAAATGTTATTGTGTGTGCTTAATCAGGTTATCAAAATCCTGTTTAGAAATTTTTTATCAGTGCAATCTTTTTTAGCAATCCCATATATTTAATATTAATTTAACTTTTATTCTTTTGTTACATGTAGTGTTACTACATAGTCAAAAAAAGAAAAAAATTACATTAACCTTTTCTTGTGTATTCCATTTTATGTTTGGGAATTAAAAATTGTATGCTATTGATATGTTGAATCTTTTTTTATATATGAGAGAGATTTTAATTAAAATTTTATTTTACTACTCGTGTATGGAACAGTTAAAAATATACATTATCACATATTTGAGTAAAAATCTTGTTAATTTACTTTTCTATATGATTAATTTATATAATTTTAATAGTTTTTAAAATGTTTTGAATGACTAATAAAAAATAAAATAAATCATTTTTTAAAAATTTGGTTAAATACTTTTATTTAAAATATTTTTTCTGAATTTTTATTTTCAGACACTAAATGGCTAGTGCGCTCCATAACTTACAAGCAAGCATTTCAAGAAATTTAGTTCGATGCCTCAAACATTCCTCTGATATTTCGAGCTTTAACAAATCTAGATGGCGTTCAGTCACCAGCCTTTCCTTCAACAACAGCTTCGTGGATGACCCATGTGTAACAGATGCATCTAAGCCCTGCAGAAATGACAGGACTGCTGCTATTTTGACCTTGAAACAAAAAGAAAAAGGAGATTGGCGAAATTTGACACTAGAAGAAAAACAAGCATGTAATATTTGTTTTCATTTCTTTTTTAAAAAATTTGTCAGTGTTTTGTTATACATATTAATTTTTTCTCTGCTTTTTCTTTTTCAGTGATCCTGTTGAGTTGTACTATCTTTTTAGAATTGTTTCTTAATGTTTTGATTTTCTTTTCACTCTTAGAGGTTTTTTACTTTTGCAGAGGCATGGCGCACAATTGGGTCTGGTTACATGGTCACTCAATGCCATGCTGGATTGCACTCATGGTAGGCATTTATTTGCCCTCACAGAGATGTCCTGTTTATCTTTCTTTCTCTTTTTAATTCTTTTATTTAATTGTTTTTCCTCTCAACTCTTGCTTCAACATGTAAGCAATTTCATATCCTTAGGGTGTACAACAGTTATTTATGTCTCATTTGAGGATAATGTATTAGAATAATTTTTTATTAAAGAATGAATTGAAATCTTTAAAATGTGGGAATTTGAGAAATCTTTTAAAATTTCAAAAAATCCAAATCTTGAATTGTATCTAAATGTAAATTGTTGAACTTTTTAACATTTTAATTATTTATGTATTATATTATGAATGTATTTCATATTAATAAGCATTTTTGCTTTTAGATGTTATGTTTTATTTAATGAGTGAATTTCTTCTGACATTAGTTACATGATAATGATAAATGCATGTTTTTAGCCTGTTTGTTTGTAAATCCATGCAACATGATAAATCATACGATAAATGCAGTCGTGTTTCCAGCTAATCTGTTCATGCACTCTATTATCAACTTTTGCTCTTTGCTAAAATTTTCTTTTAAAAAGCACATACTTGTCAATATTCATTTCATACATAAGTAAACAAAATATACTTAATGTTGAATTTGAATTAAGTCTTGAACATGTGATTGCTTTTATCATGTGATCATCATGAATTGAACCCATTGTGTTAATAAATTAGACTTAATTTCTTTGATGGCTTTTATATTGCATGCATTTTTCTTTTCTAGTGTATTATATGAGCTTTAGCCAACCTTTCTGTGATGTCTTTGATGAGCCTGCTGATGAATGGAAACTTATATTAGCTGGAGCTTTTACTACAATGGGTTTAATGACTTTAGGAATGTATCTGTGGCTTTCACAAAATGGTGAGTTTGATTTAGTGTACAGTTTGAAATAAAGTCCTTAGTATTATACTTCTGTTTTAAACTGTGTTGCAAATTTTTACAATTGATAGCATGTTTGATTTTTAGTTATTACTACTCGGTTGGGTCAGCTGTTCGGCTTCATTTTGGGAATTACTTTTTACAGGTAATATTTTTATTTCTGCACATAAATTTCAAAAGATTGCCATGATGTCCAGCGATGATGTTAGGATTAATTTGAATAAATGCATGAAAAATTACGATTACTATTGTTAAAGGTTGTTTTGCCATGTTGCCTGTGCTTGGAAAGAAAGCTATTTTAGAATGGTGCATGAAAGGTTTGATTGGATCATTGTATGTATGTCCGAAATGTGGAAAAAGTATGGAATTGAGAGAAAGAACAGGTAAAGAAAGTGAATGATGGTTTGAATGGTACTGCAAAGTTCAGTCCAGTGTGAAAGAGGATACCAATCATGTGTTTAGGAGTGTAAGGAAAGGGTTTTGGTTTGAATTCAGTAATATGGATTTGTGTGCACCGTTTTGTTAGTGATGCAAAAATAAAAAATGTTTTGGAAGGTGCTCTCAGAAATATGCAGTAGCACACTGGTATAATTTCAGTAGGCAACTCATTGTCATCATAAATATCGGAAAAAGCAGCATTTTTTAAAGGTAAGTGAAATTATTTCCATTTTTAAATGCCTGATTTTTGCAGCAATTTTCAGTTTCAAAACTTTAAAATGCTATTTTTTAATGATTTTCCTTCTGCCATCTTGAATTTTGCTCTCTGGCGTTGTGTGTCGTGGTAGGGTTGCAACTCCAAAACACAACACGCAAAAACGCGCTAAACTGGCGATTTTTCAAAATTTGGCACAGAGGCACCCGATTTGACAATTTCACCATTAATTTATATATTTTGATATTGTACTGCATTAATTATAAACATTACTTTGTATATTCTTGTTTAACTTCCATAAATTCTTTTTATGTGAGATATTGGTTATGCATAATGTTTTGAAATAAGCTTGGATTGTAGGTATTGCAAATGAAATACCCCCCCTTTTTTTCATTAAAAAATTCAGAATTATTCATGAGGGTCAATAAGAAATCTGAAAGACATATATGAAGAAATTTTCAATTGTTCATTGTACAGCATATTAGTATTCATATAATTATATCTAGTCAATTGTGTTCTAATTGAATACAAAAATATTTAATTTATGGGAAAACTGAAATAGATCAAAAGTTTTTAATTATACAAAGCTTTTAAAATTGGATCAGAATGTGAACTTTTTATGCGAACTATTTTTTTGAAATATATTTATTGAGCGATACAGAAAGATTTATGATTCCATCTTGTTCCATTGAAATAACCTAGTAATCTTTAGTATTAAGAAAATATATCAAACCAATATTAGAAATTTCATTGAATATTTTTTTCTGGTACAAGTAGATCAAACACACTTATTCTTTTCTTGTAACATATAATAGATGGGTCCCTTTAAAAACTTTTTAAAAGGTATGATTTGCATAGTTAAAAGGGAAAATGTATTTTGCATCATCTGAAAAACCCAATATAAAATAAGAGTTTGATTCAAAACACTACATTATATATATTAAAAAATGTGTTTTTACATAAATTTATAAATGTCAAATGAAATATATATATAAAATTAATATTCAATTCATTTATATTTTAATTAGCAACTTAAGTAAAAGTAAAAAAAACTTTAAAAATGTTAGAGATAATAGGAATTTGTTTTTATAATATTAATCAAAATTGCCATCCTTAGTAGAAAGATATTTCACATGTGCTCTGCTCTGATTTTAATGAAGACTTTTGTCTAATAATGCTGTTTTGAGCTAATAACATTTTCAAAAGTATTTAACAGTATTGGCTAAATCAGAAAATCTGTTATTTATTTTTCTATTTTATTATTGTAAGCTTTTTATATAATTTGTTATATCCAGCTTTAATGAACCTGCAGATTTTTTTGGAATTTTGAGGTCTATTCTAAGTTTGTATCAATGTTTGAATATTTTCAAGTGTAAGCTCTCAAAAGTTAAATGAAGTAGTTAATTGAGGAATATTATCTACAATCAGCCTATATTATAAGTAATAAGAGATAATTAGATCTTGGATTGCATAAAAGAAAAAAAAGTTGGATTTATATTTATAATAATTTATCCATTAATATATATATATTTTTTGCTTTGTAATTTGATTTCTGATACCCTTTTTAAAGTAAATATCATTTCCTTTTATATATGAATGTTACATTGCAGTGCTCCTCTGCCTTTTTATTGTTGTAGACTGAATGTTTGATTATTTTACTGCAGTCTGCTGGGGAGGGGGGAGATGCTGATTCTTTATATTTTAGATTGTTTTGATATAATTTAATTGTACTTCAATATGACTTCAGATAAAAATACAGTTATACCAAAAGATGAATATAAAGTGACTTTCATGGAAAGTTGCACAAACCTGAAAGAACTACACCAGAGTTAATAAAATAAAAATAATTAAATCTTCCTTGGGCGGCCCAGTAATACTGTATTTACTCGAATCTAAGCTGCACACCAAATCTCTTTAAGTTTTTGATAAAAATAAGGAATTGTGTAAAAGGTTCATTAATATCAGATAGTTAAGAAATTTTTTAAAAAGTAATGAGAAATAAAAAGTTATCAATTTTAACTTTCCAGTGTTAAAAACTTTCAAATACATATATGAACCTATAATTACCCTAGTCAGAATCATGTTTCAAAAATGATAAGTCACTCCCATTGTCTCAACTGACTTCAGAATTGGTACTGATGTTGCAGTTTTCCCCACACGGTGTCATCTTCCCTGCCATCCAATGCATTTTTTTTTAAAGAATGTGTTACCGAAGAATACTGAAATTATTAGACTGTTGAATATTTATAATCAAAAATTGTCATTTGTTCAAGCTATTGGCCTATATTTGTTTTATCGGTGGGATTTCGATGACCACTGCTCTTTTTCTGTTTTTTTTTTCTGCATATAAAATTGTCTCTCTTTTCATACTTGTATTGTAGTGAGCTAGTCTTGGTGCTATTACTGATATCTTTGATGTTTAGGTGATTAAAAGAAAGCATGTTCAAAGGAATTTACTAAATACGAGCTGACAATGATGTTTTAAGAAAAACAATACCGGAAATAAACTCAATTTCTCCCATCCAACAAATGTTTTGTCTTCAATTTAAAACCACACCCAATTCTCAGTAGCATTAATACGGGAAAAGTAGTGCAGCCCTGATTAGAGTAAATATGGTATTTGACCTATGGGGTAGATCAAGTGGCCGCGGTAGCCAAGTGGTGTAGGTATCAGATTGTGGCTGGCTTTGTCATGAGTTAGAGCCCAGTACCACTAAAGACCCGCCATGTAGGGAAGCAATGCACGCTAAAATTGTCAAGACCTGAAGCGTCTTCCTGTGTGTGTGATGTGGTGGTTAGGAGACAGGGTGCCAGCTCAAGTGTCGTCTATGTCACTTGAGCATGGTTCAAAATTACGTGATCTGTTGCCAAAAGCCCTCGTGTAGCTGAACAGTGCGACATTAATATACATTCACTCACGGGCTGGGTCAAATGGGGGTGGAGGGGTAGATCATTGCTATATTGTATTGGAACATTTTCCTGGTTATTTGGATACCTGTTAATGAATGTGAAAAATTGACTATTACATGTAAGAACTTATAATAGTAAGTCTTATTTTTTTTAATTTACACTTTTGCTATAAATATTTTGATACTGGGAAACTCAAGTTTTTTAACTGGATGATCAAAATTTTCAATAGTAACTTTAGCAGTGTTGGATTTTTAAATGTATGTTAATAATACATTTGATTTTTATGAGATAAGAACACACATTTTATATTACAATTAATGAAAAAAATGTGTAACTTCCCATGTATTTGATAAAATGGCAAATAACTTTGATTACTGGGACAAAAGAGGCAACATAATTTCATCCATCCTACTGTACATAAAATCTGGCATTTAAGGTTCAGTGAAAGTCTAAATTCCCATTATCCAAATAAGCTTCTTTTGTAGTCGCAGGGGGAAACTTAAATTTTGCACAAACTAAAAATAAAATGCTCTGTATCAATATTCAAAGATAAATAATCATTTGGCCTATGTTGCAACATTCATTTGTCAACTTAAATTTTTTAATGAAACATTTCTTTGCATATCTAGGAACCATTGTGATAAGTTTATTTCATATTTTAATCTAAGGTTATTATTTTCATAGGTATTAATTTTATATTTTATTCTCATTGTGTATAGACAACATGAAATTTTAAAATCACATGCAAACATAATTACGTAGGAATAAATTATATGTCCATAAAAAGTTATTTGTTATTATAATAATTACTCCAATACTTCTTAACCAGATTTAGAATAAGATCTCATTATAATTTTATAAGATAAAGTAGAGAACTGTTTTTAAAAAATCTTAACCTTTATTAATAATTTGTCTTAAATTATTTTTTAAGAATGAAGCAAGAATTTAGTTTTTTCCCCCGGTATTTTGGGAAAATGTGCGATTAAATTATTAGTGATTTCAAGTGTTACATTTTAAGTACTGAAAAAATGTAAATAATATCTTGAATAGACCTTTTAAATATTCTGTTATTAATTTTTTATAGCATAAAAAATTAATGTAGCATTTCATTTAATTTTTCAGAAAAGCCTGAAGATGTTGTTGGCCCACTGTCAGTAAAAAAAGAATTGAAAGATGTGGAAGAAGTCACCATAATTCATGAAAATAGTTTAGCTGAAACAGCATGAAGTTCAAAATGTACAAATTTTTTCTAGTTTAGATCGAGTTGTTCATCTTTCTGTTGTAAAGAATTTTCAATTATACACCATTTTTTTTCTTTGTTCATGGTAATAAAATTTATTTTAGCCATTTTTAAGTTGAGTTGCATTTTTTACTTGTTATAATTATCAGTTTCCTGTACACTCTTAATTGAATATTCTTTTTTATGAATCCAGCAATAGTGATCTAATAAATAATTCATAGATTAGTTATTAAATTGTACTTAGTTTATATACTTCTGCTAAATGGTGTTAATAAATAGAAAAAGTATAACCAGATTTATATATATGTCTATTGTTACATTGATCGGGGTTCATGGATTTTATGCAAATCAGTCACAAAGAACAAGACAGTTCTTTATGAGCGATGAGAATTTATTGTTGAGAAAACAATTCTTGAAATACAGGAAGTACAAAAGATTATTCACAAGCACCGCTCGTCCTATTAAACAGCTCAGCTAATCAGTAATCACGGTCAAGGCAAGTCTACTAATCTCTAGTCCAAACAATACTAACTCCTTTTTGATGAGTATCTCTATGTAGACCTCACAGATCCACTTGCGTCATAGGTCTTGAAATTAGTGGATTTCCAGAGGGTCCCAAACTTGGTTGCCAACTTGGCTCTATCGCCAAGTTCCTATTGAATTGCCATTATAATGTAAAGGATATTGTTACTTGTGAATTTTAAAATAAAATAAATATATCATGGAGAAATATAAATGCATTACATATCCAGATATAAATTATTCACACTATTTTACAACCAAATTCGTAACTATATATATATATAATGATTATAGGTTTATTTGTTAGCCAGTAAAGACGAAGAGTTAATAAATATAACAGTTAAAACAAAAAGGGGAAACCTATATTAAACATTTAAACACGCGTTGTTGTCAAGAGGCTAAAAAGTCAGCAGCTCGGTTCTTTCCTTTTCAGTCTTGGCTGGGTTTGGGGATAGCACCTCGCCATCCTGGGCCCTTCATGCACAGAAATAAAGTTTCCTTCAAATTTTTTTTAACTTTGAGCTAGATATTTCGTAATAATTGGTTTCTAGTTATTAGTATTCATATGATTATCTTTTCCAGAATGTCTAGAAACACGTAGATCTAGGGTTACAGTGTTGTGGTTTCACTCTGTTACTTCATTGTATAGAGTGATAAGTCTAATGCACTTTAAACAAGTCTGATATTTTTCATCTCTTGTTCCTTTTTAAAAACTATGCATCACTATTAATATCATCTAGTTAAGGTAGTTTGCAGTAAAAGAGTGATACTGGGATAAACATATGATTGATATAACTTAAAACAAGTAGTTCAGTAGCTGTCAAAAGAATTAGTAAATAAAAAAATTAAATTGGTTTCCTCTTGAGAAGTGTACTTGGAAGAAATTACAGCATCATAATTTAAGGTTTTTGAAGTGATAACTTCTACTGATGCGTTTTGCTGGAGAGTAAACTTGAATGAACGTCACGCTCGGGTATGTAACGCTGTCTTCAATCGGACGTTTCCCCCCGACACACTGAAACGTGGTAGTTTGTCTCATCACCATAAAAATAAAGTTCCTAGAGCTTCGATCTAAGTGAGCCCACATCTTTCTACCGGAATGAATGTGGAATTTTTTCTAATACTAGTTGAAGCATGAAAATGAAACTTAATATTTTTTTAAAAAACAGGTGCTTAGAAAAAGAGTGTGATATCCTACACTAAAATTAAATGAAATGTAGAAAAAGGACAAATTTTTATAGAACTAAGTAAATAGTATAATTATCATTAGCAATATTGCAGTGAATTTAAAAATGAAAATTATTTTTGTAAGCGAATCAGAATAGCAATGAACAAATAGTTCTATTAATTGCATTACTTAAATATATTTTTGAAACTAAAAAGAAAATTTAAAACTACAAAATTAAGCATATAGGTATTAAGAATAAGTTATGTTAAATAATTTAAAGACAAAATATAATTAAGACTTGGAGCAGCAATGGATGTATTTGTACAAAACTGCTATACAATGACAAAAGAGCTAGTATAAGCCAGAGATTGTGATATAAATCTTCTGATTAAATCCTTTTTTAAAGGTTTTGACCTAGATTCCTCTCTCTTCCCTATGAACTATCTGTTTTACTATCCCTCTGCTTAAATTAATTCATGGGTAGAATTGAGAGAATTTTGTTAAATTACAACCAAAATTCACAAAGCCGGATCGGGTCTTATGAACAAATTATGTATGATTTTTCAAAAGACAAATCAGCCGAGTGGTATAGGTATCGGACCGTGGCTTGCCTTGTCACGAGTTAGAGCCCAGTACCACTAAAGACTAGCTGTGTAGGGCAGCGATGCACGTTAAATCTGTCGAGAGCTGAAACATCCTCCCGTTGGTGTGGTGTCGTAGTTAGGAGAGGGAGGTGCCGTCCACGTCACGACCATGGTTCAAACTTACGTGGTCCGTCGCCAAAAGCCCTCGTGTAGCTAAACAGTGCGACGTTAATAATCAATCAATCAAAACCCTTAGTTGATTTTTTAAAATCAAAATTAAATTTACTTATGTTAGTGAAGCATGAGGAAGTACGGAACAGCGCTTGACGGAGTTTTTGAAGTGAAACTTTTTTGCGCTCAGGAGTGAATGAGAAATTTACCCAGTTTTGCGTAACAGTCAAAAAAGCGAACGGAAATTGCCTTCTCCCCATCCCCCAAGTCGTCGCAATGGTGACAGGATAGCAGTGGAAAAGGAGGGAGCGGGGACACCACGTGACTTGCGTCATATCCGTGAAAAAGTTTGATGATTGCCCACCTCTCCAATTACTCAACTTTCCCACCTTCTGACTGGGGGTCCTTTTCTCCCTGACCCGGGAACATCTATGCATTACGGTGTAGACAAAAAAGCTCTCGCAGTAAAAGCGTGCCTTTTTGAAATATTTCCTTAGATTTTTGGCTACATGGCTATGTGTTTGGCGGCTAATTTGTTTTTTTAATTTTCATTTGCGTTGAATTATTATAAGTTCTACTCAGAATGCCTAAATCAAATGCACAAAGAGGAAAAGAGTTTCATGGAAGAAAAAAACAACTAGCAGCAAGTCCAACTTAAAAAGTGACAAAAAAAAAACCCCCAGAAAAATAGTGCAAATTCATCAAATGCTACTACCAAATCGCCATCAGAGTACATGAGAGAATATCAAGCACTGAAAAAAAGCACTGCAAAATACTCTTAATGCCCAGTTTAAGGGATGGGAATGTTATTGAGACACTTCAAATGACAGCACAGATTAATACGGACTTTGTGAACCACCCTGTGCCATTAAATATAGAGCCCTCAACAAGTCTAGTGCATGTTTTAACTGATGCATGTAAATCAATAATAAATTCTATCTTACGTTACAAAGACTGACTCCCATAAAAATTCTCACAAAAATTTTCAAAAGCGACTCATGTTCCAACGTCGCCAAAGAAGTTTCACTCCTATCGCATGGCGTTCCACTATAACCATTTTTTTTCATAGATATTTAAATAAAATTTTAAATCTCTTTTTAAAGGATTTATAACCTATTTGAGCTACCATAAACCTATTGTTTCCTTCTTAGAATACAATTAATTCCCAAATATGATTGTATGTTTCGCAAAAGATATTACTTTATGAGTACAGAAATATAAATAATTTTATATGACAATATTAATATCCCCTTGTTTTTTATTCACCTTACTAATCCCTGAAATAACATAAAATTTGAAGTCATCTCTTTTATCATGTGGTCATAAGCACACACACTTTTTTTTGTTATACTTATGGAACTCTATTAATATACTAACTTTAAAAAAAAAGAATACTGATAAGAATATTTAAGCTGTTCCTTGTAATTGATAGGAAATCTATAAATTCAATTCCCACCAATGTAAGTTGGGTGGAATGAAAGACTAATATTAGAACAGAATATTTGGATGTCTATTTGAACATCAAACATAGCAATCAGTTACTAAAATTAAGAGTAACACCTTCAGCTCTTAAGCCAAAAGCTTATTTATTGTAAAATATTGATTAACTTCATATATCTTGAAATTTTCATTTATTAATTATTCTTTCATTAAAAGGTACTGATATTTGTTTTATTTCCCAACATAAATAACTGAGAGTTAGCAGCTCCTTTATGTTGTAAAAACCATTGTTGAAAGATATAATCACTGGCGTTATTCAGAGCCAGCTGCTTCTAGTATAATGAATTCATTCATAAGTTATTTGTATTGGACTTCCATCATTCCTTACGAGCACAAAAAAATACACTCTCAAATGGACACATCCCAGGACAGTGTGGTTAGCCTCATACTCTTCTACCTTCACTGATTTTATATCTTTCTGTGTTTGTAAATGGTATGGCAGTGTTGAAATAAAAGTAATTAGTTAAATTAGAAAACTGGCATACTCTTATCTGCAAAAAACTGAAGTTTTAATTTTTAGAAAACAATATATATTCCTCCTACCACATACTTGCATAACATTTTAACTCAATTTATCTGGTGTTAAATACCTGATTACCTCTTAGATTCCAAACTATCACTTAGGGAAAATATATATTGAGACCATATTTCCAGTAAATTCTGAATGAAAAATGTTTTAATGCCTTTCACTCATGCTGCTACTCAGTGACATAACGGAAAATAATTGGCCCCCCCCGCAAGGTCAGATCTTGGGCCCCAAGCCGTGTATATATATATATATATATATATATTTATACAAAGAATTGCAAAACCATAACATAATGTCCTTTTACACATCACGTAAAAATATTTAAATATTAAACTTATACCTGAATATAAAATCAACCTGTGTCTGAGTAAACAAAGTAAATAACGTTTAACATTAGGGAGTATTTATAATATTTAAAAAAAAAATGGAAAATCTAACAACAGTCGACTGATAACCTGGTAACTTAAATAAAAACGATACACTAAGAAAAACACAAACACTGTAAAATAATATTTTCGATTTCAGATCCTTATGATAGAAAAAAGGTATCACTCACCAAATTCTTCGTTTATGAATCCCGGGATGAGCTTGACCTTGTTCATCAAGTTCCCTGGCATTACTACTACTAGCACTTGTACAAGATGATGAGCTTACAGATATTAAAAAGTTATCTAATTTTGCATGTTTGCTATTAATAATATACTCCTTTTCCTTTCGAATTTTTCGTTTTTGAGAACCACTCAGTTTTTTTTAACTCCACTCATTTTAGGGCCGCGTTTCTTCTTGTCTTATTAACAAAATAACAACATAAGAACCAGAATAATTAATTCCGTTTACAAAAAACAGTTCTAATATTACGAGAGAAAAGTGAAATCAAAATGTTTTAACAGCGAAGGAACACTCCCTATATTGAAGTGCATTGAATATAAAAATATATATGATCTAAAAACAATTTTGTGAAACATTTCTCATTATGCTTTATTTGATTGAATACTCATAAATCTACGGAAATTTCTGTGGGCATATGGGTTTCTAAATCATAAATCTAGACCATGTAATCATTTAAAATGCTCTCTATGCGTTTTCAAGCATCGCAATACTATTTTTCATGAAAAAAGCATAACAGATGTACGTTATTTACGAGTTCGCTAAATGAAAATGAAATACATGTGGGGGGGAGCTAAAGACGCCAATAAGTTACTTTTCTACTTCAGTAAAAAGTAACATGTCTTTTTTTCTCCCTACCGCTAACATGGAGTATACTAAAAAATAGTGATGAATTTTTTTATCTTTCTAGCATTTTATCCAATTTTCCGTCTGACTTTCATTTTATCTGTTAGCAATTTAGGTTTAGAAAGAAAACCGACTAAAGAAAAGTATCTCTCGTCGCGGGGATTACAGCAAATTAAAATATTTTTTGATTTGGCTATTGGATCTAAGATATCGAATAAGCGATCAAAGTTTTGATTTGGAATGATGTTAGATCGCCAATTTGAAAATCGCTTAAAAATTGGATTAAAAAATATGTAAAGCTAATTTTGTGAAATTCTACGTTAATGGCGTCAGTCTAGCTTTGGGGTTGCGGGGGTGTACGTTACGCCACTACTGCTACTCCTGCTTCTATACAAGAAAATTATCAGACAAATAATACTTCATACTTATACATGGGTTGACACAAATATAAAAAGAACAATTTGCCTTCAAAGTAAGCCATTTAGAACATAACAAATGTCTCAAGAGTTTATTAGGATTTTGATTAGATTTTATTAACATTACACTCTTAAGCAAGGGAGGGTTATAGGATGTGAACTTTAACTGACACTCTACATGACACCAATATGAGGGTTTTGATCCTTCAGAGATTTAACATGCATTGGCCCCTCTACATGAAGTGTCTTCAGTGGTACATCTCAACATTGCGTATCAAAAACTGTTCTACTTATAGATTTAAAAATTTAATTAACAAAAGAATTTTTAGTTCAAGAAGCCATAAAATTTCATAATAGTTAATTAGCAACCTGTTTAGCAAAACTTAAATATGGTTTCAGTTACAACATATTCACTCTTTTCACCTGAAATAATTACTGCTATCTGAGCCTCTATAACACAGATTCCGCTTCTTCCCCCTCTTGTGGTTGATCTTAGTTTCCACTGTAATATTTTTTTTTATTTTAAGCTTTCAGTCAAGTCCTGATGGTATTCGAGAAGTATTTAGTATGCATGATTTCTAATTAATGCTCCAACTGTAACTAGTGCAATCCTTTGACTTCTTTATATATATGTAATACACTAAATTGATATAAATCTAAAGTTGAGCTATATATAGAAGTATAACAAGACAGTATAGATCAAATGGCAAGAACAATATAATAGAAATCTTAGTCTTAGGAACTAAGATTTTGTAGGGTTAAACATAATTTTAAAATCAGCTAACCTTCCTATATTTGCTTACACTTCAGGGCTGAAAGGAATGGAAAATAGTGTTAGAATAAATTTCTAAAAAAAAAACCAAATATTATTATAATCTAAATTAAAAAAGACAGGATAAATTAAATTATAAAAAGCCAAATCTGCTCAGCAACACACTCAGAGAGTGTCCAGACTTCAATTAAATTTTGCCAAACATCAAAACAGGATGGAAATTTGTTTAGGATACTTCAAAAACATATAACGTGCTCTAAGGATGAAAATCATTTAAAAATATTTTTTTATTAGAAAGAAATGGCTTAGAAAATTGAAACATAAAGGGCCAAATGAAAAAAATTACCTAATCCTTTTCATAATTTGACATCCTTTATAAAACTGTACTCTCTCATCTTGCTCAAGCTACTATTGATCTTAAAATTATTACTCATAATACTAATTAATATATAAAAAACCTCTAAATTCTCTTAACTTAATACAGAGTAGTGTTAATAGTAGTGTAAGTTTCTACTAACTAGTAAAACAAATTGGTTTTCAAATGCACAAACCCAAACAAGAATTAATTAAATAATCAACTGAGCTAAATATAATATCTACACCCCTATGAAACAATAAACCTACACATAAGTAAAGACAAAATTTTTAAACGAAAATGAGGTAATTTTATAAGAATGCTGTTTCTAAATGATCAGTATACCATTGAGCAAAGAATAGCTAACATAATTTTCAGTCACTAATACTGAAAGCAAAAAAATTATGAAATAATAATTGAGTGAGATGTAATTATAAGGGAAATCATATGAAAAAGCAAAATTGTGAAAAAAATAAAAAGGAATAAGCAAAAGGACAAACAAATGCTAGAACATCAGTACAATATACCCTTCATGATATTTATTGCAAAAGTAGAAGAAAATGTCCAGATTGCAATAAAAAAAAGTAAGAAAATTAAAATTCCTAAATCTAGAATATTATAAGCAATAGGAAAATATATATAACAATATATATATATAGAGAGAGAGTGCAATAAAATAAATAAATACTGATTAAAATAGTATTGCTTATTTTGTTCAGTTCTATTTTTGTGGGACATGAAGCAACAAAGGCTATTATCCTCCCATTATTGCTTATTATTAATAATGACAAATTAAAAACTCAGCCACATTTAAGCTCAAGACAGCTACAAATATATAACATAATCCAAAATCGGCTCTTTTTCACATATTATACCATCGCCAAAAGCTGCGAAATATAGCCAGTAGTGAAGACCTGTTGTTGCAAATCTTTCAAGGCAATGACAGCATTTGGCGACGTCAGTTCAGTTCAGTGAACTGATCGAACTGAGAACCGTATCTGACTCGGACTGTAGAGGTTGACTGGTCGCCGCTCTAGACAGTGGCCCGCAAGAGATCTCCCTCTACCGAATTGGATGCGTCATCTATACGCCCCAATTCAGCATACCACGTACACTTACCGCTCTCATCTCACTAGTATCTGGCTACAGCACTTTTCAGTGCTATCTGGGTAGACAGTTATTTAGTACCTACTCCCATTATTGCTCATTTGGATTCACGACACGGATATGGCACTGGACAACCACACCGATATGGATTTTACCCCACAATCTCCTCTTTCATCCGCATCGAACGGTACTGCTCCCACACCATGTGAGGAGCTCACCACGATGAAAATATACTTAAGACGTCTTCATATTATTTGCAGTGAAAAGGAAAGGACTGTCTCCCTCCTGAGACAAGATAAAGGACATCATGAAAGTGATACGCTGTATCAACTGGCGTGGAACGAATACCAGGACGTACAAAGCTCCTTACAGCAAGCGGTGAGTGACTTTGACTCTCTCCCCCCCTGTACCAACCCTGTCTGCTCGCATCATGTCTCGCCTAAGTCTACCCCTAAAAATACACCCCCACCTTCTCCCACTAGGAGAAACACTCAACTAAAACGAAAAGATGATGACGATTTTGAATTTCCCCGACTAGAAAAAAAAACTGCACGTAAAGCTATCTTGCAGGATTCTCAAGAGATTGGAATTGAAAATCAATTCTCCCTTCTCCCCAATGTCATAATTAAACAAGTCTCAGGTCAACTGGCTTCGTCCGCCGCGAAAAACTCTGAATCGACTACCACAGCCAATCAGAATAACCGCAGCAACGCACTCCCACCCCCTCTCATGCTTAAAACCGACGAAAACTATCGTGTCCAGGTAGACACTATCAAAAAGATCTACCCGCATTTAAGACTTAAAACCACAGGAGAGTACATTAAATTATATTCAAATACGACAGAGCAAAACAGAATCGTTAGACAAACTCTTATTGAACTAGGATACCGGTTTTATGTAATTACCCCTAAAAACGAACGCCCGATTAAAGTCGTAATTAAGGGATTCCCAAAAAAGCTAACCCAGAAGAAATTAAAAAGGACCTGGAAAAAGAAGGATTCGAACCCGACAGGGTCACTCAGCTAGTTGGTCGCAGGACCAAACAATTATTACCTATATTTCAAGTAACTCTTCCCCGCACCATAGAAAACCTAAAAATTTTTGATCTTAAAACTCTAGCACACCTTAACATTACCGTCGACGGATACAACGGCAGAGGAGTCACACAGTGCTTCTCCTGCAACAACTTTCATCATAACGCAGACAATTGCTACCTCAAACCTCGCTGTCTTAAATGCGGCGAAGAACACCTTACTAAAGATTGCCCCATAAAGCAGAGATTGGAAACAAAATTCTGCATTAACTGTCAGGTGTACGGCCACATGGCCAACTGGTACGGCTGCCCCTGTTTTCCTAAGCCCCCTAAGGGCACTGCTAAAGTAAAACCGCAATAGCTATACAAACTTGTATAACAGTTTAATTAGACCCAACCTTTCATACGCACAAGCAACAACAGGGAAACCAGCAACTACGAACAAAAAACCACAACAGATGGCGCCACGAAGACCTGAGACTTCTCGCCAAACTGAGACCGTTATTCAAACCCCATCCATCCAAAATCATAATGTAAACCCACAATTTAGCACTACTCAAAATACCAATCTAAACCTAAATGCTCCAATCACTAATAATAACAGTGATATCAAAGCACTTCTCTCAACTACAGTGCAATGTCTAATACAACTACTTAACGCTATGAATACAACTCCAGCAATAGCAAATAATTTCGATACTGTTAATTCCGCACAAGCGGATGCTAATCAGATGTACGGCCTAATAGAGGCATCTTGTAACGTTGATAATGATCAGTAAGTCCCCCATCGGTCTCAGTTTGTGTTCATGGAACGCAAACGGCTTACTTGGTAAAATAACAGAACTTAAAATTTTTATAGAAAAGCACTCCCCCTGACCTAATCTTAATTCAAGAAACACATTTGAGACCATCACACAACATAAACATAGCTAATTACATATGTTACAGAAACGACAGACCGACATCAAACGAAAACTACAGGGCCTTCGGTGGAACTCTAATTCTCATTAAAAACTCTATTAAACACTACTCACTTCCTACTCCATCCATGCAAACTATCGAAGCTACCATTGTAATTCTAACTCCCATAGATCACGATCCCATCTCGATTGTCAGTATTTATATACCGCCGAGATCGGACGATTACACCTTCACAATTGATATCGAAAACCTCATTCAAACCAGCAGTAACTGTGTTTTATTTGGCGACTTCAATGCCCCACATACTGCCTGGAATTGTAATACTAACTCTTCTAGAGGAGTTCGCCTCCTTGACTATGTTAATATGACTAATTTATACATTGCCTACCCCGACTCTCCTACGAGGTTCGGGATTAACTCAGCTAACACCTTAGATATCGCTGTTATAAGAAATTTCTACTACCCATATACCATTAACTCCCTTCCTGATCTATCATCCGATCACAACCCAGTTCTTCTTAATTTCACTCTTAAACTTAAAAAAGATACTCCTAATCCCAGAGCTGTACATACAAACTGGCCGCTCTTCTCTAAGCACCTTAACACTAAGCTTTCTCTAATTAATTATCATCCAAATTCTATCAAAACTAGCACAGATATCGACCAAAAATTTCAGAGTTCACTGAAACGGTCCGCGCCGCCCATAGCCACGCCTCCCGACCAATAGAAACTTTCCGCAAAAGCTACACTCCGCCGCATATACACAAGCTTATTAAGCAGAAAAACCAATACAGAAATCTTTACCACAGAACACTCGATCCACACTACAAAACACTTTACAATAGAGCACAAAAAAATGTCAAAAATGAACTTCGTAGATATAGTAATGAAAATTGGTCAGCCAGACTAAAAGCACTTGACACACAAGACAATAGTCTATGGGCAGTACAAAAATTCCTCAAAAATAAGCGTTCCGACATTCCACCGTTAAACTGTTCCTCCGGCACAGCTGTTACGGATACACAAAAAGCGAATATCTTGGCCGAATCTATTCTTGATAATTTCACCGAAAATCCTAGACCTAATAATGATTTTGATAACGACGATGAGTTAATTAATAATACGGTTAACACCTTCCTCTCCTTCCTACTTCCACTACTACTGAAACTGCCTATCCCTCTGAGATTATTAGCTATATTAAGAAATCTAACTCTAAAAAAAGCGCCAGGTAAAGATGGCATTAGTAATAGAATGACCAAAAATTTCTCCCTCAAAGCCATTCTCATTCTTACAATTCTAATTAATAAGATTTTAACTCTCAATTACTTTCCTAAAGCTTGGAAAGAAGCCATAATTTTCCTATCCTAAAGCCAGGTAAAAACAAAAATATTCCTTCTAGTTATCGACCAATTTCCCTACTTTCCACCTTAAGTAAAATCACTGAATCTATTATCCTGACTAGACTCAAAGAATTTCTCTATACTAACAATATTATCAACCCTAATCAGTATGGTTTTACAAATAAACTCTCTACCCTACACCCACTTTTGAATCTAACGGAAGCAATCTCAGAGGGCTTTCAAAGTAAAAGAGCACCGGCGCAGTATTTCTGGATATCCAGAAAGCCTTCGACCGTGTGTGGCTTACTGGTCTTACTTATAAACTCATAAATTATAAAATTCCTACTCCGCTCGTTTTCTACTTCACTCGTACAACTCTAATCGCTCTTATCAGGTTCGTGTCAAGGATACCTTGTCTACAACTAAATTTATTAACTGTGGAGTAGCACAGGGCAGTCTCATTTGGACCCCTGCTGTTTAATCTTTACATTAATGACATACCAGAATACTCTCTCACTAAACTAAACATGTATGCAGACGATACAGCTGTGCACACTACATTTAAGAGAATCACATCAGTCACTTTTGCTCTAAATAAACACCTTAAATTGCTAGAAAATTACTACGACCGGTGGAAAATCAGCATTAATGTTGAAAAATCCGCCGCCGTATTATTCACTAAAAAACGTAAAATTCCACCACCACCTAAAATGTACAACACCACAATCCCATGGTCTCAAAGTACTAAATACCTCGGTATTACATTTGATAAAAATCTCACTTGGAAAACACACATTCAAAACACGCGGAAAAAATTCCGGAAATTAATGTTTAAACTTTTCCCCCTAATTGGCCGGAATTCGGATTTATCTAGAAATAATAAAGTGCTTTTATTCACAGCCGTTATGCGTCCCATATTATCTTATGGGTGCCCAGTGTGAGGATACGCCGCTAAAACTAATATTAATATCTTAGATACTCTACAAAATTCAACAATCGAATGATCGTTAAAGCCTCAAGGTACATGAGAAACGACGACATTCGGAAAGCTCTTAAAATCAAAAGTTTTAAATTCTATATTCAGAAAATTGCTAAAAAGTTCTTTAATTCTCTGCAATTCACTAATAATAGCAATATGATTAACTTAAATACCTATACTCCTCATGATTCTACCAAAAGACCGAGAAGAATACTTCTCGACTCCTACAATCCGCCATAATTTAAATAGCTAGTGCATTTTTTGCACAACTATTGCTAAATTTTTAATTATTTTTATCTATATTTTTCATCTTAATTTTTGTCGTATCCCCACCATCCGGGCTTGCCCCTCCTTTAGTCTTAATTTTCTCTTTGAGAGACTTGAGCAGCCTATGAGAGTCAATTTCATCTCCCGCCACGCACCAATAAGAGCTTCCTTTCAGCTCTCCGCCATGAACTCAGAAATCCGCACGACCCAGGAAATAACTCCAACGATTGGCTCGACCAATCAGCTGCTTCCTACATGCTAGCAGGATACAGCCCACAGCCGTTCCTCTTATATTATTCGGATATGGGATGGAGGCTTGCTTCGCGAGCCATATGCCCAGATATTGTCACCGTAGTCACCGTAGTTCAGTTCAGTGAAAACACTGAAAAAGTGGAGACTTGGCTAACGTCTTATGCTCCGATAAAATTTTGATCAGTTTCTAATTCAAGTTATAACTCACAGTTCGTGATTGCAGTCCATGGCGACGTCTTTTTTGGTGGAAAGGGGAAGAAATCGGTCAACGGTTAAGTACTCATTGTCAGTAATCACACTCTAAATTATCATGAATTTAATTTTAAGCATCACAAAAAATTGAAGTTATTATAATCTAATATGGGTCATGTAACATTTGATATCGGAACGCTACTTTTGTTTTTGGCGCGATTTGGAAATCGCTCCAAAGGCGGTCTATACGTTATCGAATATTGATACAATTTAAGTGGAACATAGCGGAATTTTGATTACATTTAGCGGAAAAATCCGAGGTACGATGTCGTATTGATTCTGTTGATAATAATATGCAATGCAAAAGTTACAATTTTCTAGTCTGCTTCGGTGCCTTCGGTGATATATTTGGGCATATGGCTCGCGAAGCGAGCCTCCATCCCATATCCGATAATATGATGTGGAACGATTGTGGTTATTTCATGCTAGTGAGTAGCAGCTAGCTGATTGGTCGAGCCAATCGTTGGGGAAATTGCCTTGGTCATGCGGAATTCTGTGATCATGGCAGTGTCGAGATGAAGCTCTCTGATTGGATCATGGCGGGTTGTGATAGTGACTCTCATTGGCTGCTTAAATCTCTCAAAAAGAAATTTAAGATAGAGGGGGAGGGGCAAGCCCGGGTGTAGGGATTACGATAAAAATAAGAGAAAAATATAAAAATAATATAGTGAATAAAATGAAATTAGCAAAAATTTTAGCAATAGGTGTGCAACAGTATTGCACGGAATTAATAAATTATGGTGGATCGTAGGAATCGAGAAGTATTCTTCTCGGTCTTTTTGTGGTATCATTAGGATTGTAATGAGGCATATTTAACATATTGATATTATTTGTAGATTGTAACGAGTTAAAGAAATTTTTTGCAATATTTTGAATATAAGATTTAAAGCTTTTAATTTTAATGGCATTCCGAATGTCATCGTTTCTCATATATCTAGTAGCTTTTACGATCATTCGGATAGTTGAGTTTTGAAGAGTATTTAAGATATTTATATTAGATTTAGCAGCGTATCCCCACACCGGACACCCGTAGGCTATTATTGGACGCATAACGGCTGTATAGAGAAGTACTTTATTGTTTCTAGTTAATTCAGAATTCCGGCCAATTAAGGGGAATAATTTAAACATTATTTTCCGGAATTTTTGTCGCGTGAGTTGTATGTGGTTTTTCCAAGTGAGGTTTTTATCAAAGGTAATTCCAAGGTATTTAGTACTTTGAGACCATGGTATTGTAGTGTTGTACATTGTGGGTGGTGGTGGAATTTTTCGTTTTTTAGTGAATAGCACGGCAGCGGATTTATCAACATTAATGCTTATTTTCCATTTATCATAGTAATTTTCAAGTAGCTTAAGATGCTTATTTAATGCAAATGTGACAGAACTTATTCTTTTGTATGTGGTGTGTATGGCTGTGTCATCTGCAAACATATTAATTTTGGTGAGTGAGTAATCCGGTATGTCATTAATGTACAAATTGAAGAGCAGGGGTCCAAGGAGACTCCCTTGGGCGACTCCGCAGCTGATGTTTTTTGTGTTTGAAAGAACTTCCTTAACTCGAACTTGGTAGGAACGATTAGTATTGTAAGAGTGCAGTAGGAATACAAGAGGAGGGGGTAGATTGTAATTTATTAGTTTGTATGTTAGTCCGGTAAGCCACACGCGGTCGAAGGCTTTCTGGATGTCCAGAAAAACTGCGCCGGTGCTCTTTTTATTTTGAAATCCTTCAGAGATAGCTTCAGTGAGATTAAGTAATGGATGGAGTGTAGAGAGCTTGTTAGTAAAACCGTATTGGTTTGGGTTTAATAAATTATTAGTATAGATGAAGTTTTTTAATCTAGTTAAGATGATTGATTCGGTAATTTTGCTTAATGTAGATAAGAGAGAGATAGGTCTATAACTAGCGGGTAAGTTTTTGTTTTTGCCTGGTTTAAGAATAGGGAAGATAATGGCTTCTTTCCAGGATTTAGGAAAGTAATTAAGGGTAAGAATTTTGTTAATTAGGATGGTTAAAATAAGAATAGCTTTGAGAGAGAAGTTTTTTGTCATGCGGTTGCTAATGCCGTCTTTTCCTGGCGCTTTTTTTGGAGTTAGATTTTTTGATATAAGAAATTATTTCAGATGGATATGCGATTTCAGTGGTAGTGAGAGGGGGATTAGAGAGGAAGGAAGTAACAGTGTTATTAATTAATACGTCGTCTTCGTCAAATTTATTTGATTTCCTAATATTTTCAGTGAAGTTGTCAATTATAGAGTCGGCTAGGATATTTGCCTTTTGGTTGTCAGTAACTGCCGTGCCTGTCTCGCAGTTTAGTGGTGGGATGTCTGAGCGTTTGTTTTTGAGAAACTTTTGAACCGCCCATAGGCTATTATCTTGAGCATTAAGTGCTTGTAGTCTAGCTGTCCAGTTTTCGTTGCTGTAATTTCTAAGTTCTTTCTTAACATTCTTTTGGGCTTTGTTGTATAGTGTTTTATAGTGTGGGTCTAGTGTTCTGTGGTATAAGTTCCTGTATTGATTTTTCTGTTTGATAAGTTTGTGAATATGCGGCGGTGTGTAGCTCTTGTGAGTCGTTACTATTGGTCGGGAGGCGTGGCTATGGGCGGAGCGGACCGTATCGGTGAACTCTGTGATTTTTTGATCAATATCGGAATGCGTATTAATAGTATTAGGGTGATAATTCAATAGAGAGAGATTAGCATTAAGATTTTTAGAAAATAGTGGCCAGTTCGTGTGAACTGCCCTGGGGTTAGAGATTTCTTTGTTGAGTTTTAGCGTGAAATTTAGTAGAACTGGATTATGGTCTGAAGATAAATCATGCAGAGAGTTTATAGAGTAAGGATAGTAGAAGTTACGAATTAAGGCAATATCTAGAGTATTAGAAGTATTAATTCCGAATCTAGTTGGAGAATCCGGATAGGCAATGTGCAAATTTGTTAAGTTAGAATAGTCGAGGAGACGCACTCCTCTAGAAGAGTTATTTTTGCAATTCCAGGCAGTATGTGGGGCATTAAAATCGCCGAACAAAACACAATTACTGCTGGTTTGAATTAAATTTTCTATGTCAATGGTGAAGGTATATTCATCTGATTTTGGCGGTATATAGATACTGACTATAGAAATAGGCTCGTGATCAAGTGGGGTTAGTATGACAACCGTAGCTTCGATGGTTTGTAGAGGGGGAGTGGAGAGTGAGTAGTGATTAATCGCTCGTTTGACGAGAATTAGAGTTCCACCGAAGGCCCTGTCATTCTCAGTAGTGGGTTGTCTATCATTACGGTAGCAGGTGTAATTTGCTATATTGATGTTATGTGATGGTCTCAAATGTGTTTCTTGAATTAATATTAAATCAGGAGAGTACTTCTCTATAAATATTTTTAGTTCAGTTAATTTTCCTAGTAAGCCGTTTGCGTTCCAAGAACACAAACTGAGGCCAATTGGGGACTTACTTATCATTATTGGTGTTACAAGATGCCTCTATTAGGCCGTACATCAGATTTGCATCCGCTTGGGCGGAGTAATTGGCGTTTAGTAATTGAATAAGACATTGCACGGTGGTACTTAGCAGTGCTTTAATGTCACTGTTATTACCGTTTTGAGTAGTATTAAGATTTATGTTGGGAGTGGGGTTAGAATTAAAAGCCTGGTTAGAATTTTGCACTTGTTTTAGTAGGGGAGGAACATTGATACTGGCCTCAGTTTGGTTGGAGGTCTCAGGTCTTCGTGGCGCCATCTGTGGTTTATTTTGAGAGTTAGAATTAGTTTTAGTGTTAGAATTTTTTGCGACTTGTGCGTATGAGAAGTTAGGTCTGACGAAGCTATTATAAAGATTTGTGTAACTATTGCGGTTAATTTTAGCTGCACCCTTTTTGGGTTTGGGGAAACAAGGGCATCCGTACCAGTTGGCCATGTGCCCGTACACTTGACAGTTTATACAATATTTAGTTTCAAGCCTTTGCTTGATGGGGCAGTCTTTAGTTAAGTGCTCTTCTCCGCACTTTAAGCATCGAGGTTTAAGGAAACAATTCTCTGCACTATGGTGGAAATTATTGCAAGAGAAGCACTGAGTGATTCCCTTGCCGTTGTAACCATCTACAGTGATATTCAGATGTGCGAGCGTTTTTAGGTCAAAGATTTTTAGATTCTCCATAGATCTTGGGAGAGTAACTTGGAACACTGGGAGTTTCTGTTTGGTGCGTCTGCCAATTAGTTGGGTTACCCTGTCGGGTAAGAAGCCTTCTTTTTCTAGGTCTGACTTAATGTGATCAGGATCAGCAGTTTTGGGATAGCCTTTAATGACCACTTTTATCGGTCTTTCGTTTTTAGGTGTAATGACGTAAAATTTATATCCGAGTCCTATGAGGGTTTGTCTAACTACGCGGTTCTGTTCAGTAGTGTTAGAGTAGAGCTTTATATAATCTCCGGTGGTTTTTAGTCTGAGGTGTGGGAAGTATCTCTTGACTGTGTCAACCTGTTCCCTATAGGTTTTAGTGATTTTCATCATAATTGGAGGGGGGAGTGGGTTAGTTCCTGGCTTCTGCTGATCTTCTATTACTTCGGCAGAGTTGTGGTTTTCAGTGTGAGGTGGTGCCAGTTGACCTGAGACCTGTTTAATGATTACGTTTGGGAGTAGGGAGAATTGATTTGCAACTGGGATGTCATCTGAACTTTCTAGTACCAATTTCCTCGCCGTTTTTCTAAGTGGCGGGAATTCGAAGTTGTCCTCGTCTTTTCTTTTTTGTTGATTACTTCTCCTTGAGGGAGAAGGAGGAGGAGTATTACTCGGGGAATTTTTGGGAGAGATTTCATGAGAGCAGCCTGGGTTTGTACAGGGGGAGAGAGAGTCAAAATCACTCACCGCTTGTTGGAGGGTTCCTTGGATGTCCTGGTATTCACTCCATGCCAGTTGGTATAGTGAGTCTGATTCAACGTGTCCGGGGTCAAGCCTAAGTAGAGAAACGGTTTTTTCTTTCTCGTTGCAAATAATTTGCAACCTTCTGATATAGCTTTTCATTGCGGTGAGCTCATCGCATGGTGTGGGAGCAGTACCGTTGGATGCTATAGATTGCGGAGATAAAGGAGAAAAGTCCATGTCAGATTGCTGTGCCATTGCTATTTACCGAGTCGTATGCCGTGAGAGTAACCAAGTAATTAAGTGAAGATCTGAACTACACTAATAGCACTGAAAAGTGCTGTAGCCAGATGAATGATTCGTAAAGTAGAGAACGTGAGTCGTGAGTATGAATTGGGGCGTATAGGAGACGCATCCAATTCGATAGAGGGAGATTTCTTGCGGGCCACTGTCTAGAGCGGCGACCAGTCAACCTCTATAGTCCGAGTCAGAAAGAAATCCGAAAATCAATCTTCTAGTCTGCTGATTGTCGTGAGAATGATATTCTTATTCTTACCTGTAACGTTAAAAAAAAAGTCGAAGTATAATAAGAAAAAAATGCGTGGATATTTGTTGAAGTTTTTAGAAACGCCAATGAATTGACTTTTTTTTAAGACGAAAGAACAAAATATACTATGTAAAAATTTTCACCACAAAAAGACGTACACTTGCTCACAAAAGTAAGTATGCAACTCATAGCACAAGTGAAAAAGCTCTAGTTCTCAAATAAATATCAGAAAAATTCTATTTTGGAGGGGCTTTCTAATTCAAGCCATAAAGTAACGAAAAATAAACCAAATCATTATATTTTAAAAACTTTAAGAGTAATTTTGTTAACTACCAGTAGAAATTTAAATCGCAAAAGTACGTATCCACTCTGAATTTTGACTTAAGTCGACAATCGAAGGATGGAAATTCACAGCAATCAACGACGTCACAATAGGCTGAATGAAACTCTCACAAAAGTAAGTATGCAACTCATAGCTTAAGTGAAAAAGCTCTAGTCCTCAATTGATTGATTGGATATTAATGTCACACTGTTCAGCTACCCGAGGGCTTTTGGCGACGGACCATGTAATTTTGAACCATGGTCAAGTGACGTGGATGACACCTGAGCTGGCACCCCCCTCTCCTAACTACCACACCAACAGGAGGACGTTTCAGCTCTCGACAGATTTAACGTGCACGGTGGGTCTTTAGTGGTACTGGACTCGAACTCGTGACACGGCAAACCAGGATCCGATGCCTATACCACTCGGCTACCTCTAGTCCTCAAAGAAATATAAGAAAAATATTATTTTGGAGAGTGTTGTTTATAGCTTCTGATTCAAGTCATAAAGTAATGAAAAATAAACCAAATCATTATATTTTAAAATAATTTTGTTAACTACCAGCATAAATTTGAATCACAAAAATTTGTATGCACTCTGAATTTTTGACTTTTAAATAGGCAGAATGAAACTTCTCGAGTGATTTTCGTATTTCAGTTATAAGTTAAGAAGTTCTACAACAAAGCTTGTAAGGTTGAGCTTTAAGTACATCAACAATTCACCAATGCCTCCACGTGGAAAAGAATTATCAAAAGATCTGAAGGATGTAATAATGAAGCTCTATAAGGAAAGCAAATCCCAGAGACAAATCGCTAAAATCATAGGCAAAAGTCCTGCAACAATGCAAAAAATCATTGAAAAGTTCCAGGCTGAGGGAAATACCTTAAACAAGCGAAGAACAAGACGACCGCCCATTTTCACGGATCGAGAAGGGCGAATTATTGTTGGAAATGTGAAAAAAAAATCCGAAGATTAGCGCACCAAAATTGACAACTAATGTGAAAAACAATTTTGCGAAGTCAAGCAATCCTGAAACAATTCGCCTTGTGTTACGGAAGGCAGGATACCATGGTCGAAGTATGCAAAGAAAACCATTTGTTAGCAAAGTGAATCGCAAAAAGATAATAGATTTTGCAACAGAAAATGAAAAGCATGACTTAAATTTTTGGAATTCGGATGAAAGTAAATTCAACATTCCCGAGTCAGATGGACACCAAAAAGTTTGGAGGAAAGCAGCTCTAGAACCAAAGAACATGAGAGGAACAACTGTAAAACACGGTGGTGGTTCGATTATGGTTTGGGGTTGCATGGCAGCAACTGGAGTAGGAAATTTAGTTATAATCGACGGAATAATGAATCAATATAGCTCTTTGAATATTTTAAAGATTAATCTAAGCCAAAGTGCTTCTAAATTGGGATTCGATGGATCCTTCGCTTTCCAACAAGATAATGATCCCAAACATACTGCTCGGGTTGTTCGGGAATGGCTGTTATATAACGTGCGAAAACAGGTAAAAACCCTACCAATACTAGTGGGATTATCTCGATCGCCAAATTAGAAAGCAAGAGATAAAAACTAGGAATGATCTAAACAAAGCCGTTTTGGAGGAGTGGCAGAAAATACCATCTTCTGTCACTAAAAATTTAGTAAAATCAGTACCATCTAGATTGAGAGCTGTTATTAAGGCCAAAGGCTATCCAACAAATTACTAAATTTTTGAAAAATTGTAAAATTTGCCGTTTTAATGTCTTTGTTTTTATTTGCCTACTTACTTTTATGATGTAAACTACATCCTATTTTAAGTTAAGCTAATCTTGCTAATTAATTATTTGTATTTTTTTAAAAATATTTTTCATTTTTTAATTAAACTCGATTTTGCAGTAATCCAAATAAATCGTTAATTTGAAAACTAATATTGTAGGTCTGTTTTTTTTCATAGGACATCATCACATACACTCTGCATACTTACTTTTGAGGCTAAGTGCATATGTAATGCATGAAATACAGCATGCTTTATTTCAAGTAACGAAAACTGACGCAAAGCAGTAGTTGGTTTCGAAAAAATAACCACTACACTGAGTTTTTTTCTTCCTCCCCCCACCCCCTGCTTCTTTCTCCATTCGAACCCACTCGATGTACCGACTTTGATCGATCGTCATGCTTGAGTTGCTCTCCATTCCCCTTACTTTTAAGGGGTTCGTCAATCTTTTCTTTCTTTCAGGATCTATATTTCCATCATTTTGGGCATAAACGCGAATGCTCTGGCACCCGAGAGATCTAATTTCAGTCAGTGCAGTGAATGAGAGTGAGAAAAGTACTCAGTTGGAGATATAAAAAAAATGTTAGCCGAATGTAATTAGAAAACATGAGAAATAATAAAATGGAAAAGTTAACATTAGTACTACACCACTTTTTTAGTAAGTAAAAGTTATTTATATAATTTTAAACCCAGATTCTTAAATTCAGGTGGCAAAATACAAAAATTTCGGCCGCGGCATTTCTTCAGGGGGTTGGTAATTCGACTGGCGTACTTCCGCTCTGGCATATAAGTTACGGAGTACCTGTCCCTAAATGAGGGACGTACCTCCTCATCAGAATTTTAAAATTAAGAGCTCTAGCGATAACGTTGAATTCTGTTAAATTACTGTGAGTTGGATCGGATAAAAAAAATTCGTCAGCTATTCCCGCTAATTTTAGTTTAAGAATAGTGACTTTCTCAGCGTTAGACCAATTATCTAAATTTGCAACATAACAATAGAAGACACGAACAAATTTAGGAATGACAAACATTATTTTTTACTACTTAAAGAGCATGAGAAGAAACGTGAGCTGATTACAATAAATTAGTAACAAATTCGTTAACTTCAGATAAACGGTGGATCATCCATAAAAGTTTACTCTACCGGCAGATGGCGCTATCAGTGGGAAGAAAAATACTTCTTTAAATTTATGCCATAAATATCTCGTAGGATTCGTACTTGTATTCTTTCTTTCAAATGTCTTGGAGAGTGTAGTCATAAAAACAAAATTCTTTCCATTTTTTGCAATTTGTAAAAATGAGCAAGTTTTCACTGATATTTTATGAGTATTATAATAGACATTAAATTATGGATTAATTAATTATATATCAATAAATAATGGGTATATAGATATAAATATTTATCATCAAGAAAGGTCGTGTCGCCATCTATCGTCCCTTCGGGCAAGTAGTTTCACTGAGCTTAAATCGCACTGTATGGTGCTCAAGGCCAACGACAGGCGTACCTCTTGCCCATGCCACGATGAATTTCGTGGGCCTCGTTCTGACTACGTCAGACAGGTGGCATTAGCCACAACAACAACAAATAGGAAGCAGCGAATGAACTTGTTCACGGTCATCCTAAAATTAAATATGTATACTCTTCAACAAAGTGGAGTGGCCGCGGTAGCCGAGTGGTATAGGTATCGGACCGTGGCTTGCTTTGTCACGGGTTCGAGCCCAGTACCACTAAAGACCCGCCGTGTAGGGCAGCGATGCACGTTAAATCTGTCGAGAGCTGAAACGTCCTCCCGTTGGTGTGGTGTGGTAGTTAGGAGAGGGGGGGTGCCAGCTCAGGTGTCGTCCACGTCACTTGACCATGGTTCAAAATTACGTGGTCCGTCGCCAAAAGCCCTCGTGTAGCTGAACAGTGCGACGTTAATATTCAATCAATCAATCAATCAACAAAGTGGAGAAACCCGTTTCTCTCTCTTTTCCACACTCAAAACAACACAAGCAGCTATTAAACAACACAAGCAGTATAATTTTAAGTTATTTTTAGAAGAATTTTAAATCCTTAAAATTCTTCTAAAATAACTTAAAATTATACTAGACTTACTCTCGACCAATAGGAACAGAGCAAGCCGGCCAATAGCGAAGCGAGCACTGGGATCGCCTCGGCACCCAAACTCAATTCCTATTGACACACCCACTCCTTAAGAGCCACCATAGGCTGTCCCCTGATTGGACCACACATCCTCAAGCTAATTCAGTCAAATACTCGCTCATTTTGGGCGAATTTCAGACTAACCAGATTTGATTTTTATTTGAATTATCATCAGATTCATAAAAAAAAAGGATTTGATCGGACTGAGCACGTACCTTTCTGACTCCCACAGCCCTTTTCAGGGCTCTTGCGACAGAGCCAACCTCTACTCTTTCTACCCTGCTGATAAAACGTTTACGACTTGGAAATGGCCAACCTACCTACCGACATGGAACTGGAAATAGCAGAATCGCAACGGAACACTACGAGGACACCTTCGCCTCAGATTACTCCGTGTGAGCAGTTGAAATTTAATAAAGCTCAACTAGCCAAAATGGAAACCTTTCGCAGATGCAAACAGGCCTGCGTTGACGCACTGATGAAGATGCCCGACCACCACCCAGATGAACCCTTCTACGTCAGAGCACTCACTGAGCTGCACGACATCGAAGAAACCATGGCACTCGCGGTAAGTGACATTGACTCATTCGAACCCTGCATTATCCCTGGCTGCCCCCATCATGAAAAAACTCCTCTAAATTCCCCTGTAAAATCGACCCCTGAAACTAACTACTCTGGAAAAAGGAAAGAAATTTCCAACTTCGAATATCCCTCCCAAAGAAAAACGGCAAGAAAAGTAATTCTTGAAAATACTGATAATGAAGACATAAATTTGTCACAAAATAAATTTGAACTGCCGCAAGGCACTCACCTTAACAACCTCGAAAACTCAGGTCCCGTCGCCAACGAAAACCCCAATGGCTCGAACAATTCGGCCAGTCAAAATTCTCAACAAAATCAACTCCCACCACCCATCATGCTTTTCGTTGAAAAGAACTACAAAGCCCAAATGGCTGCAATTACGAAAGCATTCCCCAAAATAAGATCCCGCCTAACGGGTGAATTTCTAAAACTGTATACTGACAGCGCCGAAGAAAGACGCATGGCCGTACAACACCTTAAATTACTTAAATTTCAATTTTATACCATAAAATCAAAAGCAGAACGCCCCATTAAAGTCGTAATCAAGGGCCTCCCCAGAAACACAAACCAAGAGGAAATTAAACAGGATTTAGAAATACTAGGATTCACCCCGGATAGAGTTAATCAATTAATAGGAAGAAAAAACAAACGCCCCCTCCCAATCTTTTTAATCACCCTCCCCCGTAACCTTGATAATCTCAAAATATTCGATCTTAAAACTCTAAATTATCTCAGCATCAGAGTTGAGGGTTACGATGGTAGGGGTGTAACTCAATGTTACACCTGTAACAATTTTAATCACAGCTCTGAAAACTGCCATCTAAACCTAGATGTCTAAAAATGTGGTGAAACCACCTCACCCGAGATTGCCCCATTAAACAAAAAACTAGAAACGCCTTACTGCATTAATTGCAACATATATGGTCATATGGCAAATTATAGAGGTTGCCCCTCATTCCCCAAACCCCCAAAAGGAGCCGCGAAAAATAACAGAAATTCTTACACTAACATTTACAATAGCTTAGTTAGACCAAATATCTCCTACGCTCAAGCGACAACCGGAGCTATTAATTCCAAAACACCCTCCAGATGGCGACACGTGGACCTGAGTCTTCGGCACAAACTGAGACCAACAAACCAATTCCCCCCAATAACAGATATAATAATAATCACTTCCCCAATTTTAATCGTAGAAATAACAATTTTAACTTTAATAACATGAATAATAGCAATAATATTAATATCCAAACAACACTGCAAATGACAATGCACTGTCTAATGCAGCTTTCCCAATTTCTTTGTAACGGCAATAATTTAAATACAAACCAACAATTAAATCCCAATCAAATGTACGCCCAAATAGAGGCATCGTGTAACAATATTAATAATGTATAGTACATCCCCGATTGGTCTCAGTTTGTGTTCATGGAACGCAAACGGCTTACTAAGAAAAATTGCTGAACTACGTATTTTTATATAGAGAAGCACTCCCGGATATTTTTCTCATACAAGAAACACACCTGAGACCTTCACACAACTTTAATATAGCGAATTACACCTGTCACAGAAATGACAGAATCTCCGATGGTCCGCGGACCGCAGGTGGAACTCTGATCCTTGTTAAAAACTCTCTCAAACACTACTGCCTCCCCACCCCTCCTCTTCGAGCTCTTGAAGCAACTAATATTATACTAACTCCCCCAAGCATGATCCCATTTCAATTACTTGTGTTTATATTCCTCCCTCTTCCGATGAAAATTTATTTACTATAGACATCGAGCACTTTATTCAAACAGCTAGTAATTGTATTCTCTTCCGGAGATTTCAATGCAACTCATAACGCTTGGAATTGTAAATAATACTACCAGAGGAAGACACCTCTTTAATTTCGCTAATATGCTCAACTTAAATATCGCTTTTTTCCTCAACTCCTACTAGATTTGGTCACAATTCCGCTAACACCATTGACATCGCTCTAATCAAAAACTTCTACTACCCCTTTACAATTAACTCCATCGACGATTTATCCTCTGACCATAAACCGGTTTTCTTAAATTTTAACTTCAAACTCGCAGAAGCACCCCCAAATCCCAGAGCGGTCTCCACAGATTGGAAAACTTTCAAAATAAATCTAAATAAAAATATTTCTCTTTGACTTCATCCTAATAATATTAACAACACTAACGATCTAGAACAAAAAATCACAGAGTTCACCGAGGCGGTCATTGATACTCATAGCCACGCCTCCCGTCCAATAGAAACAGACCGAAGAAACTTCACTCCGCATAACATTAACCAGCTGATTAAAATCAAAAATTACTTCAGAAAACGTTATCATCAAACCCTCAATCCCATTTTCAAATCACATTATAACAGAGCTCAATCTGATCTTAAAAGAACTTAAAAAAATATAATGATATCATTTGGCAAAAAAGACTCGAAGCTCTTAACACCGCAGACAATAGCCTTTGGCGCACGCAAAAATTTTTCAAAAATAAAAGACCAAAAAATTCCACCTCTTAACTGTGCGACAGGTACGGCAGTCACTGATCAGCAAAAAGCTAACCTTCTTGCAACTAACATAAAAAATAATTTTGTTGAAAACGATCGCGAAGATGATAATTATAAGCAAAATGATGATTTAATAAATACTACCGTAAATAATTTTCTTTCTACCCCCCCTAATTCTTTCATCGAACCTGCTCTCCCGGATGAAATTATCCACTACATTAAACATATCAATGCCAAAAAAGCCCCTGGTAAAGATTCTATAACTAACCGCATGTTAAAAAAACTTTCCAATTAAACTAATCCTAATTTTAACAATCCTTATTAACAAAATCCTCAAATTCAATCACTTTCCAGATAACTGAAAGAAGCCATTATTTTCCCCATTAACAAACCTGGCAAGGACCCTCATCTCGCATCTAGTTACAGACCAATATCTCTCCTTTTCTACTATCGGTAAATAACCGAATCTATTATTCTTCACAGACTAAAAATTTTATCAATGAAAATAACATCCTCAATCCCAATCAGTATGGTTTCACTAACAAACTCTCTACCCTTCACCCACTTTTAAGACTAACCGAAAATATCTCTGAAGGTTTCAGAAAAGAAAGCACGGGAGCAGTTTTTCTGGATATCCAGAAAGCCCTTCGACCGTGTTTGGATTAATGGTCTTACTTTTTTAAGCTAATTACCTTTAAAATTCCTCATCCTCTGATTCATCTTATTCACTCCTACCTCACTAATCGCTCCTTCCGAATCAGAATTAACGAGACCCTTTCTAATGAACACTCTGTTTCTGCAGGGTGTCCCCAAGGTTCCTTGCTCGGTCCCTTGCTATTTAACCTCTACATCAACGATATCCCTAACTATTCACTCACTAAAATTAATCTTTACGCTGATGATACTGCCATTCACGCCACGTATAAAAATCTTAAAACAATTTCCTTCGCATTAAACAAACACCTTCTACTCTTGCAAAATTTTTACGACAAATGGAAAATTAGCATAAATGTCGAAAAATCTACTGCCATTATTTTCACGAAAAAACAGTCTCTCCCACCACCTATTATCATGTACAAACACTCAAATCCCCTGGTCTCAGGAAGCCAAATACCTTGAATTATCTTTGATACACACCTAACTTGGAAACAACACATTTATTACGTTCGCGACAAATTCCGGAAAATAATGTTTAAACTTTTTACCCCTAATTGGCCGAACTCTCATTTAAGTATAGAAAAACAAAGTGCTTCTCTATACAGCCGTTATGCGTCCCATCTTAGCTTATGCATGTCCAGTTTGGGGTTATGCCGCTAAAACAAATATTAATATACTTGATACCCTGCAAAATTCTTTTAATACGTATGATCGTCAAAGCCATAAGATACATGCGTAATGACGACATACGTAATGCTCTTAAGATTAAAAGTTTCAAATCTCACATTCAGAATATAGCTATTAACTTTTTAACGATTTAGAAGCTACCAATAATATAAATATGCAAAAATTTATCTCATTATACCCCTAATGAAAATACAAAAGAGACCAAGAAGAATTCTTCTTGACTCCTATAATCCCCCGTAATTCTATTTCCTCGTGCAATTTTTATTGCACACCATAATTGCTAAAATTTAACTTTCTCTTTTATATTTTTGTCAATAATTTTCTCCCTGCTCTCCCCACTGGACATGCTCCTCCCCATAATTTAAATCTCAGCCCCCGGGGCAGCCAATCGGAGTCAATGATCACTCTACCCAACATCCAATCAGAGAGCAATCTCTTAGCTCTCAGCCAAGCCAAAAAACTCAAAAAACTTTTCACCCAGATGAAGAACCATAGCCACGCCTCCCGGACTCCATCGCCCAACCAATCGCCATCATGCCACTCAGCAGAATGTCAAACTCCACTTTTGCCATGCCCAACATCATAGACTCTCACGATATGGGATTGAGGACTGTTTACAGTCCAGACGCCCAAAAATAAACGCCTATTCAACGCGAATTTCAGACGAGGCGGTTCTTCCGACGGTGCGGGTAACCCTGTGCCGAAAGTTTTTCCGACCTCCACTTTTTTTTAAAGTCCGCTATAGCGGACATGGCTTTAATTTAATTAATCATTCACACTTAACGAACAACACAAATGCATTTAAACAATCACAAAACACTTAAATTCTCATTTATATTTACAAAAAAAGTAAATTATTAATTTCTCATGTTATCACTTTAAATTACTCACACAATATTTTATAATAAAGCAGCAAAGGGCTAAGTGAAAGCTGAACTCATGCAACTCATCCAGTTAATCCTGATTGAGATTGAGCTTCCTGCGGGAAGCAGGTTCTCCTATTAATCCATCAACTATATAAGCAGTTTCATTGCACAGCATCTTCTCCTTTTGGGTTTTTTGAGGTGAACTGTCACCGTCTTAATTTATTACCTTCTACCGTCCTGTTTTCCTTCGCCTCACCGGCGTTCTGCTTCGTCAGAACGCTTGTGCTTGGGGTACTTCATCCCTCCCCGTGGTCCGTCGCCAAAAGCCCTCGTGTAGCTGAACAGTGCGACGTTAATCTTCACTCACTCACTCACTTCATCCCTCCCCGTTTTTCGTGGGAGTTTAGACTGTAACGGCGTGGCACATAGTACACAAGGAAGCCTGACACATAGCGGTGTTTTGGAGTGAAAGTGTGCTAATAATATTAAATACTTTTGACTTTTCAAGCGGATTCGAGCGGGTGAGATCGTTTTGAATTTTTATTTTGTATTGAAATTTAGTTCATATATTTTTTCTTCTATTTTCGGATAAGAGAGCTTTTAATTTAATTATTTACACAAGATAGTGTATTTATACAATTTTGAGTATTGGAATAGAGAAGACAAAATGGGTGACTACCCTCACCCAAATAATAATATGGAAGTGGAACACGAAAATTCAACTTTTTCATTCAATAAATATAGGTGTAATCTCACAGATAGAGAATTATTGACCAAGTTTGCGGACAGACAAAACTTAAGCACGTTGCCAAATATTACAATTTTCTTAAAATCGGAAAATGGCTTTCAGAATGGTAATCCTCTTAAACTAAAAGAAAATATAATGAAAGAGTTCACAATTAAAAAAATATTCTAAGTATAAGCAAAACAAGAAACAGTGAGATCATAATTAAAACCAATAATTGCGAGACCGCCAAAGAAGCTTTAAAAATTAAAGAAATTAATAGAGTAAAAATAAGTACAAGATTATCCTTTACTGGCCTAACCACTAGTTATATATTGCACGGAATAGACACAGAATATACAATAGACGACATAAAATCGGAATTAGAAAATTACAATTACGCAATTTTTTGATATCCAACGCTTTACCAAAAAAACGGAGTCTGGATTTAAACCGATCAAAACAGTTAAAGTTACCCAAATTGGATGCAGTATTCCTGAAAGAGTTCCTATTGGATTTGAAATGATTAAAACTACTCTTACTATGAAAACCTAGGCAATGCACAAACTGCTGGAAATTTGGACACCTTCAAAATTTTGTAGAAGCGCAATAAAATGCCGAATTTGTTCACTGAACCATTCTGTAAACGAATGCAAAGAAATACAAATAAAAATGCAGCTCTTGTGGAGAGGGACATGAAGCTAATGATACAGATTGCAAAAAGATATAAAGAAGAAATTGAAATATTAAAAATTAAAGTACAACAACAAATCTCGAGAAACGAAGCAGTTGAAAAATTCCAAAGGGAAAAAAAAAAACATCATACTGGCCAAAACATATAATGATCAAACAGAGAAGATAGAAAATCTTGAAAAAAGTTAGCGAAACTAGAAATGAAATTTGAAGAAACCAATAACATATTCGAAAAGAAATTAGAACAAATAGTACAACTCTTCACGTCAGAACTGAATACCGTGGTCGCACAAATAAATTTACGATTTTCTTCCCTAATGAATACCATGGAATCCACCCTAAAAAAAGTTGCATCCAATATAACAATTCAAAAAGATGATGATTGTATCATAAGTAGAAAACAGAATGAAAAGGCAAAAAGATTCAAGAAAATATCAGAACAGAGAGGAAACTCATTAGATCGTGTAGTAGAAAAAAATAAAGGAACTTAAATAAATAATCACATTTTCTTATATTTTCTCGCTAAAAACTCACTATTAATCTACTTTTTTTTTTCGAATTTTTCAACTAATTCGTAGTATCGAACCTTTTTTTTTCCGTTTTAAATCATGAACATAATCCAATGGAATGCACGTGGAATTAAAAACAAGAGGCCTGATATTCTTTTCGCTCCAATCTTTCAAAAAGCAAGTATTTTAATAATTCAAGAAACCTGGTTACATCCAAATGATATTTTCACAATTCCCAATAAGAATATATTCAGAATTGATAGAGAAATCAAAAGAGGAGGAGGATTAATGATAGTTTTAAATAAAGATATTAGCGCAATAAAAATATTCTCAGAAATTAGTGAAGATTTAGAAATTTTAATAGTCAGAGTTCAAATAGATTTAAATCCTATCACAATTTTTAATATATACATCCCACCGGGTAACTTTCAAGACAGCAATTTATCTAAAATAGCATCATATATTGATAATCACAATTTGATATTGGGAGATTTCAACGCGTCTCATGAGATATGGGGATCAAAAACTCTAGTGCTTCTGGAAAAAGATTTTTGACTGGATCATTGAAAATGACTTAATATTATTAAACGATAAAAGTCCAACTTATCTCCATTCATCGGGAATTTTTACATCTATAGATCTTTCTTTAGCATCTATAGATTTAAATTATGATTTATCCTGGTCCACGAATACTGATAATTTTGGAAGTGACCACTTCCTATAATAATTAATTACAAAAGAGCAAACAGGTCAGTAACTACTAATTGTAAACAAAACACAAATTGGAACAAATTTATCAATATTATTCAACAAAATATAAATTTAAATGAAAACATAAATATAGATATTATAAAAGAAATTAAAAAAGCTCAAATCTTATCTCAAGGAACCGAAAAAAACCTGATCAGTTCCAGAGCTCCATGGTGGACAGCAGCATGCGGGCATTTAAGAGCCAAAAGAGAAAAACTCCTTAATAAAGCAAGGAAAACTTTAAAGAAGAAGACTGGATAAAATATAAAGCAATCTTCTCCTAAAGTTCTTTTTAAAATCATCCGAATAATTAAAAATAGAACAAATTCTAACTATTCATCCTTTAATATTATTGAAAATAACGGAACCATATTAACAAACGAACAATCCCAAGCAAACTGTTTTTACAATATTACGCAAAACGAAACAACGATAGTATTCCAAATATTTCTATTCCGACAATAGCCAGGATATTAATAAACCTTTTTCTTTAAAAGAATTAGAAATAGCAATATCTCATCAAAAGAACAGTAGTCCAGGGCATGATAAGATTTCTCCAATCAATAAACCATCTCCCCATCAAAGCAATATATCTCCTTCTAAAATCATTTAATGACAGTTGGTTTTCAAGTCAAATTCCTAAAGACTGGACTCACGCACTTATCCTACCTTTCATAAAACCTCACAAAATCCCAAGGAAGTTTCGTCATACCGTCCTATTTCTCTTACCTCAGTAATTGCCAAATTATTAGAAAGAATGATTCTACATAGAATGTTGATTTCAGTTTTCAAAACAAAATTTTTCATGTTAATCATCATCATGGTTTTTACCCTCACAGAAGCAGCATTAATACATTACTTCAATTACAACATGACATCATACTGGCTAGAGAACGCAAAGAATATTTTATTTTGGTAGCGTTGGATATTAAAGCAGCATATGACTCAGTGTGGCCAAATGGCCTTATTTCTAAACTAAACAAAGTTGGATACTCTGGTAGATTACTACGATGGATTCAAAACTTCTTACATCAAAGAACAATTCAAATCAAATGGAGAAACATTTTTGAAAAATCGTTACAAACAATTATGGTGTACCCCAAGGGTCTGTCTTAAGTCCTTTCCTTTTTATGATTTATATGTCAGATATTTTTGAAATTCAACACGACAGCCATCTTCTGGTTTATGCTGATGACATATTTTTATATAATAGTGGTACGAATTGGAATAAAATAATAGGCGAAATGCAAGAATCTTTAAATAAAATTTCAGTCTGGTGTAAAAAATGGAAATTATCCACCTCTCCAGAAAAAAAAAAAGCAGTCTACTCAACTTTTCCAGAAAAAGAAGCACAATACCTCCATTACTTAAAAATATGCGACAAACCTATTCCCGAAGTGAAGAGTCTGAAAATCCTGGGTATCATCTTCGACCCCAATACCACCTGGAAAATCATATTAATTACCTACGTCAAAAAGGATTCAAATATTTAAATGCAATAAAAGCCTTATCTTCTCCGAAAATAGGAACAAGATCTGATCATCTTTTAAATATTATTAATGCCACAACTGTTCTATCTTTGACTATGGAAGTCAACTATTTTCCTTTTCTAGCAATAGCAACAGACAAAAACTAGAACCGATTTATAATGCTGCCTTACGGTTAGCCCTAGGTCTCCCAAGAAATACCCCGTTGGATTTATTAAGAGCAGAGTCTATGAATGGAAATATTAATTCTCGCCATAATTTTCTTTGCCAAAATTTATAACCAAGCAAATAGCATTAAAAGACTGGTCACCGAACGCTAGGTTATTTTGGAATATAGATAGTAATTTTTATAAATATAGAGAAAAAGAGATCAGTATTTTTCAAAAGACGATCAACCTTCTCCAAGAATTATGCATCTCTAAAGTAGATATTCTTCAATGGATCCCTCCTCCCCCAATCTACGATAATCGCAAAATAAATATATATACTCATGAACTACCATTTCAAAACAAAGATCTTCCAGATGATATAGTACAAAATATGTTTAATGATTACATTCAGCCAAAATTTAATAACAATATCATAATAGCAACCGATGGTTCAAAAATACTAATCAAACATCAATAGGAATTTTAATCCCTAAGAAAAAAATTCGACAAAATTTCATACTGAAAGACATGATTTCAATATTCACAGCTGAAGCTATAGCCATATGGACTGCATTAAAAAATTGGGTTTCTGAAACAGAAAACTATATCATCTTGACGGACAGCTTATCAGTCTTAAAAAGCATCCAAAATATTAATAGAAAATCCAATACGATAATATTAAATTTAAGTTCAACTTTACATCAGTGCCTCCAAATAGCTCAATCAATTACATTCATTTGGGTACCAGCTCACAAGGGAATAGAGATTAATGAAGAAGTTGACAAATTAGCTAAAGCCTCTCCAGAGCCGTGGAATATTATTTCTTGGATAACTTATGAAGATCTACATACCTATTTTAAAAAACAACACAAAATCAAAAGTGAAGAAATATGGAAAAAGAGCAAGAGACATAAAAAATTTTTTATATTTCTCATCTTCAAAAGTGGAACAGACAGGCAGCAAAAAATAGAAATACAGAAGTTTTAATCAATAAGTTGCGAGTTAAAAAGTTACCGTTAAATGATATATATTTCCTTTTAAACTAACAGATTCTCCTTGTGTGCAGATTGTAAAGTACCCGAAACTAGTGAACATTTTATATTAAACTGTACCAAATACAAATCACAGCGTGAAATTTTGAAAAATTTTATCTCCAACCACGGCGAATGGTCTTATTCCTCAATAGCGAAGTGTAAATCAATAGAGCATGTTCAAAAAGTTGAAAAATTTCTGACATCATCCAATAGATTCTAAAATTCCAGTTACTCTATACTCTACTTTCTTCAATCTCAGTTGAAGCACAACTCGATAATTCCAATTACAGATAGACTGCAATCACGAACTGTGTGTTATATCTTGGATTAGAAACTGATCAAAATTTTATCGGAGCATAAGGCGTTAGCCAGGTCTCCACTTTTTCAGTGCTTGCACTGAACTGAACTGAACTGAACTGACACATAGCACACGATATACTAGAAAGAGGCGCTGCTGTGAACTGTTCTGGCTTTTGAGCGGGAAGGAGAGAAGAGTCTGGAACGCAAGATGGACGAAGCTGCTTGTAGTTTCCGTTTGAAATTTAATTGTAAATGAAATCATTAATATAGTGATGTGTTTTGATGGAAATTAAAATAGAAACAGAGTCTAACAACAAAAGAAATAGTTGGGGTAAGTACTTTTTCTATCTGAAAGTACCTTCAGGCGTATTTTAAATTTGATCTCAATTTTTGTATTAAAATATGGGTACAAATTAAATACAGCAATCATTCTTAATTCACTTTTTGTATTAAATGCTGGATTTTGATTATTTTAAAGCCTTTTTCTTATCCCTGCTATTCTAGTTAATTTATGATTTGTTTTTAAATAAAAACAAAAATTTATCCTATGTAAAGGAAGAAAATTTATTTTGTCTGGGGTTGAATTAAACACATAAAATTGTTCTTTTTTTAGTTTTAGTTAATGTATTCTGATTTAAAACTGTGTTTTCTATGTGTGAGATATAAATTAAAAGTCTCTCAACGGTGTTTAAAAAAATCCATTGTAAACACAATATTAAGAATTTGTGAAGAGTGAATGATAAATAACTTATGAAAATATTGTAATTATAGCACGATTTGAAGGTGCAGTGAAAAAAAAATATATGTATAAAGTGTATTAAAAGTAGAAATATATTTTTGATTTTGCTGAGTCAACGAAATATTTATGACTTCTCTTTTACTGAGAGGAAAAAAAAAGCTGACTCATTACGTTTCAGAAGTTCTCAAGGTTAAATGCATAAATTATGTAGCTATTCCAATCATATAAGAATTTGTTTTTTATAAGTTGTTCAGTAAAATTTTTGTTTCTGTGGATTCAGAATACCAGCGGAATTATTTTACTGTCATTATTGTGTTAGATTTTTTTTTTGCGAATAGAAGTGTTTGGTTTTTCTGAAAAAAAAAAAGTAAATCTGTAGATTTTATTTGAATGGTGTTCTTTGATTTAAAAGTGGTCATTACATTGAAACATTTTTAATAAAAAAATGTGTTTGTTTTTACAAATATAAACATCTAGTATTATTTTCGAGTTAAGGGTGAAGTTGTAGAATTTCTATAGATAGAATTTTTTTTTAATATACTTGCTCGCATTTGTTTGTTTTAAATTGAAAATAAATGACAATTAATGAATGACAAATTAAATTTTGAAGAGACTTTATGAAGAGATAATTTGGACTTAAGGTGTATGTTATTGTTTTGCATTGAAATGTTTATTTTTTATTTTTGTGCTTGTTTGATTATTCTGGTATTGTAGTTACGTAAATATTTTAATCACTTGAAAATTTTGAAAATAGAATTCGAAGTGCTGAATATGTATGTATTCGTTATAATTTAAGAGTATATTTGTGCATATTTTGGTACAGTGCAAAATCGATAACTACTTTTAGTTAAATAATATATCGAAAAATAAGTTTCTTACTCGTCTTATTTTAATTTTCTTTTTGGAAAGCATTCTGATCTTGTTAGTCCCTAAATCATGGCATATTTAGCTAAAGGTAATAAACCTGATCTTTTGTCAGTATGTGAGGAAATGGGGGTTGAAGTAGATCAGTCCAGCAAGGTGGTAGATATAAAAAAATTGATTCTAATAGCGAATCTTATGTTGAAGAGGAAGTTAAGATAATTCTCGACAGAGTCATTAGTGATAGGAAAGAACGAGAAAGAAGTAAACAAGAAGAAAAAGAAAGGGAAGAAAGAAGTAAACAAGAAGAAAGGGAAAGAGAAGAGCGAATGGCTCGAGAGGCCAGACAACACGAATTAGAATTGAGAAAATTAGAATTATCGCAGCAGAATCAACCATTAAATGATGAATCTGGAAGAAGAGTTGAAATTGGACCTAAGATTCAATTGACACAAATCACAACTAAATTTGATGAAAAACATGATGAGATTAGTTTATACTTGATTAATTTTGAAAGGAAGGCAGAATTAGCTCAAGTACCAAAGAAGGATTGGGTGGCCTACTTGTTGGCAGTTTTACCAGCAGAACTCTCTAATATGCTAGCTAGAGAACCTACCGAAAGGGCAAATAATTATGATTTTGTAAAAGATCTTATATTGAAGAGGTACAGGTTGAACAGCGAAAAGTTGAAGCAATGTTTTTACAGACATCAAAAATCAGCAGAGAAGTCTTGGAGGAATTATGCTCATGAGCTGAATAGTTATTTTACAGAATGGATAGCTGAATTGCAGGTTAAAACTTTCGAGCAACTGAAAGATCTATTAATAACTGAACAATTGAAGTACCGTGTTCCAGCTGAAGTAAGAGAGCATTTTCTTGACTGGATCAAGTTAAAAACTCCCTATGAACTTGCAGAGAAATTAGACGAATATGAAAGCATCAAACAGAGTTTCAGAAGAGAAATCCCTAAGAAAAATAGTTACAAATTCCAAGGTGGTGTAAATTATAGTGGTGCCAGACCCAAGGAAACTCCTAAAGATTTCAAGTCAAAATTTCAAATAAAAAGGGAACCTGTCCATGAAAAAAAAATCACGAGAAAGACTTTGAGAAGAGAAGACAGCTTCGATGTTATGAATGCGGGTCTTATTCACATCTCAGACCACAATGTGATAAACTAAAGAAGAATTACGAAACAGTCGCGTCTAATGAAACTGTTAGAAATGGTACTGATGTATTGGCTCCATATACAAGTTTAGGAACAGTGAATGGAATTGAAATGCCTATACTACGAGATACTGGTGCAACTCTCGATTTAATATGTAAAAAATACGTAAAGCCTTCCATGTTTATAAATGAAACTGTGTGGATTCGAACTCCTCTAGAGGAAACCGCAGTGTGTCTGCCAATGGCTGAAATTGAGTTGGACTGTGTGTTTGGTCATGTGATTACGAAAGCTGCTGTTTTAAGAGATTCATTAGATCAAGGAAAATATCTTTTGGGAAATAAGACTGCTGCATTGTTTAAAGAAGTGAAGAAGAATAAAGAAATACAAGTGTATATGGTGAACGCTGTTGAAACACGTTCGCAGAAGAAATTGACTGAAGAGAGTAAACAAGATCTTAATATGTCAGAAGAAACTATTCCTGAAATTAACGAAAAGAATAAAGAATCTCCGGACGAACTGTATGATATTTTGCCTTTAATTCAACCTGAAATTTCCGAATCAAATCTTATAAAATTATCTCATAAAGATTTTGCAAAGGAACAAATGAACAGTGCTGAATTAAAAACACTGTTTGAAGAAGCTAAAAGCGGGTCTTCAAAGAAAAATCATTATATTGTCAAAAATAACTTACTATTTTTCCCAAAAGAAGATAAGGATGGCACTAAACGTAAATGTTTGGTTGTTCCCGAAAAGTATAGAAAAAATTTGATGACGATAGGTCACGAGGCGACTGCAGCTCATCTAGGAGTAACTAAAACGAAAGATGCCATATTCAAAACATTTTACTGGCCTAAATGCATTAGTGATGTTGAGGACTTTGTAAAGACATGCGACAAATGTCAAAGGGTGGATAAACCGCAAGATAAAAAGAAGGCCCCACTAAAAATTGTTCCCGTAATAACTGAAATTTTCACAAAGATTAACATCGATGCAAGTGGACCTTTACCAATGACACCGTCAGGAAATAAATATATAATTACGGCGTTATGTATGTCATCAAGGTATCCTGATGCCATTCCTGTAGCAAACCTTTGCTCAACAACTGTTATAAATGCATTGTTACAGATTTTCAGCCGAATGGGGTTCCCAAGAGAATTACAGACTGACCAGGGCACGTCATTCATGAGTGCACTAACTACGGAATTTTTAGAAAGATTTGGAGTTAAAGTAGTTAGAAGTTCTGTTTATCATCCACAAAGTAATCCTGTGGAAAGAATGCACAGAACCTTGAAGAGGATTCTTCGTGTCCTGTGTCTGGAGGCAATTCCAGATTGGGAGAAAATTCTTCCTCAAGCCCTCTTTGCCTTAAGGACTGTTATACACGATAGTACTGGGTTTTCACCAGCTGAACTAGTTCACGGGAAAAATCTAAGGACTCCTGTGATGTTATTGTACGAGAAACTGACAGAAGAAGAGCATGTAGAAAGCAGTGTTGTGGATTATGTATTTGAACTCATTAATAGAATGAAAAAATGTCAGGAATTGGCAATCCTACACATGGAAGATGCCAAACAAAAACAGAAGTTGTGGTATGATCGCCGGACCGTTAAGCGTCAATTTCAACTGGGTGAACTGGTTTTGGTCATAGCTCCATCCAGGCCTAACAAGTTATCTGTTCAGTGGGTTGGCCCTGGAGAAATAGTGCAACAACTCTCTGAGACAAATTATGTGGTCAAATTCCCAGAGAAGGATAAAACCCACGTTTATCATGTTAATATGCTAAAACCTAATATGCTAAATGACACGAGCGGTTATATTTCTAGAAGTTTCCGTCGCGCATATAAAAAGGATGCTCGCCGGTACGGCAAGGAGTTTTGATTAAGCCAGCGAGTAGTGAGGATTGTATTGACTAGCGATTAGCACGGCTGTGCTTGTGAATAATCTTTACTTACGTGTATTTTTAAACACTGTTATTGTGTTTGATTGCTGTTGAAGGTGTGAAGACCTTCGGATATTTACCCTGTGAATATTGCCGATGGATCCTGTATTGAAAGGATTGTATTTTTGATAATAAACTTGCATCTCTTTTAAAGAACTGATTATTTTTCTTTGTGATTGTTTTTGCATAAAATACTTGAACCCTCGTATCTACGTAGCAGTTTGGTGTCAGAAGTGGGGTTTTATGACAATAACAAGAGCGATGGATGAGCAACTGAAGGCTCTGTTGGAAAGCATCAATGACTTGAAAAGTGGCCAAGAAGAGTTTAAGGAGAGAATGGAGAATATGCAGAAGAGCCAAGAAGAAACTAAAAATGAGTTAGAGAGAAAATGTAGAAAGGCCAAGAAGAAACTAAGCAAGAAATGCAAAAATGTCAGGAAGATGTCAAAAATGCTCTAGAAAAGAAAATCGACAATGTTGAAGAGAAAGTTAATAGTGTGGAAGAGAAAATAGAACTGAAAGTTGAAGAAAAGATTGCAGCAGTTGAAGTGAAGATAGAGAAGAAAGTAGGGGGAAGAAATAGAAAGAATTAAAGAGCAAGTTGAAGAAAGGATTAAAAAGCAAGTTGAAGAAAGAATTGAAGAAGTCGCTGGGAATTTTACCCAGCGATTTGAAGATCTGGAAAAGAAACTTCTAGCTTGCGGAAATACAAAGAATGAAAGCAAGTTTGTACCTGTTTCTTCGGTATATATGCCTGCCTCTCCAGTGCCTCTGAATGCCTCACCAGTGTCTGTGAAACTCTCCACCTATGACGGAAAAACCAACTGGGAGGTATATAAGACCAACGGATGAACTGATGCCAATGGATGGACTGAAGGGGTAAAAGCATGTCAGGTAGCAGCATCCCTTAGAGGAGAAGCTGCTGAAATACTGCAGACTCTTCCCGACACAGAGCGACTGAATTTAAACTACCTATATAATGCTCTGGATCTTCGGTTTGGCCAGAAATACTCTAAGGAATACGCACGTCTGCAGATGAAAACAAGACTCCAGAAAACCGGAGAAAGCTTGCAGGAATATGTCTCCGAAGTTGAAAGGCTCGCCAACTTGGCTTTCTCCGACCACCCAGCAACTGTGCGAGAAACATTCTCTTTCCAGTATTTCGTGGACGGCCTGAAAGATGGGGAAATCCAGAAAGCTGTGAGAATGACAGATATCCAAGATATTAAATTTGACCTGTTATATGCCCTAAAAGTGGAGGCCGCCAATGAAGCTAGTTGCAGAGACAGCTATTCCGTCCGAGGAGCTAGAGTGGCTGCCGATGCGCCCTGTGAATATCCATAGAGGAAGGAGATTGAGAAACTGAGAGAGGAAATTCAAGATTTAATGGCTCAACGCCAGAACCTGAAGAGACGTAGAATCACGTGTTGGGGGTGTGGTGGAGAAGGGCATCTGAGAAGTAGCTGCCCCCGAATAAATAAAGAAGATCACACCATCAAGTTCTGAGGGTGCGGTAGAACCGGGCATGTAAGAAGTAACTTCCCTCGAGTAAATCAAAAAGATCCTTGTCGCACAAGTGTAACAGAATCAAAGAAAGTGTGCAGCAACCAAAAAAGATCAGCAGATGAAAATGGAGACGTCCGTATGAAAAGACCCTGTTCGGAGAGCAGCAAGAATCTCTCAAACAGCTTGAGAGTTGAAAAGAAATTTGCCGTGATAGATCCAGTAGTTCGCCAAGTCACGACGCCATCAACATCGGCATTGGACCCGTGGAGTGATGAGAGTGTCCAAAAAGATCAACTGGCTGATCCTGAAATAAAACCAATCATAGAATTCAAAGTGTCGTCTGACGAAAAGCCCAGCTGGCAAGACATCGCCCCTTTCCATCCTACAACGAAGCGTTACTGGGCTCTTTGGGACTCTCTCCATTTGAGAAATGGTGTTTTATATCGAAAATGGGAGTCTGACGACGGAAAAACACTCAGGTGGCAATTAATACTCCCAAAGACAAGAGTTTCAACAGTCCTTAAGGAACTCCATGGCAGTCCAACTGGAGGTCATTATGAAGACCTTACAAAAAGTTCGTGAGCACTTCTACTGGAACAATGTGTGGAGTGACGTCGAAATGTGTTGTCGCATATGTGATCCCTGTGCTGCACGCAAAGGTCCCAGAAAACGCACTAGAGGAAGACTGCTGCTGTATAATGTGGGAGCGCTTTTCGAACGAATAGCTTTTGACATCCTAGGTCCACTTCCGAGATCGTCAAATGACAACAACAACATCCTGGTTGTCAGAGATTACTTCACTAAGTGGCCTGAAGCCTATCCTATTCCCGACCAAGAGGCCTCAATTGTTGCAGAGGTTTTAGTTCAACACTGGATCTCACGATTCGGGGTCCCTCTACCACTGCACTCCGATCAAGGGAGAAACTTCGATTCTGCAGTTTGCAAGAGACTGTGTGAAATACTCGCCATTGACAAAACCAGGACAACAGCTTTGTATCCTCAGTCTGACGGCATGGTAGAGAGGTTCAATCGAACCATCCTGAACAGCCTTTCTCTCCTGGTATCCAGTAATCAACAAGACTGGGACAGGAAATTGCCATTTTTCCTGCTTGTCTACAGGAGTGCCGTTCATGAGACCACCGGCTATTCCCCATCCCAGATGCTCTTTGGACGTGATCTTCGTCTGCGTACAGATCTTCTGTTCAGTCGGCCACCAGATGCACCCTTGGCGCCTGAGGAGTATATCGAGAAACTCCAGGTATGGATGGAGAAAATGAATCATCTGGCTAGGGAAAGAATCAGCATGGCTTCCGAGAAGATGCAGACTCGATACGACGCAAGAGGAACCGTACACAACTTCCACGAAGGCAACAAAGTGTGGTTATGGAATCGAAACGTCGCAAAGGACTCTCTCCGAAGCTGCAGACGAACTGGGAAGGTCCTTACGCAGTCCTAAAAACACTGAATGACGTTGAGGTGCGGATACAGAAATCACCACACTCAAAACCGAAGGTAATACATTACAATAGGCTAGCCCCTTATCTTGGCCAAGATGAATAAGATTCTTAAATTTAGACCATGGTCATTAATTATTTTGTAAATAATGTAAATTATTTCTCTTTTCTAATTCCTTAGTTTTATTTTAATATTGGAATTTATATTTACATCTCTTCCTGTGCTTTCGATTTATTTGTATTGTATATGCTGTGGAATACATTTGTTACTTTATATGTGATTATTATAGATTCCTCTTACTCAGGGATTGTACTGCCCGAGATGTGCAGTCTTTGAGGAGGAGGCAGTGTTACGAATTTTGTGTAAATAGTGTAAATAATTTGTATTTGAGTGTTTAATGCATTTATATTACTCTATGTTATATTTATTTCATGTTAAAATTGTACTATTCACAAGCAGTGCCACCCCTTACGTTATAATGGAGATTCAATGAGAACTTGGTGAAATCTTGGCGGTAGAGCCACGTTGGCATCAATTTGGTGACTTTGGCGACCATTTTGGCGAATTCGAAACCCTCTGGAATCTTCTACAGAGTAGTAGATATCTCCACTAGTGTCACGTTCAATGACACGAGCGGTTATATTTCTAGAAGTTTCTGTCGCGCATATAAAAAGGATGCTCGCCGGTCCGGCGAGGAGTCTTGATTAAACCAGCGAGTAGTGAGGAATGTTTTGACTAGCGATTAGCTCGGCTGTGTTTGTGAATAATCTTTACTTACGTGTATTTTTAAAATTGCCGATGAATATTGCCGATGAATCCTGTATTGAAAGGATTGGATTTTCAATAATAAATTTGCATCGCTTTTAAAGAACTGATTATTTTTCTTTGTGATTGTTTTTGCAAAAAATCCTCGAACCCTCGTATCTACGTAACAATATATAACATTAAAAACAATACCTGTTGCACAGTGAATAGTTAGCGCTGTTTCTTCAACGCAGGGCAGTGTTGTGGCAGCAGAGAGAATAGTTGTGAGGTTGAATGAGGTGCGAGTAGCTCAGTTTTATGTAGTAGTTGTAAAATTAAATTGTTATTAATTGGGAAAGCTTTGAAATGAATTTTATATAGATAATGATATCAACTACTTAAAGAAAAATATTATTTTGTCTTTTAAAGTATTTAAATAAAAATTAATTAAATTTTTTTATAGTAATAAGTAAATAATTTTAAATACAAAATTATGCCATCAATAATTGCCAAATTAACTTGTTTAGATACAGACTTGCACACCCACATGAGATCGATTTCATCACTTATTCCAATTAAGTCTTTAAAATCGAAGGGATCTGTGCGTAAATTCTCATATTAATTATTCAGTGAGATTTTCTAGTTTATGCCTCACCTGCAAGACTTAATTGTGTTATATAACCCTTTAAGACCCAACCCGCATTTTTATACATTACATATCACTTTTAAATTGCAACTAATTTCTATAGATATATTTCTCTCTCTCTCTCTCTCATCTGGCCTTTTCAAAAACTTCCCCTCAAATCGCGCAGCGCTGGTTAATGTTATGTTACACTCATGTCCATAAATTAAGGATAATGAAGTTCGGGCAATGAAAGAGACAGAAGCAAAACAAATTTGACTTATTTCTAAAGTCTATTTATTAAACAAAAGGTAAAAAGCTAAAAGGATGCTATATATTTGACATAATTAATAAAAATTGCGATTTTTTTCTCCCTGGAGCAAATTTCAAAAAAGAACCTATTTACAAAAAACGGTAAAACATGGTTAGTATGATGGTTAATACGGAGTATGTCTCCCGGACGATGCAATACAGGCCTTACAATGCTTAGGCATGCTGAGTATCAAATTATCAATTTGATGTTGGGGAATATTACACCACTCATCAAGCAATGCCCTCCGAAGTTATGGAAGGCAGGTGGGAGGGGATTGACGGGCTGCAATTCGTCGGCCAAGCATATCCCACACATGCTCTATTGTATTCAAGTCCAGTGAGTATGCTGACCAATCCATACGGGTGATATCCTCCAATTGAAGGCATTCATCTACAATGTCTGCATGGTGAGGACGGGCGTTGTCATCCATACACAGAAATTCAGCACCCATGGCACCCCGAAACAAACGTACATGTTGTTCCAGAATAACATCCCTATAGATGTGGCCTGTCACTATTACACTCTGAACATGGAGGTCAGTTCTGGAACTAAGAATAATTCCTCCCCAAACGAGCCATCCTTCACCACCGTAACGGTGTCGTTCATTGGTGTTCTCTTGGTGGTAACGGGTACCTGGCGCTCTCCATATTAAAGTCCAGTGAGAATCAGACTGCAAACTAAACCTGAATTCGTCGGAAGAAAACATCACACAAGACCACTGTTGTGGTGTCCACAATGCATGCTTTCTACTCCAGGTTAATCACAGGCGACAGTGAGTTGCGGTAAGTGGAACACATCTGACAGGCCTACGAGCATATAGACCAATGTACCCTAAGAGTCTGTACACGGTCTGCCTTGAAACTGTCGTACCGGTAGCTGAAGAGAGCTGACGAGACAGGTCTGATGCTGTGCTCCGTCTGTTTCTTTTGGTAGTAACTGCCAAATGCTGGTCCTCATTCGGCGTTGTTACTCGGGGTGACCTGTGCTGTAACATCTACTCACATTACCATCATCTTGGAATCGTTGCCAAAGCCTGGAGATGACACTCTGGGCGATTCCAAGTTCCTCGGATACTTCCAGCTGGGTACGTCCCCATTCTAGTCATCCAATAATTCTACCACTTAAAAAATCATCCAAATGCTTCCTTTGTGCCATAACTATGCGGTTATTGCACTGAAAAGCTTTTAAAGTGCTTGTGAGCAATTTTACTTCTGCGGGAATTTATTCGGGCACCTGGGTTCGAAGAACCCTTAATCCCGTATCTGGCAAAAGTCTCTTTAATGACATGGCTGATCGTTGATTCATGTTTGGTAGTAGATCATTGCAATTGGACGAGCGGTGGCAGGCCAATTGGCGGAGCTTTGAGGCATGGATCTTGACATCTCGGAAAGTTTTCAGTGAGAAATCTGAGTGGAAGAGCGAGTCTTCCTATTGGCTGTTGAAAAGTAAGGATAATGGGCAGGAAAAATGGCTGCCCATGTGGGGGTGTGAGTGTGAGTGGTGTAGTGACGGATGTCCAGTAGGGGCGAAAATTTATGAGGTAAAGAAAAACAGCCGGGTGGTGTGCGAGGCGGTCACCCTCCCTCGCATTGACCGCTCCCGGTGTTGCTGCAGTTTTAACTTAAGTACGGCGAGCGCTCAGTGCGCTCGGCCGTGAGAGGAGATGTACAGATTTAAAAATAATGCTAGACAAACATGATTATAAATTAAAAGAGTGACATAAATAGATGATAAAGAATAAATTAAGTGCTAGGGAGGATTATACGAGTCCAGGAGTATACTCCTGGGTCGTTTCCTCTTGATTCTTGCAGTATAGTTTTCTAAGTTTTGCATATTTACATTTTCAGAACTATTCAGAGAATTAAAGAAGTTTTTAGCTAATTTTTGGATGTGCGATTTAAATGAAGGAATTTTAATTGCATTGCGAATTTCGTCGTTTCTCATGTACCTATAGGCACCGACGATTATTCTGATTAAAGTATTTTGAGCAACATCCAAGATATTAATGTTTGTCTTAGCAGCATAACCCCATAATGGACATCCGTAAGAGAGGATTGGACGTAGAACGGCTGTGTAGAGAAGCATATTACAATTTAAATCAAGGTGTGAATTCCGGTTTAATAGGGGGTATATTTTAAACATTACTTTCCGGAATTTATCGCGAGCATAAGTGATGTGTTTTTTCCAGGTGAGTTTATTATCAAAAATGAGTCCAAGATATTTGGTTTCCTGAGACCATGGAATAATTTGATTGTACATTGTGGGTGGTGGTAGTAGTGTTCTTTTATATGTGAAAGCAACCGCAGCTGACTTTTCAACATTAATTTTGATCTTCCATTTATCGAAAAATTTTCTAGCAAAGCTAGGTGTTTGTTGAGGGCGAGAGTGACGGTTTTGGAATTTCGGAAGCATGCAGAGATTGCGGTATCATTCGCGCACATATTAGTATTTGTGAGAGCGTATGATGGGATGTCGTTTAAGTATAAATTAAAAAGAATTGGTCCAAGTAAACTACCTTGGACAACTCCAGCATATGTGTGTTTGGAATCTGAATATGTGTCGTCAACCCGTACTGTAAAAGTTCTGTTAGTGATATATGAGTGTATAAGTTGAGTGAGTGAAGGTGGGAAGTTATAAGAGATAAGCTTGAACGTGAGGCCGTTTATCCAGACCCTATCAAAGGCTTTCTGGATATTGAGAAAAACGGCCCCTGTGGTTTTATGTTTCTTGAATCCTGCTGAGATAGTTTCGGTGAGTTTAAGGAGAGGGTGAATTGTGGAAAGGTTTTAAGTGAATCCGTAGTGATTAGAGTTTATAATATTAGTAGACGTGAAACTTTTGAGTCTGGAAAGAATAATGTACTCGGTAATTTTACTTAAAGTTGATAATAATGAAATGGAACGGTATGAGTCTGCAAATGTAGAATTTTTACCAGGTTTTAGAATCGGAAAAATTACAGCTTCCTTCCAGACGGAAGGAAAATAATTATATTTTAAAATTTTGTTAATGAGAATAGTTAATATAAATATGGCTTTGATAGGAAAGTTTTTAATCATGCGATTAGTAATACCGTCTTTACCGGGTGCTTTTTTAGAGCTAGATTTTTTAATATAAGTAATAAGTTCGTCCGGTAGGACGGGATCGAGGTAGGTAGTAGGGTTAGTGGAGATGAAAGTATTTACAGTATTGTTAATATGATTGTCCGTGTCTCTGTTTTGGTAAGTGTTTTCTGTAAAATTTTCTTTAAGAGTGTCAGCGAGTTGATTTGCTTTTTGTGTGTCTGTGATGGCAGTTCCTCTGTCGCATTCGAGTGGAGGGATAGCTTGTCGTTTGTTTTTAAAAGTTTTTGTGTGTGCCAGAGGCTGTTATCTTGTGTGTTGAGTGCAGATAAGCGTTGATTCCATGAGTCAATGGAGTATTGTTTAAGTGTATTTTTAACAAGTTGTTGAGTTCTGTCTTGTGTGCAGGACTTAAAGTTCTGTGGTATTGTTTGCGAAGTCTGTTTCTGTGTTGAATGAGCTGGTGAATGTGAGGCGGAGTATAGCTGTGGTGCTGATTTCCTATTGGACGGGAAGCGTGGCTGTGCGTGGCGAGAATTGTACTTGTGAAATTTTTGATTTTATTGTCAATGCCTGTGGAATTTTGAATATTATTTGGATGATAATCAAAAAGCAATAAGTTTTCATTTAAATTGTTTGTGTATTCTGACCAACACGTAAAAATATCTCTGGGATTTTTAGAGTAGATTGGTGTCTTGAGTTTTTTAAGTTAAGGTAAACTGGATTGTGATCAGAAGAAAGGTCAGGTGTGAAAATGTCGAATGGATAATAAAAATTTCGAATGATAGCAATGTCAATGGTGTTTGCGGTGCCGTGTCCAAATCTCGTAGGAGAATTCGGGTAGGCAATATTAAAGTTTAATAAATTTGTAAAATCTAGAAGTTTATTACCTCTAGTGGAGTTGTGTGTACAGTTCCATGCGCTGTGCGTTGCGTTTAGATCTCAGAAGATGATGCAGTCACTACTTGTTTGTATAAGACTTTCTAGGTCTATTGTAAATATATTCGTATCGGAGTTAGGTGAAATGTAGCAGGAAACTACAGATATTGGATTGTGGTTTGGTAAATTAATGATGACAATTGTAGCTTCAATGGCTTACAGTGGGGGGGGAGATGATAGTGTTTAATGTTGTTTTTGATTAAAATGAGGGTGCCTCCCACCGCGCGGTCTTCTGTAATTCTGTCATTACGGTAACAACGATAGTTTGCAATGTTTAAAGAGTGGGAAGGTCTCAGGTGAGTTTCTTGTATAAGGATAATATCAGGAGAGTGCTTCTCTATGAAGATTCGGAGTTCAATTCTTCTTTTCAACAGTCCGTTTGCGTTCCAAGAACACAAACTGAGGCCAATGGGTGACGATCTAGACATAATCGGTGTTACAGGCTACCTCTATTAGGCCATACATCTGATTTGGGTTGCCTTGAGCGGCTAATATTTGATTTAAATTTTGACCGATCCCAGTGGCCCCGTTAAAGGCTTGGGATACTTGCGTAAGTGCATAAATTGCGAGTTGTAATGTTTGCGGAATGCTAGCGTTGTTTTGATTCAGCGGATAATTTTGAATAGGGACAGGGGTGATAGGAGGTAAAATAATGGCCCCAGTTTGTCGTGAATTCCCAGCATGTTGGTTGTAGTGTGGTGCCATCTGCCGTTGATTTTTGTAGTTATTTGTGTTTTGTTTCGTGCTAGTTACTTGCGCGTATGTAGTGTTGGGTCGTACAATACTGTTGAAGATGTTTTTGTTTTTATGTGTAGTAGCGCCCTTAGGGGTAGCAGGGACAGCCTTGCCAGTTTGCCATATGGCCGTAAATTTGACAGTTGATGCAATATAATTGCTCAAGTTTTTGTTTGATGGGACAGTCTCTGGTAATATGTGCTTCGCCACATTTTAAGCAACGTGGAGTTATGTAGCAGTTTTCGGAGGTATGATTGAAGTTATTACAGGTAAAACATTGAGTAATACCTCTACCTTCATATGGTTCCACTCTGATACTGAGGTATCCGAGAGTTTTGATGTCGAAGATTTTGAGATTAGTAATGTTCCTAGGGAGTGATATCATGTAAACTGGAAGGGTTTTTTTGGTTTTTCTGCCAATTTATTGGACGACGCGTTCAGGTTCAAAACCTTGTTCTTCAAGATCCGATTTTATTTCGTCAACATGAGTAGATTTGGGCAGACCTTTTGTTTACAACCTTAATTGGTCTGTCATTTTTTGCTGTAATTACGTAGAATTGGTAATGTAGCTGCTTGATGGTTTCCTTAAGTGAGTGGTATTCCTCATGATTATTCGTGTATAATTTTAGAAATTCACCAGTAGTTTTGGTGCGTAGATTAGGGAATATCATTGCTAAAGTTTTTAATTGTTCGCGGTAGTGTTTTGTGATGAAAAGCATGACCGGGGGTGGCAGTGGTACCTTGGGTGTATTATTTTGAATGGACGAGGGTGTCACTCTAGGTTGAACTCCTTGTGTAGATGTGTTGGTGAGTCCGGGTTTTTGCGACGAGGGTGTCATTTCAGTTTGAGTGGTGTTCATGTTTGCGGCAGTGGAGGACGAGGTTGTCTCTCCAGCTTGTGCATTTTGTTGAGCTGTTGTTTGTTGTGAAGTGGGAAGTGCTGGGAATTCACTTGAATTTACTGTAGTAGGTAAGGAGAATCGATTTTCCAAGTTAATTTGGAAGCTTGGGTTTTCAAGTAAGACACGTTTTGCTGTTTGTCTTAGAGATATAAACCCTTCATTGTTACGTTTTTGTGTGTGTGTAGGAGAGCTAGGTGGAAATTTACTTGGTGAGTTAGCGTGTGAAGTGTGAAGTGGGCAGCCTATGGTGGTGTAACGTGGAAGAGAGCCAAAATCACTCACCCCATTTTCAAGTAGAGCAGAAATCTCTTCGTATTCTTTCTGGATTTTTACGTAGGATCATGGTTTGCGTCGCTTTCAAGTGACGTCAGTATCTGCTTGTATCCGTCTCGTGTGGTGGTGAAACATTTGATGTTAGCAGTTGTCCGTACAAGCCGTTGGCAGGGTGTTTCCTCGGTCATGACGTTACTGTTGGGTGTGGTTGGTCGAGAGTGCGGCGGGGACAGATCCATTTTGTCTAAAACGATTGCCATTTTCGTTCCGGGTTGTTTGGGGGTAATATCGAACGTAGTGAGTCAAGAAAGCTGACAAATGCATTTTTACAATTGTTTTCTCCTAATGACGTTGCATATTTCGCATAAAATAGCAAGCCTTCAATTAAACGAAAATCTCGGGACCAATTCTCACATATTGTCGCATTAACTGAGCTCTCTATCTTCTGGGTTTTCCAGATATCTACAGATGTGACCTAATTCTGGGTGTGTTCTTTGCTCTTTTAACTGGTCTCGTGACGAAAGTACCAAATCTCTGATTATTGCACAATGAACTTTCTCTCCTATTATACTTTCAATTGGGTTTCTCGATAAAACGTCAGCTACTGCATTTAACTTCGTTTCTGACACATCCAGGCGCAAATTCCCTTCATCTACCTTAATATCTTCAACCTGCGAATCTTGAATCGCCAAGGATTTCCGATCAAAGTCTAAAATGATCTTTAATCCACCTATGAAATCTATCCGAAGAACACATGGGTATTCCAAATCTGGCAACACATGGAACAACCGAGGTTTTTCAAACTCCCTTATTCGAATATATTTAATTCTACAACTCCAATATTTTGACATTTAGCTCCCTGTGCCGTGATCACTTGAGTACTCGATTTCTTTACTTGCTTATAAAAAAATATTTTCCGTATGTCTCCTCCAATGCAAATGATTTCTCCGCTCCAGTGTCCCATAATGCTTTCGTAAAAGTCTCGTTTAAGAAAATAGGAACACATGGAAGTTCCACCGGAGACATGCATATTGCTGAAAGTTTAACCGGTAACTCATTTATCGACTGCGTCTGATCACCTTTAACATCACTCACTTTTAAAGCATTTAACCATCCCATTTGTCTTCTATCGCCTCGACTAAAATTTTCACTCGAACACCTATTTCTTTTGTCCCCTCTACCAAAATCGTCATTTTGACCTCGATTTCTATTATTTTGAAACCTATTCCTGCTCTCGAACCACTAATTTCCTTGACGGCTATTCTCATAGTTACCCCTATAATCATTTCTACCATTATTCGGTCTACGCACCACTTCAGAATTTCTCCAATTTCCTCGATTATTACCAACATTGGACAGGGCTGCGGTAGCCCAGTGGTTAAGGTATCCAACCATGGCAGGCATGTCATGAGTTCGATCCCAGTACCACTAAAGACCCGCCGTGTAGGGCAGCGATGCACGTTAAATCTGTCGAGAGCTGAAACGTCCTCCCGTTGGTGTGGTGTGGTAGTTAGGAGAGGGGGTGCCAGCTCAGGTGTCGTCCACGTCACTTGACCATGGTTCAAAATTACGTGGTCCGTCGCCAAAAGCCCTCGTGTAGCTGAACAGTGCGACGTTAATATTAACTCAACTCAACTCAACCAACATTGGACATCCTACCCTCATTCCAGCCTCGTCCTTCCACATTATCACTATTTCTCGATCCCCGTATTGCCTTGTCTGAATATCTTTCCTCAAACTTAGCTAAGACCTCCAACAAGTGGACCGAGTTTTGTGGGTTGCGCACTTCTACATGATCTTGGACTCGTGGTTCAAGTCTAACAAAAATATGATCTACAAGGGCTTTCTCTGACGTCCCCAGTTCTAATTTTTTGAGTGTTTTTAATAAATCGCAAGCAAAATCCGTCGGCTCCTGGTTCTGTCTTTGCTGTGACGCGTAAAAACGTGTCTCTAAATCTTTCCTATTTTGGATGGCAGGGAATGCCTTCGACAATGCTGCTTTCAGCTGCGTGAAGTCCGTGGCGGTATTCTGCACTAACGCTGATCCGAATATTTGGTACCAATCTAGGGCTCTCCTCAGGAAATGACCTTTCAAATAAGCACACGAAAAGTCACTGGGTATTTCAAGTAATTTGATTTGATTGTCAATACTCTCCAAAAATTCGGTGACATTCTCGGACCCAGAAAAGTACACTCTTGGCCAAACATTAAACCTTCTCGGGTTTCTCATCTCGGGGTCATATAGATTAAACCGAGTTGGGCGCCATTGTGATGTTCCTCCCCTTGGAAGAACGTCTCTCGAAGTATCAGCGTGAGCTAGAGGCGAATAACTAGGATCAAACATTATCTTAATATGACTTTATTAAGATATTCAACTTAAACTTTTAACAAATTAAATTACAATAATTATTCTGAGAGAATCTACGATGATAAAATACACAACACACACAATATGTATGTATTTATAACAAGACTTAATCTAATTCAGACCACTATCAATAAACGAACAGCCTAATCTCCGATTCTAATATTAAATAATCAATCCTACTTTATTACAGCTTGGAGCAACGATCAATCTTATCTTTGTATGCGCTGGTGTGCAACTTGGCTGCTTCCTGTGTTCGATCACTACTAATTTTTATTCACGTTACGCAAAACTCATTCAGACTTGAACCACGAACTGTAATAACCATCAACCGCCACAAACTAACTTCAATTGTCGAACATTACTTTACGTTGCCATATCGCTTACTCTAAGATCCGATATTTAAAAGTTTGTTCATTTGCATCTTTTATTCACACGTCACTTCTTGGATTTGGTTGGGAAAGAGTTGCTATTAATTCTGACCCAAAACCCAAAGGACTTGTTAAAGAAAAGACGCGTGAGACGTCACAACTTTCAAAATTAATCGGACTTGCTCTCGACCTATGGGAACAGAGCAGCCCGATCAACAGCGAAGCGAGATCTGGTAACGTGTCAGCACCCAGATTCCCTTAACGTTGGGGTGCGTGTTGGAGCACATAGTCCTGTCGAACTCTAATCTCCTATCCTGGAATGAAAATGACTGTAACGAGTTATACCATTGTCCATTTTAGAAAGGAATTAAATTAAAGAAGAATTTAATATACTAAAATCATTAATAGGGAGATATTTAATGGGTAAAACATTTAAAAATTAAAATAAAATGAGAATAAAAAGCTCTTTTAAGAGCTCAAAAATCTGAAAACAAGACGCCCAAAAGTGGGCGGAGTTAAGGTGGCCAATCGGATTGCAGCAAAGAACCAATATCAGAAAGTGCGGGAAAAATTTCCGTGAAGTGGGTGGTTGGTCTGAGAAATGAAAGGGAGCATTTCTATTAACCGAGCCAAGAGCTCGTCTGATAAAGTATATAAATTTTACGGAAGTGGGTAGCCAATCAGAGCGATTCTGCGATTCAACAGAGCTGGATCGCAGTGGGGAAAAAGAAAAGGATTGAATTTAGAATAAAGTTCAAGTAATGATAAGAATTAATTAAAAACGGGAATGACCAAGATATCTCTTGGTCTACGGATGAAGGGATAAGACGGATAGGTCGGGATAGCTCGCATAGACGGATTGTCATGCCCATCTATTTTACTGAAGAAGTTAATTACGAGTTTTCGCATCGTGTGTGTTTGTCTGATGGTCGGGATATTACATGCTGCTCTAATGTCAGCGTTTCTCATGTACCAATGGGCATCGAGAATTTGTCTTAAAATTATGTTTTGGAGCTTTCGATAAGATTGATATTGGTTCTTGCTGCATGCGCCCAGACTGGAGAAGCCTACGTCAGGAGGGGTTTTAAGATCAGAGTATAGATAAACAGTTTATTACGTCTATTTAATTTAGACTTTCGGCAGATAAGGGAATAAAAATGACGCGTAGCATTTTAAAAATTATTTCTAACGTGTGTAATGTGTTGTCAGAACGTGAGATTTTTATCAATAATAACACCAAGGTATTTGGTGTGCTGAAACCAGGGAATTTTTTTATTTTGAAGCGTGATTTCAGGGAGTGGGATTTTTTGGGAAAAGGAAACTACTTAAGTTCTTGAAGTATTCAGTGCAATTTTCCGAACGGAGAACCAAATTTCAAGGTGAACCATGTGTTCATTTATGTTTTCGGTCAGTGTGATGGGGTTGTAATGTCTGCTTAAAATGGCTGTGTCATCTGCATACATACATATTATAGTGTTAGTACTTTAAATTATGTCGTTTACACATAAATTAAACAGGACGGGCCCCAGAATAGACCCTTGAGCTATTCCAGTCTTAGCAGATCTTATTTGGGAGAAAGTTCGATTTATTTTAACAGTGAAAGATCTGTCGCTAATGTAGGATTTTAAAAGAAGGATTAGTGGGGGTGGAATTTTATAAGTAATTAATTTGAAGAGAAGGCCAGTGTGCCAAACTCTATCAAAAGCTTTCTGAATATCTAGGAACACTGCAGCTGTATATTGATTTCTTTAATTTCCGTCTTTGATAAACTCCACAACACGGAGTAGTTGATGAGTGGTGGAGAGACGAGGACGGAACCCATGTTGCTCCGGAACAAGGATGTTTTCGCTTTCAAGAAATTCGTTTAGTCTGGTATAGAGATAATTTTCTCTGGCAGCTTGCTTAGAATTGGAAGAAGAGAAAACGGTGTGTGGGATTCTGCCAACTTGGGGTTTATCCCAGGTTTCAGAATAGGAATTACAACTGCAGTTTTCCATGCATTCTGAAAGTATCTGAGTTTGAACATGTTGTTAATGATATTAGTAATTTTAAAAACTGTTAGAAGGGGTAGGTTTTTAATCATTTTATTAGTGATTCCGTCTCTTCCCGGACTGTTCTTAACTTTGATCATTTTATTGTAATTAATTACTTCCGATGGAAGAGCGGGGTGGGTGGGAAGGGAGAGGATCAGTGTTATTAGCATGATTAGTTATGTATGCATCGACAATGTTTGTTATGATTTTGTCTTTATGTGGGTTGTGTATATCTGTTATGGCTCACTCCGTCGAATACTCAGCACTCACTCAGAACACAGTTTTTAGTGGACTGTCGTTTATTTTTTACTCACAACTCTTTTTAGTTACATCAGAATTACTTTGCATGCGCAGTCCAGGCAGCGCTGTTGCGCTTGCGCAAACATTCCGCCCGGCATTGCAATGTTACAACATTCAATAAGTTTCATGGCTTTTTACAATATTGTTATATTAAAATGTAACATTATTAAAATAATTATAAATCAGAAAGAATTCACTAAAATACACACAATACTAAAAGATTAATTACAATAACTTAAAAATAAGTAAAATCTTGTAATACAAAAAGAAAAAAAATCATTCTCTCAAGGGCAAGATACAAATTTTAGAAATAGGTCTTTTTACTACACCATGTTGAGTCTTGATTGTTACAACCCTAATTCTATTATCCTTTCCAGGAAATACCTCGATCAATCTGCCCATTAGCCATTTATTGACTGCTAAGTTATCCTCTTTAATAAGGACTAAATCACCCACTCTAGCGTTATCCTTTTCAAATTTCCATTTAGATCTCTGTTGAAGATTACTTAAGTAATTATTACTCCACCTTTTCCATATAGACTGCACAATTTTTGTTAATCTCTGATATATGTTTAATCTCTCTATTTGTTTCTATATGTATAATGTTTGGTTCTTTAATGGAAGTAATTGGTCTTCCAATTAAAAAGTGTGCCGGTGTCAAAACCGACAAATCGTCTATATCCGTTGACAAAGGGGTGAGAGGACGGGAATTCAAAATTCCCTCAATTTGAGTCATAATGGTTAGAAACTCTTCATAAGTAAACCTAGAATTGCCTGCCTCACGTTTAAAATGGAATTTGAACGACTTTACGCCAGCTTCCCATAAGCCGCCAAAATTTGGTGCTCTGGGAGGGAGAAATTTCCAATTTATATTTTCATCTACTAAGAAACCAGCCAATTCAGGATCAGGATTTATCACTAACTTGTACAATCTCTTGAGTTCTGCATTAGCTCCTATAAATGTTTTACCATTATCAGAAAATATTAGAGAGGGTCTTCCTCTTCTAGCAATAAATCTCTTTAATGAGGCAATAAATGTCTGAGTTGTTAAATCCGACACTAATTCAAAATGTACAGCTTTAGTGACAAAACACACAAAAATTGAAACATATATCTTATACAAACTGCTTTTACGCTGTTTGTTGCTCTTGATCCAAAACGGTCCAATAAAGTCAATCCCACTGCAATCAAAGGAAAATTTTCCCTAACTCTTTCTTTAGGCAAATTGCCCATTATTTGTTCACAAGTTATAGGTTTCACTTTAAAACATACAAGACAATCATGTACTATTTTCCTACATACATTACGTCCTCTAAGAGGCCAAAATCTCTGTCTTACTTGATATAGTAAGGCCTGTGGACCTAGATGGAAGTATTTTTAAGTGAAAATATTCTACAATTAAATTCGTTAATTTATGGTTACAAGGTAATATTACAGGAAATTTGCATTCAAAGTTCAAATCACTATTACAAAGTCTACCACCAACTCTCAACACACCATCTTTATCTAAAAAGGGATTTAAGCTTTTTATAAGACTTTCTGCAGACACTCTATTATTTTCTTTCAAACTCATTATATCTTTTTTGAACTCCTGTAGTTGCACAATCCTGATTAAGGTGACCTCCGCTTGGTTGATTTCCTGGACATCTAAAGGTCCTCTCCTTTTTTCTCCTCGGCAATTTGCTATGAACCTAAAAATAAAACTTAACATTCTAATTATTTTAGTGTACTTATTACTTATATTTAACAGGTCAGTCATAAATGTGTGTGTGTGTTTGTGTGTGTTGAGTTTGTTAGATTTAAATTAACACAGTGCTTTGCGTTACTTTTAAATTCACAGTTAAATTCATCATTATCAGTCACTGATGAAAGGGTATTCTTTTCCGGAAAATCTTTCGTCGTTAAAAACTTAGGTCCATTCCACCACAAAGAGTTGTTGAGAAGACTGGACGGGTCGAGACCTCTTGAAACGAGGTCAGCTGGGTTCTGTTCCGAAGAAACATGATGCCATTGCTCTGCGTTAATCAAGTGTTGGATTGTGGCAACTCTATTTGCCACGAAGGTTTTAAGCAAGTTAGGCTCCTTCTGGATCCACGCTAAGACAATAGTCGAGTCACTCCACAGGTACACGGGGGTGTTTTCATTTGTAAGGCAGTCTCAACTCTTTTCATCAGTTTTGCAAGAAGAACGGCGGCACACAGCTCGAGTCGCGGCATGGTGACACTCTTCACAGGTGCTACTCTGCTTTTACTTGTTACAAGCTTCACTGTTGTTGCACCATCTGGCGATTGAGAACGGCAATATATCACTGCTCCGTAACATTTCTCTGAAGCATCAGCAAAACCGTGAAGTTCTACCCTTGTCGCTTGAGGATGCACAATACATCTACCAATGCAGATACTTCTTACACTGTTGAAGTCCTCTAGGAAACGATGCCACTCTTTGGCTCTCTCAGAAGGCAACTCGTCGATCCAGTCGATTTTAAGACTCCAAAGACTCTGCATGAAGATCTTGGCTCTTGCGACTACTGGACCTAATAGTCCTAATGGATCAAACAGTCTAGCTATTGTCGAAAGGACACATCTCTTGGTATAGGAGTCTTTTAACTCCACTGCAATTTTGAAAATAAAACAATCCTCTTGTGATTTCCAGGACACTCTAACGTCTTGGTTTCAATTGGATTCTCGAACTCATAGTCTCCGAGGATGTTTGAAGCCAGTTCCGGATGACTACTACCCCACTTGTGCAATTCCATTCCTCCCCCTTTTCAAAATGCCGGAAAGTTGGTTTTCAAGGCCTTGGCTTCCATTAAAGACGCAGCGCCGCAAAGAACGTCGTCCATATAAAAGTTTTCTCTTAGAACAGGTGCAGCCAAAGGAAAGTTCTTCTCTTCATCTCTCGATAACTGCAGTAAAGTTCTCGTTGCTAAAAGGGTGCACTCACCGTGCCATATGTGACTGTTTTCATCTCAAAGGTTTTCACTGGATCCTCTGGACTTTCTTTCCACAAAATTCTAAGCAACGGCTGTTGGCTCTCATGGATGAGTATCATTCGGTACATCATCTTCACATCTGCCGTAAAGGCATAAGGATGCTCTCTAAATTTAATCATAATTGTAAACAGGTCATTTTGAACCAGTCCTCCATTGTATTGTATGGAATTCAACGATAACCCATTACTTGTAGGATTGGTAGCATTAAAAACTACCCTCAGCTTCGTTGTGCTCTTTTCTGGTCTAAGGACGCCATGGTGTGGCATATAATAGGCAACCTCAGAGTTGTCATGCTCTGCGACAACTTCTTTCATGTGACCAAGTTGGTCATACTCATGTATAAAGTCTCTATACAACTTAAGATATTGAGGATCTCTGATTAATCGAGTCCACAGCGCATTCAATCGTTTTAGAGCGATGTCCCTCGACTCACCTAAACAATTTGGTTCGTTTTTAAGGGGCATTTTAACCACATACCGACCCTCCTCATCTCTAGAATGCGTTTTTAGGAAGTGATCCTCACAAAAATTGCTTCTTCATTTTTAGGTTTCTCTACGTCAACGTTTTCCAATTCCCAAAACATTTTTAAAGTTTGATTTAAATCTCCTTTAATTAATCCACAATGAACCCGTGCTTCAGTATCTGCAAAACTATTGCTCCCTGAAGCCACGAACCCAAACACAGTATTTTGGAAAATAAGATTAGAATTTTCAGAACGAATTTGCCCACTACGCAATAATTCATAAAAAATTTCGGCACCCAATAAACAATCAATGGGACCTGGCACATAAAAGGAATCATCTGCTAAATTTATATTTTCAGGAATTAATCCTTTCACATTTAGATTTTTAACTGGAGTTAAATCAGTAATTTTATCTACAACTAACATTTTTATTCTCTTTTTATAACTACCATCGGAATTCGAGATTTCCGTAGTTACGCAATTTTTAACACATACAGAGGAGTCATTTAAACACGTGACCAGAATATTTACTTTTTCTTTTCTTAATCCTAATTTTTCTACGAATTTTTCCGTAATTAGATTTGTCATAGAACCGACGTCAAGCAGACCTCTTATTTGCCATTTCTCGTCGTATGAATCTTTTACAAAACACTTCACGGAACTCAAAAACACACTAGTGGTTCCCTTTTTTTGATTAATTGCAAACACCGCATTACTATCTTTCTCCGAAACCTCTATAGAGGGAAAAGCAGGGTTAAATTCTCTCTCTCGTGCTTCCGCATTTAACCTTGACTCTTTTGATGGATGGAAAGCATTCGACGTACTATGGCTTGTTTGAAAATCCGTATTTTATTTGGGGAAATGTAACGAGACATGGTGCCTCTTAGCGCATAATTTACAAGGTTTCGCTTTGCACTTCGACGCCATACAACCTACTCTTAAACACAGAAAGCATAGTCGCTGTTTTTTAACTATCTCTACTCTATCATGAACGGAAAGTTGTTTAAATTTTGTACAAAAAGGAATAGCATGATTTTCACAGCAATATGAACATTTTGTTTCATTGACATCGGACAAAAAAACACTAGTTACACCTTTTAACCCCTTTCTGTCGACGCCACTCTTAAAGAATTTATTTTGTCGGAAACCCGTATTTATTTCATTTCTACTTGAAACTTTAGATGACATAAACAAATCTAATTCACGACCCAGCTTATCTGGTGTGCACCAATTTTCGCACATTTTTAAATTAATATAACTGGTCAGTTCTTGATCAAGAGAATTAATTATCTGATCGGCAACAATTAACTGGCATAATTCATTAAACTCATTAACGTTTCTTAATTTACAATAATAATCAAACATTGCTTCAATTCTAGAAGCAAACTGAATATAGTTCTCATTTGGTAGTTTTTGGGACCTTCGAAACTGGTTAAGCAATACTCGAGGTGTTGGTTGAAATTGTTTTAGCACTAACTGCTTGATTTTTTCGTAATCACCCAGTTCCTCTTGTTTAACATAAATCATTAAATTTCCCACCTTTTCTCCCAACATATTCAATAAAATCTCTGCTTTAAATTTATCCTCCACATTTTTTGTTTTAAAAAGCTTTTTCTAGCGATTGAAAAAATAAATTATAGGCTTCTGTATTAGAAGGGACAGGTATTGTTAGAGTTTTGATACTTTTAATTAAGTTTTCAATATCAGATGGGACAGATTCGAAATGTTCACTTTTCTCTTGCGCAGGGGACAATTTACATTTAGCATTAGTTAACTCAAGCTCTTTCTTTAACTGTTCTAATTTAATTTTTTCAAATTCAATTTTCAGACTCTAATTTAAATTTTTCTTGTTCAATTTTAGCGGCCTTTTCCGCCAAAACGCCATCAATTACACTTTGCAGAAACTCCTTATCAGTTACAAAGATTTCACTACTCTCAATTAAATTTTTTAATACTATAATTTTTGGATTCTGGGGTATGTCTAATCCCAGCTCCTCGGCGACCAGCAAAAGCTCGTCCTTTTTAAGACTTTTAATTGTCGACATTTTAACACATAACATTAATTTGATATCAAATAAGAAGCAAGGAAATCGCTCTTACTTCGACTGATGAATTGCGCTGAACTCTCAAGACACAGAAAATACTTCGGAAACTCAGTTTCTTCCCTCAGTATTCAGACACAATTTCCGGCACAATTTTAACTCATCACTACACGCGGTTTTTCTCCGGATTCTACCGGACCAATGTTATGGCTCACTCCTTCGAATACTCAGCACTCACTCAGAACACAGTTTTTAGTGGACTGGCGTTTATTTTTTACTCACAACTCTTTTTAGTTACATCAGAATTACTGGGCATGCGCAGTCCAGGCAGCGCTGTTGCGCTTGCGCAAACAATATCATTTAATTGGAATTGACTCTCAAGCGATTGAGCAATTAATTAAGTTTTATTTGTGTCGCTGAGAGTGATGCCGTTAGTGCCATTAAGGGCTGAAATCGGGGAGGCCTTTTTCCTGAATGCTCTAGCGGTTCCCCAAAGGGAGCCGTCTTCGGCACTCAAGGAAGTTAGGTGTTCCTCCCATGCCTGTTGTCTGTAAATTCCTACTTTTCTTTTAATTTTGTTTTGTAATCTATTAAGTTCAGTTTTGTGTTGTGGGTGTCTGGTGAATTGCCAAATCTTTTTGGCTCGATCAGATTCCCTTGTTCGTTGAGGTGGCTTTCGGAGTGCATAGTCCTGTCGGACTCTAATCTCCTATCCTGGAATTTAGATGACTGTACAAAATTTACCATTGCCCTTTTTTGAAAAGTATTTAGTTATAATTAAAATTTAATTTAAGAAGAATTAGAATAAATAAAAATTTAATGCGAAAAACATTTTAAAAGAAAAATTATAAGTAAATAAAAAAGCTCTTTTAAGAGCTGGAAATCATTATTCGAAGCGTCCATTAAGTGGGCAGAGTTACGGTGTCCAATCGGGTTGCAGCAAGAACCAAGATCAGAAAGTGCGGGAAAAAACATCGGGAGGTGGGATTATGGGCTGTGGGGTGAAAGAGAGCAATTTTATTGGCCGAGCCAGGAGTTCAGGTAATGGGGTATAAGGACTTTGCAAGAATTAGCAGCCAATCAGAACGAACTGCGATTCAACAGAGTTGGATCGCAGTAAAGTTTTTAAAAAATGGATTAGATGAATAAAAATAAAAGAGGATAAAAAAGATTAAAAGTTAATTAAAATCAGGATCGACCAAGATGTCTCTTGGTCTACGGATGAAGGGATAGGTTGGATAGTTAGAGATCTCTTGAATAAATGGGTTTTCATGTCCGTCAATATTGCTGAAGAAATTTATTGCTAGTTTTCTGATAGTTTGTCTGATGGTCGGAATTTTTAGAGCTGATCGAATGTCAGCGTTCCTCATGTACCAGTGTACATCGAGGATTTGACGTAGTATGACATTTTGGGAGATTTCAATGAGATTGATGTTGGATCTTGCTGCATGTGCCCAGATTGGTGAGGCATACGTCAGAAGGGGTTTTAAGATCAGAGTGTAGATAAGCATTTTATTATGTCTATTTAATTTAGACTTTTTGCAAATAAGGGGATAGAGATTACGCGTTGCATTTTTAAATTTATTTCTAATGTATGTAATAGGTTGTCTGAACGTGAGGTTTTTATCAATAATGACACCAAGATATTTGGTGTGTAGAGACCAGGATATTCTTTGGTTCTGGAGAGTGATTTCAGGGGGTGGCCTTTTTTGAGAGAAGGATATTGCTTCAGTTTTCGAGGCATTAATTGCGATTTTCCAAACGGAGAACCATATTTCAAGGTGAGCCAGGTGTTCATTGATGTTTTGAGTTAGTGTGTTGGGATTGTAATGTCTACTTAAAATGGCCGTGTCGTCCGCATACATACAGATCATGGTGTTAGTAGTTTTAATAATGTCATTTACATAAAGATTGAATAGGACGGGCCCCAAGATAGAACCTTGGGCAATGCCGGCTTTTGCCGGTTTAGTTTGAGAAAACGTTGAGTTAATTCTAACAGTGAACGTGCGATCACTGATGTAGGATTTTAGTAGTAGGATTAGTGGGGGTGGGATTTTATAAGTAATTAATTTAAAGAGAAGGCCAGTGTGCTTAACTCTATCGAAGGCTTTCTGAATGTCAAGGAACACTACCGCTACATGTTGATGTCTATCAATAGCATATTTAATCTATTCAACTACGCGGAGTAGTTGATGAGAGGTGGAGAGACGAGGACGGAACCCGTGCTGCTCCGGAACAAGGATGTTTTCTCTCTCAAGGAAGTCATTTAATCTGGTAGAGATAATTTTCTCTGCCAGTTTGCTTAATATCGGTAGATCAGATTCCCTTCGTCTCGGACACACCCACTCCAACGGGTTTCAATAGGCTGCCCCCTTATTGGACCGCTCAGAATCAACCTAATCCATTCCTATAGTCGTCCGATTTGGGCATTCGACAAGATGTGGCATGATGGCCTCATTTACAAACTCATCAAATTCAAATTCCCTGGATATCTAATTAAATTATACACAATTATTTACACAACAGAACCTTCAGGGTTCGTGTAAACAATACATTCTCTACTAATGGACAAATTCAAAGTGGAACTTCTCAGGGTAGTTCCCTGTCTCCAAGTTTATACAACATTTACACACACGACTTCCAGAACACCCCACCGTCAGTACTTGCCTGTTCGCGGATGATTCCACCATGCTTTCGCAAGGTACCCAGCTCAAATACACACTTAAAAACATGCAAAAGTTCCTCGATAGGTTACAAGATTGGCTCACACAATGGAGAATTGCAATTAATGTCGATAAATCTCAAGCAATCATATTAAGGAAATGGGGCGTCATCGACCCCCCTTTCCAACTCACTATTTTTGATGACAACATACAGTGGGTCTCGGTAGTTCGTTACTTGGGTCTACTCATGGATAGCCGCCTAACTTACAAAAAGCATATCGACTACCTCTCAGGTAAATTCTGGGGTATAATTCATTTAGCTATCTCTCTTGTTGGGAGGAATTCTCCTCTATCCCTTGAAAACAAAGTGATTTTATACAAGCAAGTTTTGCGCCCAATAATAACATACCCGCGTCTCCCATATGGGGAGCAGCGGCTGCCACCCACATGAAAAAATTCAAGTCATACAAAATAAAATTCTTAGCCTCATGACTAACGCACCTTGGTACGTTAGAAATGATGTGATACATAACGATCTACATATGGAGCCGATTTCTAGTTTCACCACTAAGTTAGCTAGGAATGTTTTCACGTCAATCGAAAATCACAACAACCCAATTATTAAAGCACAAACACTATTTACTTATACACACCCTAAATTAAAATTTGAATACGTCACAGCAAAATGGCAGATCCCGCTCAAACCGCCTTAACTCAACAATTAAACATTAATTTCATACATCTACAACATCAAATGCTCTACTGCTATTCGAAGCAGGGTCAGTTCTGACTGTCACCTCCCCCTTCCTCCATGGTCCCTTTTGGCGATCGATTCCTTCCTGGTTCTCCCTTCATACGTGCCGCTTCGACGCCAACTTGTTTCTGGGTCGCCCAGCTAGTTCGGCGGTTCGTTCGCTGGTGTTTCGTTCATCCTCCCTCCTTCGGAGGAGCTGTTGATTTTTATTGTTTTCCTTTTCTCCTTACACTGGGTATAAACGCCTTCGGCGTTGGCACCCAAAAATTCTAATTTACGTTATATTATGAGTTTCAGACGAGGCGAGATTCTGGGTGGTGCGGGTTGCTCCGCGCTTGCTGGTTTTCTCACTCACATTGATTTTAAGTCTGCTAAAGTGGACAAGTTTCTTATTTTAATTTACACAATCAGGTCTCACCAACACATACAATAATGCATTCTACACACACAACAATTCCTAAATTCTCATTTATCTACACTCATAGTAACTTTTAAATTCATAATGATTTTTACTCTTCCTAATTTTATCACTTAATTATTATACAATTTGCAGCAAAGGGCTAAGAGAAAAGCTGAACCCATGTAAATACCCAGTTAATCATGAAAGGGGAGTTTGAGCTTCTCTGCGGGAAGCAGGTACTTCAGTAATCTATCAACTTATATATGGTTTTCCTTCAAGCTTCGTGCTAACCTTTCGCATTTTACTAAAGATTACCGTGGAGAGGAACAACTTAATGAGCCTTAATTAATTTTTGCGCCCCACCTCAGTGGGGATAGAAATATTAAAGTAAACTTATCATTCACTTTAAAACGGATAGTAGCGGATTTAGCGTAAATTGTTGCCAGCGAAAAAGTTATATCTCCCGTGATTTTTAGAGGAGAAATTCTTCGCTTTGATGTTTTAACTTATGAATTTTACTGAGAAAGAGGAACTTGGAATTCACCTTGAATTTTTCAACGCTTTTCATTTTGCTTACTATCATGCTTCGTATAACCCCTGCATACTTAGAAATTAATTTTTTTCTCTTAAATTCTATGTTTCTCATTCTCAGAAAAACTCTTAGGAGTCATAGACACGAATCCAAACGATGAAAGCGCCCTCTTCTGGGAGGGGAGATTCAGCCTCTCCTAAGGACTACTCATGTAGTACTTGGTCGTAATGAGATCGAACGTAAATAGTTCCTTCATTAAAGATAAGTTTTATGCCTCTTTTTCCTAATTTTCATTATTTTTTCGACTTCGCAATAAACATTTTTTTTCATGCTATTATTTTTTCAAATTTGCATTTACTTTATTCCATTTTCTGATGGTTATATTCTGACTGCTGCCATCCTGAAAGAAAATGACATCACACATAATCATATTAGCCTCTTATACAAAAGTTAAGAGAGGGACTCTGTTTGCAAATGCAATCGAATCTCGAGACAGGAGACCCCCCTTCTACCTGTATTTTTGTTCAAAACTGAAGACTGCGTTCTTCTCGTTTGGAGGATCCAGGTTACAACCCCTATAACACTGTTTATATGAAAACTGACCTTTCTTTTACTGCCCAACCCATCGTTCACACACATGAAAACTGCCCGTCATACTATTTATACAAAGAAATTGCTTTTTTTTTCGTTGTTTTTTCTGAGAATTAATTTAGGCTTCTTCATTTTTTAATCCAATGATTTTATTTGCTAGATTTACAGTATATAAATTAAGTATATAGATAAGTAATTAAATATCTTCAATGAGCACGAAATAAGGAATGTTCCTAATTTTGTACAGTAATTAATTTTTATAAAAATATACGTTACGTTACGTTTAATTAAGGCAGAAACCTTTATATATATTCAAAACAATTTGCTGTGATGTTTGTCAGTATCAAATTGCATCACAATCCTTTTTTAAACAGTTTAATGACTAGAGAAATCTATAAGAATAATGGATTAAATAGTGTAATGCAGGGGTGGCCAGCCTTTTTGGGGAAAACGCCACTATTTGATAAAAAAAATAGTTATGCATACCAACTTTTCCAACAAACAAATATGGAAAATTGAAAAAAAATGTTACTTATAAGGTTATTATGGGGATTTTATGGAAGTAGTATGTTTTTTAATACAAGTCAATGTAGTCGAAATTAAAAAAATAATATAATAAATAAGGCGAAAGTGTACAAATTTAGCTTTTATTGTGTTGAAAACTTTTTACAAGTTCAATCAGTTAGGTTAGGTACAAAATAAAAATGAGTACCTTGATCAAATAAATGAATTTTGAATCTATTCAAGATAATTATTAAACGTTCAGTATCTACTTAATAAGAATATTGAATTACAACTTTTTGTTACCGAGTCATCTATATTAGGATTAGCTCTCGCAGGTGCTAACAAAATTAAGTTATTTTAGGTGCCCATTAGCTAGTTTTGAGTGATATTTATCTTATTATATTCATTGCAGAAACAATTTATTCACAAATCTTGAGTGGCCCCGTATCAAATTTCATTTGGGAGCCCTTTTTGAAGCTATACTTCTTTTTGAGCGTTAGGAAAAAATGACGAGGGTAAATTTTTTCGTCACGGATGCGCGCGCACGCCGTTGTCTAATATTTTAGCATGCCATTTTTTTTGGCGCTAGGGGACTGATATTTAGGGGATCGCAATAACTATTGTTATAAACCATATTTGACGGGACGCACCCCTCCCCGGTATATTCCCTTCACTGTTTCACACTATTCACACTGTTTCCCAAACTCTAATTTCTTAATCATATACTTTCAGTTTTATCATTAACATTAAAGATCGTTATTGAGCTGTTCTGAAGTGTCAAATTGAGAAGTTATTTATTTGCAACAAAAATATCAGTTAAATATGCAAGCGTCATGGAGTCAATTAAAATTATACAATATTTCAAGGAAAGATAAAAAAGATTATCTTTTTTAAAAAAAACTGTGCTTCCTGTCTAAGTTCGAATAAGTGGGTTCCACGAGAACCTTTCCACGAGATAGCTATCTGTATGAAAGAGTACAGTACCGATTTAAGCTCATTTCGGGCCCTGGGCGCAGATCTATAGGCCTCCTTCTCACTGGAGGATCGAAGTTTTGTAATCAGAAAATCTGGTTAAATTCTCCTTATCCGGGCCCTTCTGGGTACCTTCGGGCTTCTGGGTGCCCACCCAAAGCGCCCAATGGAGAAACCGGCTCAGCCTATAGATCTTCTTCAATGGTGCAACAGCCCTGGGTGGCCCCTGGCCTTCTCCAGAAGTCTTTCCCAGGCATCCTTACCTTTGGTAACTTTTTCCTAATTTTTGACGCTTAAAATTTTTAGATCCTTCTCAACACAGTCAATTCATCTTAACGGGGGTCTGTTCCGAGGTTTATTTCCCATGGGCTTTTTGCCAGAAAGATTTTCTTGCAGCAACGATCTTCATTCAACAGGTTATTAATTTTTAACATACAGATTACATATTGGTTTTTTCGTCTACGGTTTATGAAATATATTCCGTCCCATATTAGTAGTCTGTATACATCATCGATATTAGTTCATATCATAGGAATATGATGTAGCACTAATTGTATTTTCTCTCACTAGATGGTAGCCTCCATTAATACAGTGTACACACACACATCTGAAATAGTAGTAAATTTCTCCGGTAGGTTCGCTGGGTGTCCTTTTAAAGCACATGTCTTGAGCGAAATCTCAGAGTTTGCGTGTGATTTCAGTATGTGTCAAATACAGTTTTTATCGAGATTGATCTTACTTGAATCTTAAGCAAACTCATTCCTTACTTCTTATTACATTTTTTGCTGGTCTCAGCTCTTTTGTATAAATCAGATTATATCTCTTCATTCAAATGCTGTGCATCACGCAGTTGAAAAAGATAAGAACTAAAGTGTCTCAAATTTTTTATAATATTTGTATAAAACTTGGGAATTCGGAAAAATTATTATTAAAGTGTTTAATTAATTGCACAGAGTGTGTGTGTATTTAGTAAATTATGCAAGTAATTATATTTAATTTTCGTTTACTACGCAAGAATAATTAGATGTCATTTAATATTGGTTTTGAGAAAATTTCTCTTAGATTTTTCATTCTGGCAAAGAAGTCACGAATTGAATATATTTAGATCGTTTTCTGCGGAGTGAAAATTCTACAATTCTTTGAAACAGCTCTTGTTCCACCATGAAAAAAAATATCAATCAGAGCTCAATTTTCAACCCAATAAACATTTACGTATTATAGATATAATGTTCAGAAAGTATGAGACTAGAAAAAAACCTTATTACTGAAGCGCCTAGCGACAGTAAAGCCTGATTTTGAAAGAAAGTGAAGTCACTAGGAGCCACTGACGTCGTAAGGGAAATTTCCCAGAGAGAGAGAAGGAGAGAGAAAAAAATAAAATTTAGTGAGCTCAAATCATGAGTTTTGCAGTCGTTCGACCAGCAATGTTTTTGAGAATGTGAGACATTTTTTTCAATATAGTTAGGCCCTGGCACAGCCCCCTTATTTCGCGTCTTAAAAGGATGAAGAGTGGTTTTTTCTCCATCTTTTAAATGAAATAAGTAAGAAAGAAATGATTGCTTTGTGTAGGAACGGAAGATTGATAATATTTCGTTGTGGAAGTCAGAAACTTGGAAAGAATATGCTTCTGTTTGAGAGAAATGGAGATCGTTACTTCATGAACCTGAATTATGCATTTTGGATGTTTTGCAGATAGTTATGCGTAAGCGACACTGCTGCCAAATTGGCGTCATGCAAAACAAACCTTGATATAAAAACAACAAAGATTCTAATATGCTTTATGTGAAAAAAAATCAGTCTGATTTTGGAGGAAAATGGCGCGATTCGCGTGGTTCCAATTTTGAAGCGGTGACGCTAATACGTAAGTACCCATAATATCAACAAAGAAACTGAACTATCTACAACTTTCCTTTTCCCTGAGGAAAAAATACAAAATTACCATTATACTATTATTAAGGGCCATAATAATCATTGGACACACATTATTAATGCATTATATTCCTAAGCAACTATTAACGAGCTATACCACGAACCGGAATGATTGAGAATCTATACCGATGGCTCCTGTGTCGTATAGCAAAAGAATTTAGGGGCATGAATTTTATGCGCCCTGTTTTCTGTTTATGCACTTGTTGGCCGTTTTGCATGTGATAACGACGGCGAAGTCGAAGCTTTACGTATGTCCCTCACTCGACAACAATGCCAAACAGAACCATTTTCAAGAGCATTCATTCTATCTGACTCTAATGTACATAAAGAGAGAAAGCAATTTCTTTTAAAAAGTAATCCCGCCCTCTTCGCACCTCAGTCTGCTTCACCGAAAAATGCATTTTTTTGTCTTAAGGATATCGTTTTGCAGTAGATCCCAGGTAATTTTGAGATCCTGGGTAATGAGAAGGCGAATTCTCTTGCCAAAAAAGGAGCTACTACCACCCAAATTTTTTGTAAAGGCTTCATTTTTCACTCAAAGTAATTTCAAAATGATCCGTTTTTTACCGAAACACTCTATCTCAGCGGTTTTTAACGCTGCAACGGTCTGCAACGCTGATCTACGCGGTTCACGAAGTCTCTCATGTAATGTTAAGATTTTTCTCTCTTACATACTCTGGAAATCCTCGTGGAAAAATTGAAAGATGTACCATCCTAGACTTGGTCACTAAATCGTCCCCGATGAAAAACTTCTACTAGAAATTGTATTTTGATCAAGAATATGAAGTAAGGGAGGGATGTTTCATATCTTAGAGGTCCGCGATGTCACACTTATACATAAAGGAGGGCCACGGCGATCGAAAGTTTAAGAAGCGGTGCTCTACTTGATAATTTCTGTGAAGGCAACTCTTTCCCAAACCTGGTTTAGTTTTATTCACAGCCATGACCCCTCGGCTGATGTGATCTATCTGTTAAAATGGGCTTATTTGGATCTTCAGACTATCATCATTACAGCAAAATAAAACAAAAATCTAGTTCGATCATGTATGAAAATAGAGCTTCCTATTTATAAAATAGTAACAGCCATGATACTTAAAAACAGCGACACCTGTTTTCTAAGTGCTTATGAGTTTGGTTTTATGGTCTCCTTAACCGAATATCGTGTTGGGTTTTATAAGTGCTGGTTAAAAAATCGTTGAAATTGTCGGCCACTTCTTTGCCAAATTTTAAAAAATTGCTAATTTGGCGCGATTTTGCGTGCTGTGTTTTGGAGTGCAACCCTACCACAACATGAAACGCCGGAGCGCGAAATTTAAGATGGCGTAAGGGAAATGATTAAAAAATAGCATTTTAAAGTTTTGAAACTGAAAATTGCTGCAAAAATTATGTACTTAAAAATGGAAATAATTTCATTTACCTTAAAAAAATGAGGCATCTATCTCATCAACTCCTACCTCTGCCCCTTTTTCTTCGACATTCATGAGGCGAATGGTATTTCTGAGGGCACCATCCAAACCATTTTCGCATCACTAACAAAACGGTACACATATCCATATTACTCAATTCAAACCAAGACCCTTTCCTTACACTCCTAAGCCATGATGGTTATCCTCTTTCACACTCGACTAATTTCTGCAGTCGCATTCAAAAACCATCATTCACTTTATTACCCATTCATTATCTCAATTCCATACATTTTCTGATTTCGAACATGGATGCGATGATCCAATCAAACCTTCTTTCATGCACCATTCTAAAACAGCTGTTCTTCTAAGCACAGGCAACAGGGTGTAGAGTTTCTCAACTCCTCATACTCGTAAGCTTTTCATTGCGATCTGCGCGAGACCTCCAGCAATTGCGAGTAGTGCTTACTCGCGCAGGCACCTAAGATGCAATCTGCGCATGCGTTAGCTTTTCAACTATAGCGACCCCGTGCATTCATTCCGATTTCATGCTTCCTTGGCAGCACACGCATCCCTCCGAGAGCAGTTAACAAATCATGTGAAATAAAGCAAGTAATCTTAATCTGAAAACATGGCCTTGTATATTAATCATACTGTCTCCCATATTGGTGACCCGAATAATTCATGAATATCAACTTTTATTGGACTTGCTATTAATTTATTTTACTGGAAAAATGGCTGAAGTCACCGCAGTTAAAATTCTTTCGTACAACTTAGGCAAACCTCAACTCTGGTTCTCCCCGTGCGAACGAACTTTTGCCCTCGGAGTACCGAAAGCGATTACAGACACGTGCACTAAGTTCAATTACATTGTATCAAATCTGCCACCAGAGAAGCCACCGCAATCGTAAGGGACTTAATTATCACTCCTGAGGAAACGGATCCCTACGGCGCAATTAAAGCTCAACTGATCCAGCGAAACGGCGAGTCATCGCAACAAGAAATTCGGAAGCTGTTAACCGGCGAAAAGCTAGGAGACAGGAAACCATCAGAACTCCTCAGGACAATGAGAGAGAGAGAATGAGGAGCATCTTCGCACAACGTTTCGAAAGAGCTTATGTTGGAACTTTTTCTTCTCTCTCTCTCAGCAGCTACCGAACTCAGTGCAAACTATCTTGGCATCCATCACGCCAATAACATTAAACGCCCAAACTAAAAAAGATAAGTATTCTATTCCAAACATTTTAGATTTCATTTCAAAGCTGCATGGCAAAAATATTTTTTCACATATAGATTTAGTCAAAGCCTATCACCAAATTCCCATAAATGAAGAGGATATAGATAAAACTGCAATAATAACCCCATTCGGATTGTATGAGAGTATTCGAATGCAATTCAGCCTTTGTAATGCTGACTCTACTTTTCAACGCTTTGTTGATGAGGTTTTAAGAGGATTAAATTTTGTTTATGCTTTTATTGATGACATTTTAGTTGCATCATCATCTGAAGCCGAGAATATTCAACATCTTCGGTTGCTTTTTCAACGGTTGGATCAATATGGACTGTCTATAAACCCTTCTAAATGTACTTTTGGAGTACCCACCTTAAATTTCTTCGGTTTTCAAGTTTGCAGTTCTGGAATTAAACCTTTAGAGGATAGAGTGGAAGCAACCTTAAAATTTCCTCAACCAGCCACCATCATTCAATTGCGTCGTTTTCTTGGAATGCTGAATTACTACAGACGTTTTATTAGAGAGGCTGTCCATATCCTGGCACCTTTAGTAAATTTTTTAAAAGGCACCAGGAATTAAAAACGTCCAAAGCGAAATGTCAAAATCAAGCCTGTAGAAGTGCTAGAATGGATGGACGAAGCTACTACAGCTTTTGAACTGGTGAAGCAAGCCCTAGCACATGCTACTCTGTTACATCATCCCATGCCAAATGCACCTCTTAGCATTTGAGTTGATGCTTCAGATTTTGCTTTTGGTAGTGCATTAGCTCAATATCATGAGAATGTCTGGCAACCACTTGCTTTCTTATTCATGTGAAATTGTCTGTATCCCAAAAGAACTGGTCTACATACGATCGAGAACTCCTGGCCATATACACAATGGTGAAAAGGTTTCGGCACATGTTGGAAGGAAGAGAGTTTTGTGATTTACACTGATCAGAAACCTCTCATTTATGCTTTTCAACAGAAAGCTGACAAATATAGTCCACGTCAACTTAAACACCTCAATTTCATCTCCCAGTTCTTTACAAACATACATGTTCCTGGAACTCAAAATTTGGTAGCAGATGCATTATTTCGGATCGAAATTGATTCCATTTCCAAAACAAATTGTCTTGATTACAAGGACATTGCTGGAGCACTATTGGTAGCTGAGGAACTTAAGCAACTCCTGGAATCTAATTCGACATCTTGAACACTAAAGCAACAATATTTCCCTCTTGAAGATATTACTCTTACTTGTGATGTTTCCGCCAATATTTCTCGACCTTTAATTCCCAAGGATTATCGCAAAATTGTTTTCCAACATCTGCATGGTCTTTCACATACTGGAATTGCTGCCTCTACCAAATTAGTAACTCAACGTTTTGTGTGGCCAAATATTAGGCGTGATATTAAAGCATGGGTTAACTCTTGTCATCCTTGCCAAAGATCCAAGATTCATAGGCACACTAAAGCACCAATCGGTACCTTTGCTTTACCTGATGCCAGATTTCCCCAAATCCACGTTGATTTCATTGGCCCCTTTCCACCTTCTAATGGTCAAAGTTACTATCTGACAGTAGTTGACCGCTTTATGAGATGGATGGAAGGGATTCCAACTGCTGATATGACTGCAGAAACTGTATGTAGAGCTTTGCTATCTGTTTGGATATCACGTTTTGGTTGTCCTGCTATTATAACAACAGACCAAGGTACAAACTTCGAATCAAACCTTTTCAGAGAGCGGAGAAATCTTCTCGGCACAAACAGAATACGATGCTGTGCCTATCATCCAAAAGCCATCGGTCTTGTTGAAAGACTGCATCGCCATCTCAAGAGTGCCATCAAAGCACACGAGAATTCAAAGTGGAGTGAAATCATTCCAATTGTACTTCTCGGCATGCATTCTGCTGTTAAAAAGGATATCAATGCCACTTGTGCAGAACTTGTCTGACACTGATGACATTCCTTTTACTGGAATATCAAAACAACACGCTGATGAAACTGATCCACATTCAAAAGACAAAATTATGTCTCACGTAAATAAAACTGAATCTCAACCAAATGAAAAAACTGTAAACAAAAACTAGAAGTGGAAGACATGTCACACACACAGATTTCCCAAAGATCTGGAACAATATATAACATAATATACATATATGTATGTATTTTCTTTTTCTTTACAGTTAAAAGCTCCCATTGCGAGCGGCGTTTTTCGACCGTGCGGGTCTCCCCACGCGGCCGACGCTCTTTCAGAAGCTCATCACTAGCGCTTCGGTTCGCCGAATCGCAGTGTTGGGCACATATTAGCTCACCTATGGAGCTACTTATTTTTCTCAAGCTTTTTAATTTAAATACTCACACAAATTTTTCAGCTTAATGCATCTTTTCTCATACCCAATGTATTCATCTTTTATTTTTAAAAGCACTTTAAACTTAATTTAACTGTATTTCTAAATCTTCTAAATTCTAATACTTAAATGCAGTTCTGGGGTAAGGTAAAGCCGAAGCAATGCTCACCCAAAATCCAATGATTGGAGGTGAAGTTTCCCTGCGGGAAACAGGAACTCTGAAACCATTCCAACGTATATACAGTTAAATTGCCTTTTGCGTACATTTCAAACATTTAAGATATTTATATTCCATATGATATTAACTAGTGAATTATGTATTTTCAATCATTTTAATATTTTTTTCAATTGTTTATTTCTGTGTTTACAAATCTAAAACTATATATGATCATCTCAGATTACTACAATTAATAGTACATGATTTAATGTTACAAATTGCTTTTGATAAATGATATATCAATAATAATATTTGTCTAATTAATTTTTTTCTTCCAAACTTTAAAAAGAAAATGTACATTATGCATCAAATCTTGTGTTTAAAAAAAAAGAAAAATCAAGATTGTATATTTTAGATTTATTTTTTTTTCATTGTGGTTGGTAGTAGAAAGTTTTATATTTTAAACTGGTGTTATACGTATATGCGTACAAAATTGTACTTCTTAATTACTTTATTACTGATACTACTAATACTTCTTTATTAACAATTTTATGCCTTGTATGTATAAGTGGGTTGAATCCTAGGGAGGACCCACTTTTGGTTGCCAAATTTTTTTGTCGCCAAATTTTGAGCGATAAAGGTTACAATATGGTAACCTTTCCATTTCATCAAAAAATTTGGATTTTCAAATCACCGAAAAAATGGCAACCCTAAAAAAGTGCAACATTTTACGCCTTTTCCGAAAAAACGTCATTTTGACATTTGACTTCGCTGGAGGTTGTTAAGAATGGCGTGTGAAAGGAAATTACTTTAAAGTGAGGCTACGGTAGGTTTCTTTGTGCTCCTGGGCACATAGGGGAAGAAAGAGACGTTAGAATGGTGTATGAAAGCTAATTTAATTGCTTCTCGTTATGAATGTTCGAGGTGTACAAAAAATATGCGTTTGCAAAAGCGAAAGGGAACGGTTGACGGCTACGAATGGCGTTGCCGCAACCAGTCGAAAGATAATCGCCACGACGTCGTTCGGAGTGTGAGAAAGGGCACTTGGTTTAGCGAAAGTAAACTTGCTATAACTATTATCTTGCGTTTGACGAGATATTGGTTTGACAAGAGCATGAATGAGTTCGTGATGAATGACTTGAAAGTTAATAAGAATATGACAAAGTTAATAAGACACATGTGGCGGCGATCTTACGATCACAAGTTGGTGAATGAGAATTTTCATAAATTCCTTGCATCCATCGCAAGGGTGTATCAACCAACAGATCATGACGAAATGCAAGCGTAAGGTAAGTGCTTTTTAACATTTTTTAAAATTGATTTCATATATTTCTTCGATTTTATCTTTGCGAAACGCCCCTTTCGTCCTTTTTTAAAAATGTAAATCATGTTGTACACACTGGTTTTAGAATACTTTTTTAAAATGAATTTCATTGCTTTCTCCGTTTTTTTCTTTATATTATGATTAATTTAATGTCTTTATTCGATTTCATCTTTGCGAAACGTCCATTTCATCCCCTCCGCTGACGCATGCGCTTCCCAAGAGTTTTCGTCATTGACGCCTTTTTTGAAAACCTTCAATTTGGCGCTTTTTGGCGAAAATTTTTGGCGCCAAAAACAGCAGTGGGTCCTCCTAGGATTTTACCGTATAAGTGTGCGAGAAGTTAACTCTTAGAAATTCAAGTTAGTTTCAACTTCTTTAAAATACTTGTCAGAAATAATGTATACATTTTGTGTATGTAAGTGTTGTCAACAATATAGAAATTGTCTATGTTCAACCAGTATTTGTAAATATCTATTAATTCCTATGACTTCTATGAGTCTGTTACTAGTGATTGATGACATTTTGATTGCTTAAATTTAAATAATGAACTGTCAAGTTATTATTCCTGATCTTAGTAAGAAGAAATGGTTTGCTTACATTAGGATTAACTTTTGATTCTTTACTTTAACAACCCCAAGAATTTATCCAACTACTGAATTAATGCAATATTTCAATGGTAATATTGAATTAAGAGTACATTTTTAATGTAATATGTATAGTTAAATAATTCTACATGTAAATAATCTGCAATATATACCTTGATTTCATATGTATATTACTATTGAAACTTATAATGCTATTTTCATTGACAGAAGTATGTCATTTCATATATAGTACAATTTCATATTTGTGTGTGTACACATGTACATATTTTTTAAAATCTTATCTTAATAAGTGTTTTATGCAAACCATTGTTTTTATTGTATTGTGTAGAACATGATATTTGCATTCATATTTATTTTAACATTGCAGTGGTAAAACATACATTCCTTTCATGCAAATTTTCAACCCTTACAAAATGTGTTTTCCATTCCCACACATGTATTTAATGATTGTATATTGTTTTATGTAACGTTTGTTTTATTTGTGTAATTTTATTCTGTACTTTTTTGTCGTTCGCCTGCTCTCTGGGGGATACTCTGTTGAGTTTCTCAACCCTTCATACTCGTAAGCTTTTCATTGCGATCTGCGCGTGCGCGAGACCTCCAGCAATTGCGAGTAGTGCTTACTCGCGCAGGCACCTAAGATGCAACTGCGCATGCGTTAGCTTTTCAACTATAGCGACCCCGTGCATTCATTCCGACTTCATACTTCCTTGGCAACACACGCTTCCCTCCGAGAGCAGTTACCAAATCATGTTAAATAAAGCAAGTAATCTAAATCTGAAAACATCGCCTAGTATATTAATCATACTGTCTCCCACAAGGGCAAAACACCTTTCAAAATATTCATCGTATTTTTTCATGCATTCGTCCAGATTCTAATAGCATCGCAGGACATCATGGAAATCTGTGAAAATTTATGCGGAGAAAAAAAGTAAAATTACCTGTGAAAATGATTTCAGAACGAAAAATCGAAGCTAAAGAAAACAGCTGGTCCAACGGAATTTCCGAAGCAAGTGAAGAATTGCCGAATGCTAAGAAAAAGGCGGTTAAAATAATGAGCTGCGCATGAGCATTAACTAATTATCTATAATTTTTAAAGAAATGAAAACGTAGAAAAGGCACCGTTGGAAAATTAAACCGTTAAAATTAAAAAACGTACAGCGCATGCGCGAAATTTTCTCGATTCGACCTCTTTTCCTTTACCGATAAAAAAAATTTAGGTTACTAGATTTGCCACATTTATTGATTTGGCGAGAAAACACTTGCCGGGATAAGTGGCTGAATAGGCAATCCAACATGCTTTAAGAAATGAGATCTTCATTTTAATTCTTTGAACAATATTGAATTATGGCTGTTCATAAACGCATATTATGATAACAGGCCAGTTAAAAAAAAAAACAGATAAGAGAGAAGTATGAATTATAAAAGTAATCGCAGATCTGATATATAGCCCCGTTGGTATGGGAATTAGCTGACCATGTAGAGGCGCAACAATCGCTCATAACACCAATGCTTTTGACTGCATCGTTGCGTGGCTTAAAAACCTCTACTTTTCCACAAAACGCTGCATGAAAACTGTTTTTAAAAAGCACATGTTTTGCACTTCTGTATATGAGCTAATTTCTGAATTATTTCCCCCCCCAAAAAATGTAAGATTTTCAACACAAAAGAAAATTTACCACCAAATTTAATATTAAAATATATATTTTTACAAAATCTTATCTGGTTTATGATCTCTTTTCTAAATACTTATTGTTCCCGAAGTTCGGCATACGAATTGTTAATTTTTAAGTCTTAGTGTAAGTGCTAACGTTTAAGCGTAACGTCTTAGTTTAATTGCTGTATACGTTTATGTGCATTGCATAAGAAAATAGGTTTTACATTTTTATTATTCTCATGCATCGTGCGCTATAACATACATTATTGAGGGTGATGTTTTTTATAAATTTGCATCAGATTGTTAATTTTAACGTGGATTGTGTCAAACTCAACTGAGACGCTTTAGTCATTTAAGAATTAAATGGCAGTACATGTGAACTACAGAAAGCGATTCAAAGCAATATATTCATATATATTTAACTTGCCACTTGTTCGCCGGCAGAAGAAAGCCCCGCAGAAGTTTTGGTTGATTTATCGAATCGGGTGCCTCTCACGCCAAGTGTTTTCTCGCCAAATCGATAAATGCGCCAAATCTAGTAACCCTTCTGAATTTGTTTTCCAGTGAAGGACAGTCGTTTTTTGGCGAAATTTTGAGCATGCGCAGTAGATTTCTTTCCTTTTAACAGTTTCAACGATTTCGCGGCAAGTTAACGGTGATTAACGGTGATTATTAAGTCTGAGGTATCTAGACTGCGCCAGCAGTCTTCTGCCCTCTATCTGGAACTGCGATGTTCGTTGTGTTGGAACTTTGTTGGAGGGGTGGGCGTGACTTCGAGAGAGATCCAATGTGATTGGCTGAAACCAGTTTCTGTGGTGTGGCTTTGAGATAGAATGGAAGTGAGCTCTTGGAATTGATTGCATGAACTTGATATTTTAAAAAGAATTAAAAGTTAAATATGGAAGAGTAAATTAAATTTAAAATAAAAGTAATAAGGGGAAAATGTTAGGTTGATTATAATGAGTAAAAATTAAAATGATAAAGTTTAAACTTTATCCATAATTGCTTCTGCGAGAAGGCAGGTTTTTTCTTCGTCTGAGTTAGCTTTTTTAAATTTAGTGAGTAGATTTAGGACTTTGGGATTTTTCTTGACTAAATTAGAAATTATTTGGAAGAGTTCTAATACTTGAGTTAAGTCTGAGGTATTGTTACTATCTTGACTAAGGAATCCATGGGGGGAATCTTCTTTTTTGTCATCGATAGGAATCTGATTGGGGACTTCGCCGCTAACAACGTTAGCGAAGGAAATTCCCTCTTTAATCCATTTAGAGGCGAAATTTCGCTTTTTCTTGGGGTCTCCGAAAGGGGTTCCTTTTTCGGCTGGGGATTTGGGGCATTTAGTGTAGCATGCCGAGTGACCGTAGTCTTGGCAGTTGATGCAGAATGGATTTTCCTGTCTTTCTTTAATTAGGCAGTTTCTCGTGGCATGGTTCTTTCCACATTTTAAGCACCTTGGTTGCATGTGACAGTTTGCGGCGGTATGATAAAAGTTATTACAGTTGAAGCATTGGGTTATTCCTCTAACGAGGTAACCCTCAACTCTCACTTGTAAATAACTTAGATGAGTTAAGTCGAAAATTTTGCTATTATGCGCGTTTCTCGGGAGAATAATTAAGAAAATTGGGAGGGGTTTTTTGGTTCTTTTAGAAGTAAGCTGAGTACAGCTTTCAATTTTGAAACCTACATCTGCTAGGTCGCTAGTAATATCATCGGTTTTAGAGGAGTTGGGGAGGCCTTTAATTACTGCTTTAATGGGCTTATCTTTTTTAACATCAATGACGTAAAATTCAAAATCTATGTCAGTTTTTAAAAATTGAATGAGGGATCTGCGTTCCTCATGATCATTAGAGAACATTTTTACTACATCACCAACGATTCTGTTGCGGAGATTTGGGAATTTATTTATTATAAGTTTCATCTGATCACGGAAATTATCTTTTATTTTAAGCATTACTGGGTAGGGGGGTTTAGTCGGGGGAGTAATTGTTTCGGAAATTACATTTTCATTCGTAGGGAGTGGATGCTCGACATCCTGTTCGAGATCGGAAAAATTATTTTTTGTTTCTATCGGGTCCTGGGTAGAAATGGGAGAGACGGGCCGAGCCGTCTTTTTCGGAAAAATAAATTCCTCCGAGGATTCCTTAGTTCTATTTTTTCGCTTTTTATTTTGTTTTTTCTTCTTGACATTATGATTAGTTTTATCCAAAGTGGATTCACTAACGTTAGAATCCTCAACAATCGGGGGAATTTTATGCTCTTTGCAATCATCTCTTGTACATGGGGAAGGGTTTTGAGCTCACTTACCAATTCGTCTTTTTTCTTAGCCAAGTCGTAAGAAGTCATCTGGTAGAGTTCAAGGAAGGAGTTCTTCTTGGTTGGTGTACTTGCACCTTCTGAGATAGAGCTATGCATGGCTGAGATGCTGTGAACAGTATCCCTGAGTTTTTCGCAGGCTGCGACTTTTGATTGTCGCGTCGGTGAGAAATCCATAAAATCGCTGATATCGCTCGTGATTATAAAAAGGTCGTAGAGCTCACTGGTGCGTGGTCTCCAGGGCGGCAAGTTAGCGCATTCGTATAATTCGTTTTTTTTTATTTTAACAGTTTAATTCTTCAACGGTCTTTCTCGCGCATGAGCAGAAAGCTTTTTTATTCCTTTAAAAATTCCTTTAATGAGTAAACAGTTATTTCTTTTGCTCCGTTTGGGTCAGCTGTTCTGCTTCGTTTTGGGAATTACTTTTTACAGGTAATATTTTTATTTCTTTTTCCACATAAATTTCAAAAGATGGCCATGATGTCCAGCGATGCTCTTAGGATTAATTTGAATGAATGCATGAAAAATTACGATTACTATTGTTAAAGGGGTTTTTGCCATGTTGCCTGTGCTTGGAAAGAAAGCTGTTTTAGAATGGTGCATGTGTAAGAAGGTTTGATTGGATCATCGTATGTATGTCCGAAATGTGGAAAAAGTATGGAATTGAGAGAAAGAACGGGTAAGAAAGTGAATGATCGTTTTTGAATGGTACTGCAAAATTCAGTGTAGTGGGAAAGAGGATACACCCATCATGTGTTTAGGAGTGTAAGGAAAGGGTTTTGGTTTGAATTGAGTAATATGGATTTGTGCACCGTTTTGTTATTGATGCAAAAATAAAAATGTTTTGGAAGGTGCTCTCAGAAATATGCAGTAGCACACTGGTATAATTTCAGTAGGCAACTCATCGTCATCATAAATATCGGAAAAAGCAGCATTTTTTAAAGGTAAGTGAAATTATTTCCATTTTTAAATGCCTGATTTTTGCAGAGATTTTCAGTTTCAAAACTTTAAAATGCTATTTTTTAATGATTTTCCTTCCGCCATCTTGAATTTCGCGCTCTGGTATTGCGTGTTGTGGTAGGGTTGCAACTCCAAAACACAACACGCAGAAACGCGCCAAATTGCCAATTTTTCTCATTCCTAATTTTAGGTGACAACTTATTGCCACGAAGTGAATAAAAAAATTTAAGTAAAATCACTGCTAAACTTAATGTAATCTGAGAAACACACCGAGTAATTAATGATACTTCCTCCTGATTTCCAGGTTTTACCGGTAGGACCTTACAGAAGATAATTGTTACTCAATATTTTATAGTTGGTGTTCACGATTTTGTGTTTTGTCCGTCTACATGAAGTAAAAAAAGACAGTTTCCTTTGTTTACTAAAGGAGAGGAGCATCAACGAATGGAGACGCTAGCGTCGAAGGCAACTTTTATGTCTCTAGAACGAGTTCGGAATTTGACAAAGTAGAGAAAGGAAACATTATAAGCATATCTTCAGATTTTTAAATTTTCAAATCTTTTTCCCTTTTTCATCCATTACAGGACCATAAGGAAGAGGGATGGTAAGCATTATAGAGAATAAAAATTTCTCTCTCGTGGTAAATTTTTTACTTGGTAAAAATGTTCGAAACAACACTGTTTTTGTTCATTAAAATTTCTCATAGCATTTTTAGTGATTATGAATGAGACGTAATATAATTCAGGAAAATATTTGAATGTAGTTGGGCTATTTGCAACTCTGCCTATTACTAATAATGAAATAGGATCTTTTTTCCTTCTCACCTCTGAGTAATACAGCACGAAATGAAAAAGTTTGATATTGAGCGCCTCGAGCGGAAGAAAAATATCTTACGAAAACGATTATCTGAACATAAACAGCAGTTTATAATGAGTTTTTTTTTTACAATTGTTGTCATGCATTTTTTTACTTTCGTGGAACATATCCATACGGTAACAGTACAAAAAGTATTATCGATTTTAAAATCGAACTGTTTTGGAATTTTGTTTGTATCTAGGATCTAAATCCTAGCAGGACCCACTGTTGTTTTTTGGCGCCAAAAGTGTTTCGCCAAATAGCGCCAAACTGAGAAACACAAGTTTTTCAAAATATGACGTCAAAGACGAAAAACTCTTGGAAACCGTATCTGTCAGAGGGGGAGGAAAAGGGGAAAGAGCAACGGTTGGTTTCTGAAAGGGGGGGAGGGTACAAAAAGTTCAAAAATCATGAAATGAACGGGGTTTCAGGAATGGCGTCAGCGACGTCTGAAAACCGTTGGTAGTAAGTGTTTTACATTAAAAAAGGATGAAATGTGCTTTTGGCAAGGATAAAATCGAAGAAATACATGCAATTAATCATTTTAAAAAGATAAAAACGGAGAAACCAATGAAATTCATTTTAAAAAAGCACTCAAAAACCAGTACATGATTTATTTAAAAAAAAGGACGAAATGTGAGCGTTTCGCAAAGATTAAATCGAATAAAAATTTTTAAAAGGCACTTACCTTACTCTTACCGGTACTTCATGACAAAACATATACCAGTCCACGACAGTATTCTTATTGACTTTCAAGTCATTCACAACGAACGCATTCATGCTCTTGCTGAACCAATATCTTGTCAAACGCAAGATAATGTACCAAGCTTGCTTTCGCTAAGCCAAGCGTCCTTTTTACACTTCGAACGACGTCGTGGGGATTATCTTTCGACTGGCCAGTAATTTCCTTTCACAAGCCATTCTAAACAAAACCGGTGCGAGAGCAAACCTTCTCAAGCGAAGTCAGGGGTCAAAAAGAAAGAATTTTTCTCCATATCAGGCGATTTCCGTTTCACCCTTTTTAGGGTTGCCATTTTTTCGGGTGTTTGAAAATCTAATTTTTTGAAATGAAATGGTAGGGTTTCCATATTGTAACCTTTATCGCCAAATTTTTGGCACCCAAAAATTTGGGACAGAAGTGGGTCCTCGTAGGATTTAGGAAACATTACGTCATTAAAAATTAAATTTTCTAATTTATATACATAATAAGGAGAAAAAAACTCAATAACATGGACCAAATAAAATAAATTATTATATCATAATTCATGGTTGTGCAATGTTGCACAATAATTGCCTTGTGGTACCCCCACCCAAAAATAAATAAAATTTTGCCGTGAGAGAGCGCTAGTGTGCAGAGAAAGTGTGGGTAGATAAATAGCGTGAGATAGCGCAAGCAGAACGCTTTGTTCCGAGTCTCTGCATTTATTTTTTGGTATGATTTTTTAGAGAATTTATATATGCTACCGTTAAAGAGAAAATATTTAAGTTATTTCATAGAATAACTAGGTATTTCATGAATTAACTAGATAAGTCAGTTAAAATATGTATGGATGAAAAATTTCATACTTTACCTAGTTATTCTATGAATTAACTAAGGATAGACCCTTAAAGTGAAAAATAAACAATTTCAAAGATATTTATAAATTAATTGATCATAAATATCTAAAATCTCTCGAAAAATACATTTGATCCCTACTGCGGATGGATGATCATAAATAATAAGGGAATGCAGACGATATTGCTAACATTAGTTAAACAGAAAGGGGGGAAAAGAATATGTTGCAGAAATAGTTACATTTAATTATTATCAAAAATTTATGCTGGGCAGAAAATTTTTTCATTCATTAAAACATTGTGTAAACTGTTTCACAAACAAAGTATTAATTTAAATTTTATGTAATATCTTTATTTTACTTTTTTCATTTTCTTTAGAGCTAGGATTTCTGTAATAACACTTTGAATTACATTTCGCTTAGTATTTTTGAAACAAGCACACTTTTTACTATTACACATTTTTTTTTACACGAGCACTTTTTAAATACTTGTCCAGTACCGCAACTTAGAGCTGTTGCAACGGATTGAAGCGTTGTGTCAATATTTGGAATTTCTTCAATGGAAATTAATTCTCGCTTATACATATACTGAATTGATATCTAGAGTACTATTATTTTATTCGTCTATCTAGTTTCTAATCGAAAAAATCCTTCCTGAAGCAGCTAGAACTTTCGAGTGCCGTATTTCAAACTTTAACGATCAAGTAATCGTTATTATATAGAATACCTAGTTAAATAGTTGAATTCAATTATTTTATAAAATTTAGCTGACTTGTCTAGTTATTTCTACCTAGCTATTCTATGAAATAACGGATTTACGGCAACACACACACATATGCATATGTATGACATGTTTCGAGTCAGAATCAGACTTAATTTTTTTAAGAAGAGGGTCTTTATTCGATGAAATCTGTACAAACTCTGACGCTGAGCGGAGAGAGAAAAAAGAACGCCACGGGATGTTTTAAGTGGATTCACTTAAAACACAGATGCGGTAAGTATCGCGGCTTTTATGATTGTACTTGAAAGTTAATGCTGACATATGTTGACTATTAAATCTAACGATCTGGAATTAGACATGTTTATTGGGTAGGCCATATGTTCGGAAGAAATAAATGGGCGATTAGTTTGATACTTGAAGATGTGACTGAGAAAGATGAGTTAAGTGCTAGATAGGGAGTTAAATTTTTAATGTAAGCTAATTATCCTTACACACACACACACACACACACACACACACACACACACACACACACACACACACACACACACACACATATACACACACACACACATACACACACACACACACACACACACACACACACACACACACACACACACACACACACACACACACACACACACACACACACACACACACACACACACACACACACACACACACACACACACACACACACACACACACACACACACACACACACACACACACACACACACACACACACACACACACACACACACACACACACACACACACACACACACACACACACACACACACACACACACACACACACACACACACACACACACACACACACACACACACACACACACACACACACACACACACACACACACACACACACACACACACACACACACACACACACACACACACACACATACACACACACACACACACACACACACACACAGTATAATGAAATAAAATAAGATACCAAGTGAACAGGTTGTATAACCTACGATGGCAAAGAGAAAATAAATCGGAATACAAGAGACATAACAAATATAGACACAAAAAGAATCTTTTGACTAAAAGGAAGACTATTATGACTTCTAGAGCTGTAGCTGACCTGTGATTTTGGGTTAAGCAATGCTTTATGGATCCACCTTCCCTGTAAAGCAGAAATCTTCGACATAATAGAAAAAAGCAGAGCCATGTTGAAAAGTTAAGCCTATTCTTTACATATATAATGAGTCTAGAACTAGAGAAATAACGAGGTCCTCTTTGTCATTGAATACTAATTGAACTGTATTTTTAAGTTGTTATAAAGTGTGAAGAATATTTTACTAAATATTTTTGGTTTTGCGCCTTTTTAGGAAAAGTAGAGAGAAAAAAAGATTCCTTTACGATGCTTTCTTTGAAACAGTAGTTTTGTGTTGGAAAAAGAGTATAGATGACGCTGTACATCACACTGATAAGAAAGAATGTGAATGATTTTTGAATCATTGTTCGACGATTTCATACATTGTTTTTCAAACACATTTTAAAACAAGTAGCTTCATAATTTATGAATGTATGTGATATAATGTGAAGTTGGAAAGAGACCATAAAGCGTTCTGAATTGACACGAATCTGGCGAAAAAATATTGTTTATACAAATAGTGAAAGATTGTTCATTTTAACTTTGAAATTTAAACGGTACTTGAGAAAAAAAATCATCAGTTTCCTGGCTTCTTTTCAGGTACAAAGGCGAATGAAAAAGTGAAAACTTGGCTTTATGAATATAAAAGTACGAGATGGCGCTTGTGTCGCGAGTGAAAAAGAAAATAACTCTATAAGTGAGAATAAATTTTAAATTTTCGCTTTTTCACTCCTTAAAGGTAAAATTGCAACACCAAGAAATAATGAACGTAGCGTCATGAAAATTTCAGGAGCAATAGTGGTGAAATTGATATGGAACTGATTAAATTTACGTACGCTTCTGATCACGCGATACTCATATTCGGGCTATACTAGCACATCATTCCCTTATCATAAACAGAGAACAAGTTCTGATACAGTCGGATGGAGATTCAGCAAGGGGGAGAATCGGGCAACTCTCCACCAAATTTGGAAAAATCGCCAATTTGTCTTGTTTTTGCGTATTGGGTTTCGGAGTTGCAACCCTACCACAACACGCAACGCCAGAGCGCGAAATTCAAGATGGCGGAAGGAAAATCATTAAAAAATAGCATTTTAAAGTTTTGAAACTGAAAATCTCTGCAAAAATCAGGCATTTAAAAATGGAAATAATTTCACTTACCTTAAAAAAATGCTGCTTTTTCCGATATTTATGATGACGATGAGTTGCCTACTGAAATTATACCAGTGTGCTACTGCATATTTCTGAGAGCACCTTCCAAAACATTTTTATTTTTGCATCAATAACAAAACGGTGCACAAATCCATATTACTCAATTCAAACCAAAACCCTTTCCTTACACTCCTAAACACATGATGGGTATCCTCTTTCCCACTACACTGAATTTTGCAGTACCATTCAAAAACGATCATTCACTTTCTTACCCGTTCTTTCTCTCAATTCCATACTTTTTCCACATTTCGGACATACATACGATGATCCAATCAAACCTTCTTACACATGCACCATTCTAAAACAGCTTTCTTTCCAAGCACAGGCAACATGGCAAATAAAACCCCTTTAACAATAGTAATCGTAATTTTTCATGCATTCATTCAAATTAATCCTAAGAGCATCGCTGGACATCATGGCCATCTTTTGAAATTTATGTGGAGAAAGAAATAAAAATATTACCCGTAAAAAGTAATTCCCAAAACGAAGCAGAACAGCTGACCCAAACGGAGCAAAAGAAATAACTGTTTACTCATTAAAGGAATTTTTAAAGGAATAAAAGCTTTCTGCTCATGCGCGAGAAAGACCGTTGAAGAATTAAACTGTTAAAAAAAACGAATTACGAATGCGCTAACTTGCCGCGAAATCGTTGAAACTGTTAAAAGGAAAGAAATCTCTACTGCGCATGCGCCAAAAACCCCGACCTCCTTCACTGGAAAATAAATTCAGAAGGGTTACCAGATTTGGCGCATTTATCGATTTGGCGAGAAAACACTTGGCGCGAGAGGTGCCCGATTCGACAAATCAACCTCACGAAGTTCTCGGGAGATAGCGTTTGATTGACCAAGAAGGATTACTGATTCGGACTTGGAAAAAATGGATTTCAAATTTTTAATGCTGTGAATATATGCAAACAACTAAAGGAAACCATGGACGAAATCCAAGGCTCAGGAATACTGCTCAAAGTTTGCACCCAGTTACTCAACGAAGGAGAACCGGACAAAAAGAAGCATAAGAGGTTTTGAAGAAACTGCAAAATGTTAGGATGCTATGGTGAGAAAGATACGTACTCTCCCCCTTGTACTTTACAGGATGGCCGGACCATAAGACCCCATTTCCTAATGTAAATGTGGAAATTGATTCTGATGTAGAAAATCTTAAATTACAATGACAGCAATAAAACAGATAACATGAAACTGATAGCAATAAAACGGTGTAAATAAAAAAGTTAAAAAAGGCAAACAAAAGAAATCATCGGATGACTTGGTTTTACTCCAAAAATAAAGAAAAAAAACCCTGCCGAACTTGACTTTTTAATCACAAATATTGAGCCAGTAGAAACGGTTAACCATTTTTCCCAACTTGAACAAGTTGTGGAGCATCTGCTCCCAACTAATTCCGATCTAACTCCTCCTAAGTCCAAGCTCCCACTCTCAAATTGATGAAAATTAACGGTAACTATCGAGAGCAACTTAAGATAATTACTGCAAAATTATCTAAGTTGGTGAATTTATTAAATTATATGTTAATTGAGATGACAAATATCGGCGTCTTACTCACGCCTTGGCGGAGGCCAGTGACTTTGAATATTAGGTCATAAAACCCAAAGTAGAGAAAGAAATAATATATTGTCATTAAAGATTTTCCCATCTTCACGAAAGTAGAATATGTTCAAAATGATCTGGAGGAAATTGGATACACTGTTATAGGCTGTATCCAACTCCTATCTAACCAGCGATTACTCGCGCGGGGTGTTGTACACCCCAGCAACAAGAAAATCCTCCCAGGATCCTAAAAAGAATGCGCTGAACCACGATTTTTTCTGTAGCTGCACATTTTAGGTCATTGAACCTTCAGGACTGATGCAATCCCTCTTTCTCGAACGATTGGAATGTAAAGACCTTCAAAAGTTTATCTGGAGGGCTGAGAACTCCCGCGAGAAGTTGAACATATATATACAGTCTGCTCTGAATGTTTGGAAAATGATTAAAATACTCTTCTACTCTTTCTATGATCATTATCTCATTAATTATAAAGTATATTTATTACTGGTATATACGTTTTACTGGTTTAAGAAAAAATAGAAAATTATGTGTTTTAAAATAAAAATTTTGTATGTTTAGTTTAAATTATTGTTAGTCCCATTTGTATGCAATAAATTTAATAATATAATTTGTATAATACAAAAAACATCTTGTACTTTATAAATATGTATCATATAATGACTTAATTTCATTTTCATAATTAAATACACGCGTTAAAAGTTTGGGTTGTTCTCTACACCCCGCGAGTATCGACGGTACAAAAACAGGCGCGAGGGACCGCGGGCTAATAACCCTCGACTTCCACTTCCATTTTTCCAATTTTCTTTACCAAGAAGTGCGAATAACCAAAAAATCTTCGAGCTAACTAACCTCGGTTATATGCAAATAAAGGTCGAAGGATTCCTCGCTAGAGGAGTCACTCGAAGTTTAAGTTGTACTAATTTTCATTACACCATGGCAAACTACCATCTAAAACCTGGATGTTTAAAGTGTGAAAAGGAACATACAAATAAAAACTGCGAAATAAAGGAAAAGTAGCATAACCCTTACTGTATTAACCGCTTGTTGCAGGGCGCACCGACACTGTATTCCAACAAGACAATGCCGCCTGGCGAACTCTTAATAGTCTGACTGGATTTGACATCCTTCCCCAGCGGACAAACTCTTCAGATCAGAATTCCAACGTACACCTGTGGGATCTCATTGTACGTCAGTGTTTCTCAAACTGTGGGGCGCGACCCCCTTGGGGGACGCTACAACTCTACGAGGGGGACGCGAGCATATTGAAAAGTCGAAAATAAAAGATTATTTAAAAAATTATTAAAAAAAAAATTACTGAAAGCAAACAAACAAAATATATTCTGACATAATAAAAAATAAAATACACATTTACACAGTGGCGCACACTAGGGGGATCCTGGGGGTCCGGACACCCCCAAAAACCCTTTATATTTTTCCGATTGATTATTATTCTAAGTATATAGTACGTAAAATTTAAGTATTTGTTATTAATGATTAATTTTATTATTTAATGCTAATTATTTATTGAATAATTAGTTTTTTACTGTGTTTTTTCCCCGAAAATCGACAAAATCAAAAGGAGCATGATACAAGAATGATGAACTTTAGACCCCATACCCCGCCCCTTGAAAAATTCTTGTGGGTTCGACTGGTGCTGCACAATGTATTTTATAATTAATTCAACAATACTAAGTTAAGAACAAGTTTAATAATTTCCATTGACCCCTCCCCCCCATGGGATTGTCATATGTAAATTATATACAAGAATTAACACTTATCTTTATAATTGGAGCGGCTTATAATTAATCCCTTAACTGCCGATTAAAATTTACGAGATTCGTTTTCCTCGTAGGAGAGCGTCTGTGGTGTATTGGGGGAAGGGGGAAGAATAAAGAAGAGCAAATAATCTGAAATAAGTTAATCCTTCGTAAACATTGTCAAGGTCCTTTTGTTGCATTCTAAGACCTTCGGAATAATTATATGGATAACAGTGTAGATAATAGATCGTACTTCGAAAAGACGTATATATACGTCCGGGGAAACTAACACTTGGACTGAGAGAGACGTTTACACACGCCGGTGGAACTTAAAGAGGTTAAGGTCGTATTTGTAGTTTTAGCGTCGAGAAGTATAGTATTATTGAAATCAATACATTGTTATTGTACTAGGGGTGGGCGCGATGAAAATTATAATTGAATATTGGGTCGCGAATATTGAAACTTTCAGAAGCTCTGTTGTACGTGATATCCACCGAGAATCACTAGCCTAAACCGAGGATTTATAAGCTCAAAGCAGTGGATGTAGCTTGGCTGCGTTTACCTCAGGCAACCATCAACGGGCTAATTGATAGAATTCCTCACCGAATTGAGAGGCCATTATAACTACTCGAGGTGGACACATTAGATACTGAATAAATTGGTTTATAATGATTTTATTAGTCCATTTTTTTTAATCATTTGTCTTTTCACCTCCCCATTACCACTCTAAAAATTTACATGACGTTACGTGCATTATTTCTTGGCGATGCAATTTCATTTTTGAGGAGTATAATATAATGAACAGAATTTCGTAATCCTAGATGGCAACCAGGCTCTCATCCGATGTACTAAGTTTGCGTGAGATGAGCAGAATACGGGATACGCATGCTATAAGGGGAGAGGTTAGTAATCTCCACCTGAGAGCAAAAGTTGAAGATTTTGTGTTTGTGCCGTGGGCTGGTATGACGGAGGCCATGATAGTCTGTTTTTATTTTTTCTGAGTCAGCAAGTCGGGAAATCAATAAATATCCAAAATTCTGTTCAAATTATAATTTAAGTCTGTGTTTTGATTTGTTTGGATCATGATTGAATAAAAGACTGATACAGCATTCATGTATCATCCTTAAACTGGAGATATTCGAGACATCATAATGCATATAACACACATTTTCATCTTTATTATTGGAATTACAGACTATCTGTCCGATGCTGTGTTTACATTTTATCAAAAAGTTTGAAATCTTTCTTTAATTATTACACAGGCCTGCGATGGAAAAAATACAAGGGAAGTAAATGCTGAACTTTACGCATTTTTTATGCTGATTTCAAAATGATAATGAAAACAGTTTTATCATATCAGATTTTCTTGAAAAATTCGATTTTAATTGGATTCTTATGAGGATTTAACAAAAAATTTTTTCACCGTTCAATTTCTTCCCTCCATGATTGACTTTTATTCTATTGAGGTGGAATACACAAATTATCACTGTGCGATACTTTTCCATCGTAATCTCTCTTTATCAATAGTTTCACCGCAAGTTCAAGGCTTCGATACCCAATGTAAACTTTCAGGAACCGATTCTCCTCAGTCCTTATATCAGGTTGAATTTAATGATCTGACTAGGAATCTGGGCTTTTCAAAAGGCAGTTAAATTGTTGGACTCCAGAATTTTATCGGTTCAGAAATCGAGAAAAAAAAGTTTTAAAATAATATTTGAGAAAGATGAGAATCTGGTGTAGTGTTCAGATATTCCCGGATGGATGAGCAAATTTAATATTATTTAGGATAAAAATAAGTTGATGTAGTTTATATCTTCATCGAAAAGGAGCTTTACAGCTGTCTTTCTTCTTTCTGGAAGCCGGTATGCATCTGTACCAGTTGACACATTTGGTGCATTTAAAAGAGAACACTATAAAAACCCGAATCTCTTTCTCAACAAAATCTATCGCAGTTGGACCATTTGCTATGATATGAAAGTTATTTTCATGTTTCTTGGTCAAATATACAAAGGAAAGTATTCAAAGCTCCCATGTTTCATTTGTGAGTGTGGCGGCCATGATAATACTCAAAACTGGGTCAATACCGAATGGCCGAAAAGATCTTAAACCAGGCACCGAGAATGGGATTCTGAACTGTTTAGTTGAGCGGAATGATGTATTATTAACCGCTCTACACATGTAAGATTAGGCGTAATGAAGCAATTTGCCAAGGCTATTCCAGAAAATGGTGCTTGTTTCAAATACTTTTGCATAAAGTTTCCTAACTTATCGGAAGAGAAGTTAAGAAAAAGGGGATCTTTGTTTGTCCAGATACCCGTAAGCTTATGAAGGATTACAAATTTCCATGCAAACAAAGGAAACAGAAGCTTCGGTTGGGGTTTTGCAAAATACATCTTCACTCACCTCCCTTCCCAACGCCCCTTGAAAATTTAAAATAAATCAGCGAAGAACCGGGTGAAAGTTTCCATCAAGCGATGGAAGATATAGAGCACAAATATCAAAAATGTTGGGACAAAAATATGCTTAACGACTACTGTCGGGTATTAATATGATATAGGCTCGAGATAGAAAATAAAATACGTCAAAAAGAAATTTCAAAGAAAAAAAAAAGAATAGGAATTTATAGAAACTTGGACTTGTGCTTTGCTTTTTGCGAAGTTTAAAAATTGTTTCAAACTTTTATGTACTCAGGGATATTATTTACTCCTCTTGGTTTATAGTTTATTTCATATATATTATCTTTTAATAAAAACTAATTAAAATAGTATGTTGGTGATTTTTTCTAGAACTGTACCTTAATTGGATACAGAAAGTTTAAACTTCAAGGAAACTTCTTGTTTTTCTCTCAACCAGAAGCATTTCGTGAGATCTGGCGACAGTGGTCTTCATTCATTTACTGAAAAATCAATTTGCCTCATCAAGAATCGATATTTACATAGAATTAACTGGATAAAAACTACTGTTGTGTTAGTTGGTACATGCTAAATTGTTCGGGAGAATTCCTTTTCAAATAGGATTTTAGCAAAAATATCGATATTAAGTTTATGAAAAAAAATCCTGACATGATGAGGGAGAAAAAGGGGCCATTTTCGAAATCAGCACACCACATTGTATAAAAATCACCGGAAACGTCTTTTGTTTTTTTTTTCAAAAACTTTAATTTCGCAGGCCTGTTTTATTAACGTGGATACCAAACACAAGACATCCTTAAGAAAACACCTTTTTAATTTTTTGAAAAATTCGTATTGTAAGAACAGTAAAATTTATCTATGTAGCAGTTAGTAGACTTCACATTCTGAAGATACGTGCATGAAAAAAACGCGTATGACTTGTAGTTTGAAAAAAAAAGGGACTAGTAGAGCTTGTACGAATTTAACTGGACGTCGCTAAGGTCGGAATTCGGAGATGCGAGCTCCATGGTCCTGGTTTGTACCACAGGATAATCTCCTGATTTGGTCTTAACTTTAAGTCCACGGGACCTATAGATAAAAAAAATGTAAATATATCAGCTATATACACTAACAGTTTTTATAGAGAAAAAAAACGAATATCGATGAAACACTATAAATAATAGAGATACATAATTTTCTATACCCCCAAATTGACGTTGATTTAAGAAAATATTTTTGAAATTATTCCAAAGTGTTCTGCAATTTAAATTTTTTATAATAAATCTGTGCTTTGTAACGTAATATCTGAATATAAGTGAAAATGAAATATCGCTAAGCTCTACTTAAAATCACAATCATTTTACTTATGAGTGCATATATAACTACAAAAACTATACTTCTAACTGATTTATTATTAACTATGTTACGGCTATATACAACACAGTCTAAAATTACCTAAGCCCGATACCTGCGTCCTACATGTAATATTTATATTGTCTCTATACGGAAACAAAAAGTTATTTCTAATGAAAAAATATTTTTTTTGCTTCAGTCACTTAAAACATGAAATTTCTTGAGCCTAGTTTTCTTAATTTACGTTAAGTACGAAATAATATGTGCAAAAACCGCTTCAACAAAAAAGTTTGTTACAGTGTTTTTTTTACAGCTGAACTGTTTCTAAACGAAGGATATTTTAAATATTTTCGTGTGAGTAACAGAGAAGAAAATTAATTCGTTGTATTTTGTTACTTATGTTACTGATTTACATGGGTTCTAAAACAACGAGAAAGTAATACACTCATGTCCACAAATTAAGGATAATGAAGTTCAGGCAAAGAAGGAGAAAGAAGCAAAACAAATTTGACTTATTTGTAAAGTCTATTTATTAAACAAAAGGTAAAAAGCAAAAAAGATGCTATATGTTTGACATAATTAATAAAAATTGCGATTTTTACTCCCTGGAGCAAATTTCAAAAAAAGAACCTATTTACAAAAAAAACAGTATAATATGGTTTGTATGATGGTTAATACGGAGTATGTCTCCCGGACGATGCAATACATGCCTTACAATGCCTAGGCATGCTGAGTATCAAATTATCAATCTGATCTTGGGGAATATTACACCACTCATCAAGCAATGCCTTCCGAAGTTCCGGTAGACAGGTGGGAGGGGGTTGACGGGCTGCAATTCGTCGGCCAAGCATATCCCACATATGCTCTATTGGATTCAAGTCCAGAGAGTATGCTGGCCAATCCATACGGGTGATATCTTCCGACTGAAGGCATTCGTCTACAATGTTTGCACGGTGAGGACGGGCGTTGTTATACATAAACAGAAATTCAGCACCCATGGCGCCCCGAAACAAACGTACATGTTGTTCCAGAATGACATCCCGATAGGTGTGGCCTGTCATCGTTACATTCTGAACATGCAGGTCAGTTCTGGAACCAAGAATAATTCCTCTCTAAACGAGCCATCATGTACCACCGTAACGGTGTCGTTCTCAATGGTGTTCTCTTGGTGGTAACGGGTACCTGGCGCTCTCCAAATTAAGAGAACAGGGACATCATAACTTTGAAATAATTGATTTTTCAATTTTAGTTCTAAAAAATAGTGCTTATTTTTCTGAATCTAAAAATGTATAATACTTATGTTTGTTGATAAAATAGCCCTAAAATATGAAAAATAAAAATGTAAATAAATGCCCACGCCCCTTTTGACACACCCCTTTAAACTTTAAATATGTAGTTTCCCCTGTGTTTTATCTATATTAACTTTTGATTGTTTTTTTCGTTTGAATGTTAACCCCGCTACTTTTTAGCCACGTTTATGTGTGGTGAGCTATTGTTCCAAGCTGTGTGACAAAATTTCTTACTTTAAATTTCAGTTTATGGCAATGTTTTGAACCGAGTTCGTCTATTCCGAAGTTTCTTGTGCATACAACTACTTAATTTTACATTAATTTTCGTAAGAAATATTTATTTTTTACTTATATTTAATAATATTCATAAGATTTTAAAAGTATCTAACTTTTTTTAAACGAGTAATTATGCCAAGAATAAAAAAATTTGGCAGAAGGAAGTATACTAGCAATCAACATAAAAAGTCTAAATCGACTGAAGAATTGCTTTCGAATTCCGTGGAAAGTGCTTCTAAGAGAAAAATTAAAATACCGGATTTACTAAAAGAACAAGATTCTCAAAATGTAAACATAATCGTTGAACTGGATTTATTATCTTCCCTTATGAAAAATCTCTTATGTTGTAAATATTGTTGTTCTTCAGAGAAAATTGAGCTGAGAGAAGATTTAAAAAGTCGTAGAGGTTTAGCTGTGAGTTTTGAAATAATTTGTCACAACTGTGGAGAATCGACGAGCAAAATGTCATCAAAAATATCAAATAAATGTTATGATGTTAACCTAAGATTGACATATGGAATGAGAGCTATTGGAAAAGGTGGAGCCGCTGCTCCAATATTCTGTGGGCTCATGAATTTGCCTCCACCACCTGCAAAGTTTGAACGCCATAATTCTTTGTTTTTAAATGTTTTAAAAACAATTAGTGAAGACTCCATGAATGCAGCTGTTCACGAAGCAGTCATAGCGAATGATAATAATTCAAATATAGCTGTGGCTGTGGATGGCACATGGCATAAAAGAGGCTATTCTTCATTGAATGGAGTTGTATATGCTACGTCTCTCTCTCTGTTGAGAACGGAAAGGTTATCGACTTTGAAGCTCTCACAAAATATTGTTCTTCATGTAAGGGTAAAAAAAACCATGTGAAAATTGTGCTAAAAATTACGAAGGATTCAGTGGGGGAATGGAATGTCGGGGGATATTAAGTATATTTCAGCGATCTGAAACATCACGAAAAGCATCTTATACGCAGTATCTTGGTGATGGGGACTCAAAAGGATTTCTTACTATAAAAGAAGCAAAAGTATATGGCAACACAGAAGTTGAAAAATTAGAATGTGTTGGCCATGTGCAAAAGCGTATGGGCACAAGGCTGAGAAACATTCTAAAAACGAGCAAAGGCATTAAGCTATCAGATGGGGAAAATATTTCGGGACGTGGACGGTTAACGCTTAAAGAAGACTCAATCCAACATTATTATGGGCTAGCAATCCGTAAAAATTTGTCATCTGTGGAGGACATGAAAAGAGCCATATGGGCTATTTATTTTCATAAAATAAGTACTGAGGATAATCCTCAACACGCTTTGTGTCCTCTTGGTGAGGATAGCTGGTGCGGTTATAACCGTAGCTTTGTTACGGGGGAATTTTATATTCACAAGCATTCTTTAACTGAGTCAATTTTATTGAAAGTGAAAAAAGTGTTTCGGGATCTCACAGAGAAGGACTTATTTAAAAAGTGCCTTCATGGAAGAACACAAAATCCCAATGAAAGTTTTAACAAATGTATTTGGGAGCGAATTCCTAAAACAGTTTTTGTTGGCATTGAAACTTTGAAATTTTTGGGGTTATGGATGCTGTAATTTGTTTTAACGATGGATATGTAAGTAGGATCAAAGTCTTTAAAGCTCTGGGCATTAAACCAGGATACAACACAGAACGTGCCTTACTTATAATTGATAACAAACGAATTTTTGAGGCTGAACGTATAGTAAATAAAGTGTCATTGGAAGCCAGAAATAAAAGGTCTTTAAAAAGGAAAATGAATAAACAGAATTTAGATGAAGAAAATGAATACCAAGCAGGGAAATATTAATCAAATCTATAATGTAAGGATAAATTTTTTTGTTAAGTTTTATTATATTTTTTCTCGAATGTTTATTTTTTAAAAATTTAGGTACACTTTAAAAAAACTATTGTAGCATATTGTTTGAAACCTTTTATATATCTAAACAGGATAGATGTGCATACAGTGAAGAAAATATTTTTTAGTATGAGTCTAATTTTTTGAAAATTGATTTTATATGTAAAAAAAGAAAATTAAGATTTTCATAATTTTAAGGTTTTATGATTATTTTTAAGAAATTATGCAATTAATTAGTTAAAAACAGATTCATTATGTTTAATATGTTACTTTATATATATGTGTAAATTTTTTTGTATATTCAAAGAATATTTTTGTAAGAAATGGTACCTATACACATGAAAATATGTATTACAAGATCTCGAAAATTATGTTCATGTTAACTAAAACAAAGGAAAAAAAACATATGAATTTAAAATTACTTTTGTAACTCTAGAAAATGGTTAAGGATTATTATTAGTCATAAAAAATAGGCAAGGAAATACTAATTAAGTGTGTATAATATGTGAAAATATTGTTTTTTTTCAGTGTTTTCACTTTTTCTCAAAGGCATATTTTTTTACATTTAGGTACATTTTTTAAAAAAACTATTGCACTATATGATTCCTGATTTTTTATACTTCTATACAAGATGCCTATGCATATAGTGAACCTAATTTTTTTCTATTAAAATAGTGCCTATTTTTTTAAAAATAGTTTTATGCATAAAATAGCAGAAAAATAAAAAAATTTCAAAGTTTCATAATTTTTTTAAAGAAACTATACTAAAATTTTACTAAAAAATGGTTTCACTGTATTTTATGTATTGTTTTATATATGTGTAAAAAATATTTTGCATAAAAAAGGATACTTTTTTAAAAAATGGTACCTAAAAACATAAGTATATATTACGAGTTCTCAAAAATTATGTATTACTTAAATTAAAAAGTAAAAAAAAACTTTTGGAGTAAAAAGTTATTTTTGTAGTTTTACAGAATAATTAAATTATCTTTATTATAGACATAAAAAAATCTACGCTCTATTGGAAATTGTAAATGATATGTCTCATAAATAAAGGGTCTTAATTTTGGCATTTTACTCTTTCGAGCATGTCCTGGTTCCCTTAAAGTCCGGCGCGAATCAGACTGCAAACTAAACCTGAATCCGTCGGAAAACATCACACAAGACCACTGTTGTGGTGTCCACAATGTATGCTCTCTACTCCAGGTTAATCGCAGGCAACACAGTGAGTTGTGGTAAGTGGAACACATCTGACAGGCATATGAGCATATAGACCAATGTACCCTAAGCGTCTGTACACGGTCTGCCTTGAAACTGTTGTACCGGTAGCTGAAGAGAGCTGACAAGACAGGTCTGATGCTGTGCTTTGTCGATTTCTTTTGGCAGTAACTGCCAAATATATACCGACCCTCATTTGGCGTTGTAACTCGGGGGCGACTTGTGCTGTAACATCTACTCACATTACTATCATCTTGGAATCGTTGCCAAAGCCTGGAGATGACACTCTGGACGATTCCAAGTTCCTCGGATACTTCCAGCTGGGTACGTCCACATTCCAGTCGTCCAATAATTCTACCACGTAAAAATCATCCAAATGCTTCCTTTGTGCCATAACTATGCAGTTATTGCGCTTGTGAACAATTTTACTTCTTTGCCACCATTCCTTATATACATCTCTCTTACACTCTCGTCATTGTGACGTACTATCCGTGCCATGTGGTGGTTTCCTGTAATTTGCATATTCTTCTTCAAGATGTGTGTGATAATTCTACAGGTGAAATTTTTATTTTAGATTTCAATATCTGTGTGATTCTGAATTATCCTTAATTTATGGACATGAGTGTATTTCACTGCACCGGATGGCCCTGAACTCTTAGGCACGTTGTCGAGTCATGGTTTCGAACTGAAAACCTGCCATCTAGATTGGCTGATGCACGTTAAATCTGTCGAGGCTCAAAGCCCTGCCGCTGACATTGGAATGGAAGTTTGGAGAGGGGGATAACAGATCAAGTTCTGTCTTCGTTACTTGATCATGGTTCAAAATTACGCAGGTCCGTTGCTAATGGCTCTCGTGTTGCTTCACAGTATGACTTAAATCAAAAATTAAAATCAAATAAAATTTACTGCGTCCTTACTCTGTTCCATGAGCTCCGGGTCACCATCCGAGTTGAGGCTCTTAAGGTGAACAAACCAGAAAGTTCCTCTCTCAGGATCATCTTCGATGTTACCCACAGAAGTGACGAATGGTTTGCCCTCCACCACATTGTACTCAACCCTACAAGGAAAAATTGAGATATACTATATCCAATAAAAAATAGTGCTTGGGTCACTAATCATTAACTAGGGTCTGTGAAGGATTACTATGTTGATATTGATATGAAAATGTCTCAAAGCTACTTACTTTTGTCTGTTATCAATCTTTGCAACGGTTTCTATAACATCATATATAGAATTATTCGGGTGCATTTTAAGTCGCCAAGTTCTCGCCAGTTCTATTTTATCGCCAAACCAAATAGAGTACCGGATAGAAATGGTTTCTCCATTCACGTTCAAGGCTTTCTCTAAAGCTTCCGCTTCTACCAAAATAAAATATTAGAGGCAGTTTTAGAAAAAAATGTTTTCATTTATGTAAAGTCTTATAATTTGTAATTTTTTTACGACAAATATGTGGCCTAACAAATGCTGTTAGTTGGAGGAACATTTATTTTTAAATGTTTTACTACGTAACTTGAGTAATACATTCGAAACCTGGTATAGTAAGCAATTCACTGACATAATAAAAACAAATTACGCAGATATACTTAAGTTCTGTGAAGGAATGGCTGAAAAACTGGTGAATAGCCATTAATGATAATAAACTCAAGCAATTCCTGAAAGTTATAAAGGCTGATAGGCCTGAGATTGAATGAAACAAAAATAATGGTCAAAATACAGAATAGTCTTTCAGATCCATTGGAAATAAAAAAAATGGCGTTCGACAGGGAGATGCACTCTAGCGTGCCTTCTATTTAATTTAGATTAGAAAAAGTGGTAAGAGATTCCAAATGAAACATATTTTTAATAAATCAATACATTTGTTGGCTTTTGGTGATGACTTTGATATTATTGCTCGATCACCTAGCGCATTAAGACAAGGCTTTTTATCTTTAGAGTAAGAGGATGGGACTGAGAATTAATGAGAATAAGACCAAATACATGCACATTGCAATAAGTTCTGTTTTAAAAATTTCCTCTTTAAAACTGAAGAGAATAATTTTGAAGTTTTTGACAGTTTTCACTTATTTAGGTTCTGAAATTAAAAATAGGGATGATTGTACGACTGAAATCCAAAAGAGAATTACTATGGCTAGGAATTCGAAAATATATGTAATGGAATGTAATTAAAAGAAAAACAAAAAAGGGGGTTTTCTATTGTATAAAAGTCTTTTAAGATCAGTATTAACTTATGCATGCCTAACTTGGTCCATGTCTCGAACAGATGAGAATGTAAGTATTTACGAAAGGAAGATTTTAAGAATTATTTTTAGAGGATTTCAAGAAAATGGCACGTGTTAAACAAGATCAAATTTAGAACGTGATGAGTGTATTTATTCATAGAGGTGTATATTAGTCGAAGGATACTTGAACCTAATTCAGATCAAACACTTCTCAACTCTATATGAATTACTACATAGAAGTTATAAGAGTAAAATGCCGCCTAGCTAGTATGGTGGATATGACACTCGGCTTGCAACCGAGTGGGTTCGGGCTCGAATCCCGAGTAAGGCATGGTTGTATTTTCTTCGGGAAAAGAAGTCGGACTTTCGCCTGTAATGGATTCCCGTTTCGAATGGAAAGCAGCGCACCCCCTCTTGTTACATGCTGGGATCATCATCTGTAATAAATGTCTATATTCTTCTGTTTGTATTGTATGTATCTGTTCTTCCACTTGTGTTTCATACGTATCCCAGGATGAAAAACAACAGTTAAATTTACTACACACTAAAATAAGAAGTTTACTATTATTCCATATGTGTGTATAAAATATTTTGAATATTTAATTACTAGTAGTAAAATAGGTATTCATCAAGATCAAATTGTTCAGAAAAAAATGATACTAAGACAATCTCTTAAATAAATAATAACTTCTAAGCCACTGTGTAAATTCAATTCATCTTTGATTCCTAACCGAATTCACTAACCTCAGTTAACTTCTTATTTGTACATGTTCCATTCACAGATGTAACACATACATAGAATACAGATTTCGGAACATGTTATCGAGGCTCACATGTAAAAGTGTATTAACTCACCTGTCTCCGGAGTTGCCGTGCAGTGGCTGGAGCTGACATTGAGCAAACTATTGCTGGTCAAGACTGGAAGGGCGTAGTAGGCCTTTAGCAGCGTGATGTTACCACTTACGCTCTCGAGGATGGATTGGAGAGCGGATTTCAGATCGAAATCTTTGTCGAAAGAATCGTGTATCAGCAGAGCCTGCGCAGAACAGGAGAAAGAAAAATAAGTATCCAAACTTACTACCACTTTGTCTCATTTTCTTCTCATTCATTTAAGTGGCAATTTTGGTTGGATTTTTTTTATTAACGACGCTCTTGGAAGCTGCACGAGATCTATTGGCGACAGACCTCGTATTTGTGAATCTTCGTTGAGTAAAATGGGCGCCAACCCAAACAGTATCTCCAGTATCAAATTTTCACACTAAGTCAACGCTAGGACTGAGAGCCTGGATACATTTAACGCGCATCAGCCCTTTCACACAGCGAGTCTACAGTGGCTAGAACTCGAACACACGACTTGACAAAACCAGCCACGAATTTGAGACCCCAGCTATATTATCTTGGTGGCAACAGATTGAAAAAAAGGTCATTCATTAAAATGAATTTTTAAGCGTTTTAATTAAATTTTCAATCGAAATATTTTTAGAGAATACGTGTCATAGAAACTCACTATATGCGAGTTTAAAAAGCAACAATATACCATTTAATAGTAATTAATTCAATGTAATGCTATTTTGTGCGAATATTATACAATTTTCTACGAAAGGACGAATAAAATCAAATTTAGGGCTCTATCGATCATATAAGGAATCTGACATTGTCAACTTCATCAAAATACAGCGAATTAAATGGGCAGGTCACGTTGTCAGAATGAGCGAAGACCGCACCACTAAAAAAGTCTTCAGTGCTCAACCAATTGGCACACGAAGAAAGGGCAAGCTAAATCTCAGATGGATTGATGGCATAGAAAAAAATCTCCTAGTTTTAAGAACTAGGAAATGGAGAACACTGGCAGGAAGAAAACTGGCCTGAAAAAGGCTCCTTGAGAAGACCAAGACCCACCCTGAGCTGTCGTGTCACTGAGCAAGGATCAACTGTTATGCAATTTTTAGTTTCAAACAACTTTCCATAATTTTGAGTGGCATGTATTCCTTCCAAAAATTTCCACACTCGTATTTAAGACTAATAGTGTAAAAAAATATTTTTTGCAAAACATTTACTTTGTACTTTTTGTTGTGAGTTATAAAAAAATATTACCTGATTGGCGAATTAAAAATTTAATAAATTCAATACAAAAATAAGTATACAGAAACTCCATTGATAATTCCAGTATAGCATTGGTTTCCTTAATAAAAGACTGTTAAAAATTAATTAACTTAATTATTTTTAATGTAATTGAGTTAAAAAATGCACTTCTATAATAATCTGCTGTCGGTGCTGCAAAATTAAAATTAAATTTAAAGATAACTATTTACTCCTTAGTTGTCTTGCGGAGAGTTTAAAAGATATCGGAAATCAGAGATAATAAGTCTTTATCTCGTTTACAAGGAAACGTCCTCAAAAATCAGTGATTCCCAAAGTGGTCTATATCAAACCCCAGGTAACTATGATGACCTGGACGGATTCACGTAAGCGAAAAAATAATAAGGGGGTCCATATGAAAGTGGCTGTCATTGAACCAGATCGTGACTTTAATTTTAGAAGAAAATTAAATCAAGTGGAAACCAGATTTTAAACTTATTTAACAGATCTATTTACTAAATACAATGAGTTAATTGCAAGGTGACAGTTACAAGCACCTTACCGTGCAGCTACAAGGTGACAGAATACATTTTATTAAAACGAGAACCATCATTTCAGTGTTTCTTGCAAGAATTAATCTAAAGCAGTATAATATTGGGCTTCACTAATTTTCTCAATTGGCCACAGATAATCTATCAGGAAAATGACGTTTTAACCTACGGTCAACATTTAGATGCCTTATATTCAGATTTTGATACTGAGTTTGAGAATCCTTTGACTAGGATAATTACCACAGTAGGCAATGAATTCATATGGTTATATTACAAAAATGTCATATTACAAGGAAACTGATAGGAATAGGCATTAACGAAGATCTTGAAGTAAAGTTTAGAAACGGATGTCACAGCAATATCGGCTTTAAGAAGATATAACTGTTATTTATACCAAAATATGGAGTGTTATAAGAAAGTTTTTAGCTGCTTTTCCTAGTGAGAAGGAATTTCAGCCCAGTTTCCAATCTAAAAAAAAGACTGTATACTATTGACCGAGGAGATTTAGGGTTAAACCTGACAAGATTTATGAGTGCCAAATGTTGAAAATTTATTATCGAAGCACCAGAATTATCCCTCCCATTATTAACATTTGTTTTTTGATCTCAGTTATTTTATATATTAATTAATTAAATTTCAATTTAATTAACATGTGTTTCTTAAGCTTCAAACATTATACTTCACTACACACACACAGTTAGAGATTTAACTCTCTTAAAGTAAATCGCTCTATACCATCTGTCAAAATGACATTTAAGTTGATAAATTGGCAAAAATTCAATTTTTGGTAGGCAGGGGTCTACCCCAAACCGAAAAACATAACAAGGGATCTATGAGATAATAAGTTTGGGAATCGCTGTCATAAATGAACGAAATAACTATTTCTCTTTCGTTCTGGATTTTCGATTCATAAAAAAATACTAAAGTGTCGTAAGAAATTGCTCAGGAAATTATCACGGTGAGGCGTGCCCCTAAAATATCTCACTTGCACGACGAGTGCTGTGGTTTTCAAATTGTCGACCGTTCCATTTCTGAACTGATGCCTCTTGAGCTCTTGTAGCATGTCTTTTAGAATCCTCTCATCCGTCAATAGGTTGGATTTTGTGGACAAACAAGCGAGGGCTAGGCTGGACAACGCCTGAGTGTCTGAAAACCAAATGAGGAAAACATATTAACAACACATATTTTCTATTAGCTATCTAGAAATATTTTATTTCCATTTATCTACTACAAAAACATTTAAATTCAAGAAAAAAAAGACTGATTTTCAATGATGAAAGTGTTTTCTAGAACAGGAACTAGAAAGTGTTTTCGTGGAACCCCATTCCATACACACAAACTTCGAAGAATATTTCTCAAAATAATATTTAAAGTAGATCAGCAAGTTAATGCCATTTTAAGGCAATTAAAAAAAGTATTGTATATATAAAGTATTAAAAAAGTAAGTATAAAAAAATTATAATCTAATTTTAATATAATTTTACTCATTAATAATATTAATTCGTGATCCAATTGTCATCTACTTATGCATTATATTTTATAACTGGGATATATGCTTGCTCTTTTTTCACTCAAGCTGTCGAAGTCTAGATCTATTGAGATGAAATGCAATCGCATTACATATTTTGAGTTTCCATTGTTTTTATGCTTTATTATTGTAACCACTCACACATTGACGTATAATTTTCATTTATACACATTGTTCTGAATGACATTAAAATGTTTATAGCTGTGTGAGAAATCCCGTGTATTTTGCATGAATTTGCAACCTAAAATTTAAAAGCTGTTCTTGTTTAAATTTAGATTATAACATCAAATCTGTTGATAGGTTGTTTCTTCTCCTTCATTACAGTTCTTTTTTCCACAAATGCAAAAAGGTACATTTTTCATTAGAAAACCATTTAGTAAGACATTGTGCTAACTAACGAGTATAAAATTATCTCTTGGGACCCGAGATATAGTAAACAATAGAATATTCTCAATCTAGAAGGAAGTAATATATAATATAGAAGGAGTAATATGTGGAATCGCGCTCCCATTCCACAGGTTCGAGGTTCTAACCCCGGGCTGTGCAAGGTTTGATTCAGCCTTTCATCCCTTCAATGGGTGGATAAAATGAATACTAAGCTTGCTTGGGAACTTAACACTGGGGGTTTTCGCGTCAGACTGACCACCTGACCGGAACTCAGGGCCCATGGTCGCGTATATGAGTTGGGTACAGTAGGCCTTGGCCACCATGAGCTGTCGTGCCACTGAGTTGTGATATAATAACAGCTTAAAAAAGTGTTGCATAATAAAGTTTATATATATATATATATATATATATATATAGATAAAATTTTCAGTTTAAAGGAGTAGGACGAGCTATAAATACTTCCAACTATATAAACTTGATAGAGAACGTGAAACATTTTGAATACATATTTATTTCTTATCGATTTTTTTATTGGGACTCGTGGAACCCCTGGCTATGCCTCATGGAACCCTAGGGTTCCACGGAACACAGTTTGGGAAACACTGCTCTAAAAGATTTTCGAGAGAAAAAAAACCTTAAAAATAAAAATAAAAAAAAGACAAAATATTTCTTTATGTAAAGAAAGTTTTTCTCATGATGTAATAAATTTATTTATTTCACACAAGAGGACAATAATAAAAAGGCAGTACAAAATACAATTTGACAATACAAAATACAGTTTTACAATTTGAGCAATGAATACGAACAATTGTATTATTTGTACAATGGGGTTTGGTCCTCCGTAAGGTGGACAGGAATTACTCTCTTCCCCTAGTTTTTTATAAAATACTTTATGAGTATAAATTGTGAAAGCTCTGCCGCAGTAAATACTCTGAGAAATCTCCCACATTCTTAAAAGCAAATGATTCTTTCCCTTAAGGTATAAACGTAATTTTTGAATTCTAAGAAGTGAATAAAATGATGAGAGAGAGAGAGAGAGAAAGTTGAGTGTGTAGAGAACAATACTGCAGAGAAGAAACTGCTTCGTGATTTGTCAAGAGAAGAGTCACATACCTGTCCAGAAAGGTCTGTGCTGCGAATCGTAGGCAGCCATCACTCTGTCCACGTCCCTAGTGGTCATCTTGTCTCCGGCGTTGCACAGGACAAGGATCTGGAAGGGGTTGGTGTAGTTGGCGTCCGATTCCGTTCTTTTCCGTAGTTCCTGGACCAGATTCTGCCCGTAAAAGTCCCTGGGATTCATGCACGTCACCAACATGGCGTGGATGTAGAGGGCCAGTTCTTGGGAGCTCATCTTCTTGTCCCTTGAAGAGACATAGGACAAAGGACACAAACATTATTCAGGCAATTAAAAATAAAATAAAGCATTTTTTTTTTCATTTCGATTGGCATCTAACCTATCATGTCTTTATTTAAGATGCAGAATACAATACATAGATAGCAGAAAACATTGAAGAAAACATATTTAATAACGAAGTCATGGGAATGTGCTGCATTTTTCTGAATCGAAATTTATAGATATGTATGGTATTTTATAGAATTCACTTTTAAGGTAGTTGAATAGACTAAACCAAATTCCAAGCATTTTTTATTCTATTATTTTATATTAATTGCTGTCTACAGTAATAAATATAAAGAAATGCTCTATTCAGTGGGAAAACAAATTTCAACAAATTTTACAGTAATAGCTTTTCAACATTTAGTAGAAGTTTCCATGTACAACCACTCCTGATACTATATATGAAGATCAGTGGCTGAGTCGTAGCATACTGGTTCATCACTGGTCCGTCCAGAGTTCAAATTTCGGGCTGGTCAAGGTTGAATCGGCCTTTCATACCTTCAGAGGGTTGATAAATGAGCACAGAGCTTGCTTGGGAACAGAACACTGGGGGTTCCGCGTCAGACTGACCAACTAACTGGAGCAACGGCTTATGCACCTGAGTGCTCAAGATCATAAAAACTGAGATGAGAGTAGTAGGCCTTGTCCAACATGGGCTGTTGCGCCACTGGATTTAGTTAGTTTGATACAATATATAACCAGTGTAAAAGAAATATAATATGCAAAAAAATTAACATCGTTATAAAAAAAGAAAGCTTTATTTTTCTAGAACTGGAAATGCTTGTCGTATTTTTAACTAATTTAAATTGAAAGGAGATTGTATTCAGTTGAACAGTTTTTGAAATACAATCCAAATGATTCCCTTTCAAAAATTGAAAAGTAGAATTATTTAAAAAACTAATTTTCTGGATCTTTTAGGTTTTGAAATTAATGAATTAAGTTATGACTGTCTGTGCGCACTATTGGACTTCTTAGAAAGGATTCAGAAATCGAGTGGTAATAGTTAATAATGACACGAATAGATTAAGTTTGTCTCTCCTGTGTACAATCATAAGTTGAAAATCTACATACTGAAACCAAAATAAATGTTTCGGAGTTTGTCAGCATTGGATTTTAAGTTAAAATATTACAGCTCGATGTTTGTGGCAGTCATTTAAAAAATTATCCCAAGTGAATTCGAGAAATGTTGGTAAAAAAAATAACTCCAGAAGGCCGGAATTATCTTGAGTCGCGATTTAGAGTCCTGGCGCCTCTGAAGACCACCATGTAAAGGTACATCAAGTCGTACACTTCGTAATGTACGTTAGATCTGCTGAGGCTCAAAGTCCTGACGTTGTCGTGGCGTGGGGTGACAGCTCAGGTGTCTTCCTCGTCACGTGACTAAGTTCAAATTACAAGATCCGTCCCCAACAGCCATCTTCTTTCTTTAGTGGTTGTTATAAATTAAAATCAAATCAAAGCAACAAGCCACATACATAATTAGAAAATATGTAAAAATAGGCTACCGTTAAGTCTATCAAGTTTTTTTCTGTTCAGCCATATTGGAAATTTAAACTAGAACGAAGCCTCAATACAACTGAATATTGCTACCAAATAGCATATAAATAGTCAGAGAATATAGCAAATAGTAGATCAGGGCTTCTTAACCTTATTCCCTGTCTGGGAACATCTGACAGGAAACTGCTGGCGGGAGCAGTTAAAAAAATGTAGCGTAAAAGAGTAATCGTTGGTATCATAAACAATATCCTACACTTAAAAGATAACAAAAAATTCAAAATAGTTACATTTATTGCGATTTTTGCCCACGGATTTGGGTTTTTATCCACTAACTTTTCAAAGTTAGGCGAGTGGGATGATACTCCCAGTCATACAGTATCTTCAAGACTGCTATCATTAAGTCGAGATCAGAGTGTTGATTTAGTTGTATTTTTTTTTCATTGTTGAAAGCAACGATTCACATAAATATGTGAAACCGAAACATGATTTTAATTTGTAAGCTCCTTTTTTTTCAAAAGAGGACCTTTTTTTATATTTTAAGCTAGTTTCCAAATACTTTGATACACGTAGTAAGGTTCAAAAGTTCCTGGACGGAGACTATAATTTTAAAAATATTACCAGTTGAGTTGCTGAAACACATCCTCCTTCGAAATAAGACCCTTGAGCAACAACACACTTTTGCCATCTCCTGTAAAGGACATCGAAATATTTCTGGAATCCATTTTTAGCCAAGTCCTCTAATTCAGCCAGCAATGCGCTTTCAACTTCATCTGCAGATTTAAATCGGCGACGCGCCAGTTCAAAAAAATGTTCTGAAGTTTCAGGGGGCGAAATCAGAGGAGAAAGAAGGATGTAGCAAAACAGTTTTTTTTTTCATTTTCACCACATCTTATTTGAAGCATGTTCTTACATACCACCACATAAAACTTTTCAATGTTTTCAGCGGTGCGGAAAGTCTGTGAACGTCCAGAGCGCTCGTCGTCTTTGACACTTTCCCTGCCATCTCTGGAACGACGATTTCACTCAAAAGCTTGCGGTCACGATAACGTATCACTGCCTTAAAGCATGCTTCAGCATTTCGTACGTTTCCGTAGCACTCTTTTCCCAGCCAACAGAAAATTTAATATTATTCTCTGCTCAACAAACTCAATTTCTTTCAATTGCTGTCTACTAAATGCATCTACCTGCAAAATATTCAACGTCGTGGCAAGCTACCGACCACCTGATTTGGGACAAACCTTTTTAGAAGAGGGGGAGAATGCTATAACTCAGAAATGTTATCGTAGTCGCTCTACTGCAAGAATTTGTCAAGCTACGGGCTCAGTACGGCAACTTTTGAATCCTACCTCGTAGTATATATAGTGGGCAGTCACCCAAAACAGATTCGTGGGCAGGGGATTAAGAGCCCATGTTGTGGACGATATTGCCACTTTGATTCAATCCAAAACCACATTGCCTTATTTCTTGGTATTCAAGATTACGAATTTGTTTTTTCACTGCCAAGTACGAGGAGTTGTATCTCATTCAGATAAGTACAAAATTAATTTTTATCCTTTAGCTTGTCTTGTCTGTGTACCGCATAGTCATTTCTAGTATATTTGACTTAATAAAATCAAATTATTGCAGTTGCTTGTTTGTAATAATTTTGAATTTGATTTAATGGCTTCTCCACCCATGCTGCGTTCAGAGCTCCCCCACCTTCCCCCGGGAATATTGTAAATAAGAGAGATGTCCACCTCAATCATCACGAGGAAGAAATACCACGACAAATGAAGTATCATTTTATTTGCACACAGTTTCTAATAAATTTCGAATTCAATTAACAGTTTGCGAAAAGATCATATTCAAAAACAAAATCTCACTCAAAATAATTATTTTATTTCAAAATGAAGAGTTTGTGATTTCATAATATTTGTGTAGATATCATTAATAATGAACTCTACTGCCATCTAATACATTCTCCGCCAATTTCATAGTGTTTTGAAGTGCAGAGGCTTATGATGACATGGAAATTTAACCCTGAACATTAAATACTGTAGGAATAAAAAATATAGCAAAAATATAGCTACTAGTAAGCTTTGTAAAAAATACACACATAATTATTATCATATTATATACCAATATATATTGAATAAAAGTTGGAAATTTTTACTTGGTTTTATACACTTGATATTTAAGTACATAATTTTATTTCGTGTAGTAATTCTTACAAAGAAATATTGATATTTTTGTAGGATAATCATTAATTTTATTCTCGGTAGCATGTACAGCAAATGGGATTCTTACTTTGAGAGACGGTGCAACAGTTGAATGGTTAGTTCGTAGCTTATTTCCTGGCCAATTGTATTTTCGGTGCTAAATATAGATTCGTTCGCCAGGTGCAGGGCGACCGCCACCCTGGGTAGTTGAGAGCCCCATTTGTCAACGGTAGAACCCCTCTTCCTCCTTTCTTTAAATCAGGAAATTAGTCTCACTCTCGCGGAAGTGATTCCCGGCACATTGAACCCTTTGAACATTGAACTCCCTAAAATGATCGGAACTTGATTACTTAAGATATCATTTCATTTCTATCTTGCTGTCTTCTTAAACATTATTATGACACCTTATGTTGAATGATTATTGGTATGCCTTGAATTTTATAAATCCAACGCTTACCTGTTTCTCTCATGAAACATCACCACATTTTATCGCCTCTCTTCAGAGGTATTCATTATTTTTCCACAGGCACTAGAAGCAGTTACTTTATCTGCTTTTACGATGCACTGTTGTCAACTTTTATTTTTTATGTTATGCTTTGTATTAATAAAAGCACACTTGAACAATTATTAAGTTTCTTGGTTGGATGTAGAATAGTTAAGAGCAGGGGTCGGCAACTTTTTAGATGTGGCGTGCCAAACCAATTTACCCATATGATGCAGCGTACCACACAAAAGGATATTTTTGAAACAATTCGAATACCGCAGAGTTAAAGAATTGAGGACTATAATAGAGATTTACAATTTTATTATACACTAATTTTGCATCATTTAAAGATATTTCTTAACGTAAAAATAAACTTCATAAAATACTACTATTTCTTCAACAAAAAGTTTTAAAAATTAAAATTTACACATGTATTATATATTTTTAAAAATATTTATTAAAGTAAGAAATGGACAGCATAAAATATAAGTATTTCCCTTCATTAGAGTTAAATGAAAATATAAATAAAAATTTAATGTGAACCTAGAGCTTGCACCGCTCTATTTTCATATCGCAAAATCAGGAGTACAATGTATGACTTTCATTTTGACACAATTCTCAGCATTCAGTTGGTAAGCAATTTCTTTGCGGACTCGACATTTTTTTAGATGTGGAAAGATTTTTTACTTAGATATGTCGAACCATAAAAACGAAAAGTAGAGTACATGCAATTTTACCTCTTCATACAATTAGATATCTTCAGCGATGAAATTTAGTAATTTACAAAATAGCTGTAAATTATCTTTAGAGTTTGAGATTTTTTCATAATTCCGTAAATGCCCATAATTCTGAAGATGTTTGTCAAATAAGAGGTCTATTACAAATTTATCAACTTTCACCACTCAAAAATTGACAAATTAGTAAAGTAGTACAGAATGCCACTGAGAATTGTACCGCGTGCCATATGTGGCACGCATGTCATAGGTTGCTGATCCCTGGTTTAGAGCGAACTTTTAAGATCTTTCATATTTGTAAAAAAGTTTGATAATTTAATTAAAAGACGACCGTTTTTCTTTATAATCATGCAGCAACAAAGCTTTTAGACTTTATTTACAGTTTAAAATGTAAAATAATGTCTTTTTTTATTTGATTAAATTATTTTAGCAAGTCATATTCTTGATTTGACATGTTGCAATTGAGACCTAGTTTCAAATAATGGATCAGTAAAATTTTTGGACGTTAAATTAGAAATCTGTTTTTAGTTTGAAAGCTACTCATTCAATATTGTACAAAGAGGAATATCGTTACATAATTCGTTTGAGTGAGCCGTCCTGCTACGCCAGTAGCCTCCCCCCCCAAAAAAAGAACTCAAAGATTGAAGTATATGTGTGTTGCAAAGTGAAAGAAATATATTTTTCAAGTAAAACAAAAGCTGAGTTAACTAAAATAGGGGCTTTTAGGAGAGAATACGCAGCAAAGAATTATCAGTCACGAGTAGAAGAAATCTATATAATATACAAAGGCGACAACTGACTCCCTCATTCTCTCACTCATCACGAGATCTCTGAAACTATTAGATTTACTCACTTGCAGTTTAGCAGGCATGTTCCTATTATTGAATAGGAGCCACTAAGAACGAGTTTTCAGGAAAGCCATTCCCAAGGAAGGTCATGAGGGAGGAAATTTGGAAGATTAACAAATAAAAAAAATTCTGATTTTCGTACTATTAGACTTACGAACTTGAAATTTGGCAAACAACTTTCTTCTGTTAAATAGAGATCCGTTTTAATAACGTGTTTTGCGAAAATTGACCACCAAGTCGGTTTGCGAGGGAAAGGCTACAGGAGAGTTAAATATAAAAAATCCAGTTTTTGAACAATTAGACCTACAGACTAGAATTCTTCAGGCATATTTCTTTTGTTAAGTAGAGATCCACTCAAAATGGATTTGGGGACATCAACTTTGAGAGGTTGGATTCTGTTTTAGAAACCCTAGTCTTGTCCTTTTTAAATCAAGAGGAGAGAGAGAGCTATAAGAATATTTTTCAATACAATTAAAACTAACTGATTGAATCTATTTAGATAATAATTACCTTAAAAGAATGTATATTGTTACAATGTCATGAAATATCCAACAAAGTGGATGAGTAGCAGCCATTATTGCGTGAAACAGGTGGTTTTGTAGGGAAAAAAACATGGTTTAATTTTAATAACATTTTGTATTGATGAGTGATTTTCTCTAAAAATAAATTTTCAAATTTCTTTTACATGCAAAGCAACATTTTTGATTGAGTTTTAGAGAAAAATTATTGAATAACGGAATAATAATTCTTAATGTATTACCATTTTGCCAGACAAGCGGTTTTGTTAAGAAAGAAAATATTGTCGCGTAGATTAAACTAATACGGTAATTCGATGCTCAAATAAAACGGCAACAATTCTTGCTAGACACAACTCAAGACTTTATTCTCCAAAGTGAATATTTCCTCTCCTTATATATTGCCATCGAAAGTTCCAGAACTTTCCATAATTATACTTACAGTTAACTTTAATAAATACAAATACAATAAAAATAAAAGCACGAGAGAAATAAAGAATTACAATTAATAAGAAAATAAGCGCATATACACACAAAAATTAATGTTAATTCAAAGGAAACAAAAGAAGTTATTTTTGGCAAGTCGCTCGCAACTGGGTGCATGAGTCCGTGTCCATGGCAACCGAAGTGTGAACTATTTTCTTCGCTACAATACAGCAGTTAAAAAAAGAACTCGAAAACGTCAAAAAACGACATCAGAGTTGTAACTAGTTTCTTTGGTATTAATTTTAAAAATTAGAATACAAGTCATATTTTTTCATGTTCATCATAATTGGAAATTTTAAATATTATATAATACAAGGGGATATTATATAAATAATGTAATAAAATAAACGTTAAAAGTAGGATAGGAAAACAAAAATGACTTATGTGTCTGATTCTTTTGTATAAATTATACTTAGACTTCACGAATTCTAACTATTTTACATGACAAAGAACTTGCGCTATTAGGGAAGCACTAATTAGAAAAGAATTAATGAAAAATATGAATCTAGATATATTTTAAATATTTTTTTAGCATTTTAAGTACAAAGAGATTAACTCTTAACTTCCCACTGTTGCATTTCTGCGACCTATGATTTATTTTAATTTAACAGACTCAATATTTTTTTAATTACCAACAAATCACTTATCTGAGAAAAAAATATTACTGCAACGAAATACATGCTAATTTTGTCACTAGATGGAAGTACATTTTTTCCAGAAATCACAACAATTATAAAAATCGTTGATGCCTCAAGGACCGTGTTTTTGCTATAAAAAGAATCCATTATATTTATGCTTCCTCTTGTTTATTGACGAAAAAAATTACCACGTAAGAAATTTAAACATTTTATGATGAATAATAAAATCCTCATATAAAAAAAAGTTTTGTAATTTACTGCACTACTGCGCAATGTTGCACTTCTGCAACAAATAAAAAAAATGACTGAAATTCAATTTAAAAAGATTAATTTTTTATAAAGAGTATTTTTTTCCAGTTATAGAAGTTTAAGTTAGCATTACTTTCCAAAAAGGCGACCGATTTAACAGCTGTCAAGTGATTTATTCTCAGTTTGGTTTGGCAATTCATCAAAACGATCATCAAGCAAGGCGTAGATTCGTCGAATGGGCCCAAAACGAGATTGCCGTTGGTCCCGATTTTCATAAGCAAATTTTGTTTAGCGATGAAGCGCACTTCTGGTTGAATGGCTACGTCAACAAACAAAACTGCCGCATTCGGAGTGAAGCTAATCCACAAGTGTATGTCGAAACACCGTTACATCCAGAAAACTGACTGTTTGGTGCTCTTTATGGGCTGGTGGAATCCTTCTTCAAAAACGATGAAGGCCACAACATTACAGTCAATGGTGATCGGTATAGAGCCATGATTACTAACTTTTTCATTCCTGAATTGAACAATCATGATGTCCAGGAGCTGTGGTTCCAACAAGACGGCGCAACATGTCACACAGCTCGCGCCACAATCGATTTATTGAAAGACACGTTTGGTGACCGCCTAATTTCACGTTTTGGACCGACCTGTGAAATGGCCTCCAAGATCTTGTGATTTAACACCGCTAGACTATTTTCTGTGGGGCTATGTAAAGTTATTGGAATATGCGGATAGGCCACAAACGCTTGACCATTTGGAAGACAACATTCGCCGTGTTATTGCCGATATACGGCCACAAATGTTGAAAAAAGTCATCGAAAATTGGACGTCCAGATTGGACTACATCCGAGCCAGACGTGGCAGTCCTATGCCAGGAATCATATTTAAAATGTAATGCCACAAGATTATCTTTCGAATAAAAAAAATTCATGTCAATCGAATAATACATCTGTGTTTTATTGCAATTTAAAGCTCTATACCTCTAAAAAAACACCCTTTATATATATTTTTCCCTTTTATTATTACTTGAGAACTAGCTGATATAATTTTTTTCAATAAAATTTTAAAAATTCGGAAAAATTGAGGGTTAAGTTTTTTTTTACAGTTTAATATAAAGACTTAATTTTAAAATCGGTTTAAAGAAATTTTAATTTTAATTATGTGTATAAAATATCATAATTTAGCGCGCTTTCTAGATTCTTGATGTAAGGCATTTTTGTTCACTGTCAAAACTGTAGAAAGCAGGTATGACTCACCGCAACCTGTTTCGTCCGATCTGTCCCTGCATTGACTCACTCCATCACACAGCGAATTTTGAAGAATGCACCGGCTTCTGTCAGCACACATTAACTGTCCGTTCGCGCATGTACCTCGGACGAGAGCAGCTGAAGAAAAATAAAAAAAAGGAACTTTGAGAGAAATGAATGCGTGCAACTATACAAAAATAATTTTAAACTGTTTGAAAGTTTATTGGTATTGTGAGTTTTGCCAAAACTCTCTGCAACTAATTTTAGTATAAATATTGTATATTCTGCAGTTTCTTAAAAAGGAAATGCAGTTGTGTTATTTTAGGCCCACGATGTTTTAATTAACTTAAGATATGACTTGTGTGATGACAACCAAGCTTCTGTCTTGGACCATGAGGATATTTTTCAAAGGAAACTGCAAACAAAAACAAGTAAGGAATCAAGTTATGAAGAAATTCCTCTGTTTGCAAACGATAAAGATTTGAATGAGCATTTAGAGCTCTTTGGCATCTGCATAGTGAATAAAAGAAATTATATTTCAGGTTTTAGGGTTAACTTCCACAAATGTTTGTGGCCGTGACGTGGTTAGGTTGCTACTGAAGACCCGTCGTTTAGAGGAGCCTGATTCACATTAAATCTGTCGAGCTCAATATCTTCCCATTGGAATGGTCTGGTAGTTTGAAGAGGGAGATCCCAGCTTAGGTGTCGTCCTCGTCACTTGACCGAGGCTCAAAATTACGTGGTCTGTTCCCGAAAGCCCTCGTGTCGCTTAAAAGTGCGGCGTTAATATAACTCTCTCCCTCACTCCACAGATATGGAATTTTGTCTGTTTACTTTAGCTACACCATTGCTTAAGGTGTGGTATCCCAGGCAGATTGAAAATATATCACCTATTTATAGAGAACGTTCAATTAAATTAACATGAAATCAAATAACTAAATCGAAGAAACATATGATATTTTATCATAGGACAAGATTGTTCTTCGTCAATTTTGACAAAAATTGTGGATACAAGACAGAAATATTTGTCAACTGAAGAAGACGACTGATTGGATAGTCTTCCATTCTTCAACAGCCACGAAGTGACAAGTATTTGGGACCCGTAACACAGGAAATATTGTCAAAGGTCAAAGAACGGAGAGCTTTTTGCACCGACAGCCCTCACCTTCGCATACCAAGAAGCATATTAACGATAACTGTTACCGAATTGAGAAGAAATGCTTTCGAGGATGAGTTCCATATGAGGAAAAAATTCGTAGTCATGTTGGAAGATGTATAGGGGACAGCGGTGAAACACTCAATAGGCTACAGCGGTGCTTTTCAAACTTTGTCAACTCATGGAATACCATTCCATACATATACTTCGAAGATGATATCTCAAAAGAATATTCAAAGTAGATCAAGATGTTATAAACATTTTATGTAAATAAAATTTAAAAAAAAGTATTGCATTTATTATTAAAAATTTCTAATCAATTTTTTAAATATAATTTGCTCATGAATAATATTAGTTTGTGATCCAAGTGTCACCTATCCATGTATTATATTTAGTAACTGGGATATGTGCTCGCTTTTTTTTCCCACTCAAACTTTCGAAGTTTACGTCAATTGAGATCAAATGCAATCGCATTACATATTCTGAGTTTAATTTGTTTTTATACTTCGTTTTTGTAGCCACTTACATTGAAAAATATTTTTCACTTATGCACATTGTTCTGAATTGCATTAAAAGGTTTGTATTTTTATTAAAGTTTTATATGCGAGATATAGATATCCCGTGTATTTTTCATGAATTTGCAACCAAAAAATTTAGAAGCTGTTCATGTTTGAATTTGGATTTTAACATCGAATCATCTCATGGTGCCCAAGATAGTAAACGATAGAATATTCACAATTTAGTAGGAAGTATAGATATAAAGATAAAACGTGCGCGCATTTTAATATATATTCCTTTATTATACTATAATGAAAGTTTATAAAGTGTCGGAAAACAAATGTTATTATGCATTAGTAAAATTTTCAGATTTAATGAATAGGATGAGCTTCAGACACTTGTAACTATACAAACTTCATAGAGAGTATGAATCCATTTTGTATACATATTTATTTCTTCTCGATTTTTTTATTGGGACTCGTGGAACCTCCGAGTATGTCTTGTGGAACCCCACGGTTCCGTGGAACACAGTTTGAAGGCCACTGGGCTATAGCTTACCACACATTCTGACGATAAATATTCATGGTTTGTTTATTCGATAATCCTGTTTTTCCTCCTGGAGATGAGTTGATAGTATTTTACATTCTTTTTTCAATGATATCTGAGTTTACAGGACAAGAAGCCAATGCTCAGAGACAAAAAAGCAGTCATTTACTCTAATTTCTCAGGCGAACATTAATTTTATTCCTCGGGATGTATTGAGCTGATTATATGTAAGAGAGATAGCTAACATTCAATTACGCCATTAGTTTTTGATTAGCAGGTCAGATTTTTAAGATATAACATTTTAGCGAAATATACTTTTCACTTTCTTAGGTTAATAATGATAAAAATCCATAGCAACAGGTGTTGATGTATGAAGAAAGGCAGATGAGCTTGGGTATGTTATTCCTCGTTGAACGATAATTTTGTTGGGAGTAGTGTATTTAGTTCTATTTGTCAGAGAAATAATTTACGTCTGTATTTTTAAAATCAGATTAGTAATCTTTTACCCGGTTGTATCTGGCAATGAAAGAAATAGATGATGGATTTAATGAGTTGCCTGAGAACTGTAAAACAAGCAAGTAGAAATGTAACTTAATAACGGAGTGAGAAGATTAAAGGAATGTTCAATATTTTTTTACCTTCTGAAATGGATGCAATTTTATTTCATTTATAATATTTTTTAATCGTGGTGCAATAATTAACACCATAATCCCGTACTTTTTGATGTTATGAAAATGTTATTTTATGCAAACATTGAGGAAAAAGTCATGTATGAAACCAGATAGTCACTGAATCTCTTGGAAGCTTCTTTTGTGCGACATCTTTGAACGTATTTTGGACCAGTTCCTTTTTATAAGCCAAGCAAGAATCTGCCTTCATGTGCATGTACCATCTTCCTTGGTAGCGGTCTTTCACAGTTTCTGGTGAAATCTCTCTTGTAGAATCCTGACCTCGTTCCTCACAAGAGGCTCTCAAATTTCATGTTGCTAATCTTTAAAAATCTAGTTTACCAGTTCAATATAGTTTTCAGCTTTGGAATTCAATAGAATTTTTCTACAATTCCAACAAATGAAGTTTCAAGGATTTAGCTCAACGTAATACATCAAATTAACGATGTCAAGATCCTTAACGAGTCGTCTTATTTATGGGTCGTCAAATATTCTTGCCTTAATTTTTTCTATACTCAGCGGAGGCATTTCCCGACTCCTTTCCCCCTTGTACATGCAGAGCATAATACGTTTTCATTAGATCCTTACAAATCACTTTATGAGGCCCCAATTAATATGCAGTGGAAAGAGGAGGATTTGGGCAGAGGGAAAAAATGCCTTTGAACGATCTTGGAAGGTTGAAGGAAGGTCTTTGAACTAACCGAAGCATCAGATTGAATATATTTCAGCAATTTCTTACCTTCTTGAGTTCCAGGGAGTCAATTAATGCTTCTACCACTCCCATTATATCAATAACAGGTTATGTGTGCACCTCATTTGCATTTAATTTTTAAAAGAATAAAAAAATTTTTATGACATTGCACTGTGAGTGAATTTGGAATGAATACATACGATCTTAATCAATAAAATACATAAATTATTCCTGCAACTTCGAAGTCTATGCAATGGAAAATAATAAATTAATCTTACTTCCAACAATATTCGGTAATAATAAAGCTGGAATGAATAACATTATTATTTACTAGCTGCATGGCCCGGCTTTGCACGGGCTTTTTCTTTCCCTCATGACGCCAGCAATTATGTGTGTGTTTGTACGCGCGCAATGTGAGTGTGATTTCTAAAATTATTTCATTAAATTTTTCCCTTTTTCGAAACTTCTTCCACATATTTTCGATTTAAGACAGTTTTTTCCCCTCCCTCTAGCCCGGCACAACACGGTTTTTTTAGTTAAAATTACTGTTTCCTCTTCCCCTCCCCCTCACAGATAAAATCTAGCTTCCAATTTAGATCTATGACTTTAAAAAAACCCACATTGCATTAGTTAAAAAATTATTAATGTGAAGCAATAAAAAGAAAACGATTCTTTAGTTAGCTAAAAAATGTCTCTGAAATGTATTTTTATCCAAAATAATAGACAATGTACTTTTTTTAATTAACAAATAATTAATTTAGTAATGAATTAATAGAAATACTTTTAAAAAACACACATTTGATTTGATTTAATATTAACGTCGCACTGTAGGGCTTTTGGCGACGGACCACGTAATTTTGAACCATGGTCAAGTGACGTGGACGACACCTGAGCTGGCACCCCCCTCTCCTAACAACCACACCACACCAACGGGAGGACGTTTCAGCTCTCGACAGATTTAACGTGCATCTCTGCCCTACACGGCGGGTCTTTAGTGGTACTGGGCTCGAACTCGTGACAAAGCAAGACACGATCCGATACCTATAACACTCGGCTACCGCGGCCGTCAAAGGTGAGGAACCCGTGGTCTTAGTGAGTTTCTTGTGAGGCCTTGATGAAAGCGAGCACTGATGATAGTTAATATTTAATTATATATGTCGCAGGGAAACGATGAAGTTAGGGCTTTCGTCAAATCCCTAAAGGAGATGATCAGTTCACGCAAGATGTTAAAATAATGTCCCTTTGATGTCTTTTTCCTGTTGTAAGTGAATTAGTTAAATCCCCGAACTGTTTTAGTGAAATGATGAAATGAAAAAATATGCCACTTTTTTGGTGCTAGGGGACTGATATTTGGGGAATCGTAATAACTTTTGTAATGGTTAGGATCTTCTGTGTGGGGGACGCATCCCCTTATACAACTTTTTGGCCAATATCTCGCCATTCGCGCCTCACAGTCCATTCGGACTTGGCTCATTCGATCGCTCTCTAACTGTTCTCCCAGTTATTATACTTTCATGCTCATAGGGTTATTCCTTACATAGTTTTTAATTGTTTTAAACTTTTAAAATTTATTTAAATCCACAATATCTTGGCTCCTATTTGAGTCTCTCGGACTTGAGATTTGAACCAACTGTTCCACTCTTCGAGACCCATCCAGTCATATACTTGACTCCCATTGTGTAGGTATGGGAAGGGCTTCAGCACTAAAATATCATGCTCCCATGTTAATCCTATAGGGTCTGAAAAAATTTCACCCCCTAAGGAATTGAGCTTGGGACTTGATTTTTGGAGGTCCGCCATATTTTCGTGTATGCGCGAGCTTTACGTGGAATTGGCCCCCTCCGGTGCTTCCCCCTACAAGGCTACCCCATTAATAACTCGAATCCTATGCTCTCTTCGTCAACTGCTCTAGCTGGATTCGATGAGCTCTCCAAACATGTAATTTTAGCCCAATAGCCCCATTTCTTCCCTACCCCATTTCACGTTTTTAAACAATTTTAAAATTTTTGAAATTCCCCACAGCTCCGAGAATTTTTGACCTGTATGGTTTGGAAGTACAAGGACTCGACCTCCCAGATATGGATTTAAATAAATTTTAAAAGTTTAAATAAGTTTAAAACAATTAAAAACTATGTAAGGAATAGCCCTATAAACATGAAATTATAATAACTGGAAGAGCAGTTAGAGAGGGATCGAATGAGCCAGGTCCGAATGGACTGTAAGGTTCGGGTGTCGAGATATTGGCCAAAAAGATGTAAAGGAGGAATACACCGGGGGGGGATGCGTCCCAGCAGATCTTTACCGAAACAAAGTTATTACGATCCCCCAAATATCAGTCCCCTAGCACCAAAAAAGTGGCCTGTTTAAAAATCTACTTCCCCATAGGAATAACATGATGGAAAGCCTAAATATCAACCCCATATCTTTAAAAAGATGGCTGACTAGTTCATTTCAACATTTTACTAAAACAGTTTTGGGATTTAATTCACTTACTTACAATAGGGAAAATACCTCATAGAAACGTTATTTAAACGTCTTGCGTGAATTGATAATCTCCTTTAAGAATTTGACGAAAGCCCTAATTTCATCGTTTCCCTTCGGCATATAAAAGGGAGCCGCCGCGAATCTCTTGGTGCATCGCAGCAACTCTCAACTGCTGAGAGATATGTAGTAAAAAAATTACAAAATACTGTAACAAAATAAATTTTTACAGTCTTCGTTTCAATTCTTTGCTTATGCATTATACACTCAGGAGCATTGAAAATAGCGACCCAAGAAGAAAGCGTCAGATTGAAATGAAATTCAATACACATAATGACACAGATGAGAGATTCACTTGATCTCAAAAACAAGACAATTAAACGAAAACAAGGTGTGCAACGACACAATAGCTGGGCAACTTCAATAGCGCGTTGGACCTCCTGCAGCTGCAATACATCCGCCACACGGTCCGGCATTGAGTTGATTAGACACCTTATGTTGTCCTGAGGCAGATGGGCTCACAAATCTTGAACAGCCAACTCTAAATCATGTTCAGGGTGACACGATGGCTTCTGCCGTTTTAGCTGATCCCACACGTGCTCTACAGGGGACAAATCGGGGGAGCGGGCCGGCCATGGAAGAGTCTGAAAATGACGTAGGAAGTCTTGAGCAACTCTTGCTGTATGCGGACGAGCATTATCTTGCTAGAAAATTGCTCCTGGGAGATTATTTAGGAAAGGTCCTACATGGGGTCGAAGAATATCATCAACGTAACGCTGGCCCGTTAAGTTTCCACGCATTGCAATTAAAGTGGCCCGGTTAACATAGGCTATGACCCCCAGACCATTACACCAGCTGTGCGGGCAGTGTGACGTAGAACGGGGTAGGGGGAATTCTACCGCTCACCAGGCCGCCTCGACACCAGTACACGGTTATCATCTGTCCCCAAAACAAATCGGGATTCATAACAGTGCAGGAGAACATGTGTGTGTGTCCAAATGTTAGGGCGGTCATAGTCTGACCAGAGTAAGTCAGCGAGATACCAATCGAGGGAAGTACTGAAAAGTATTTCCAAGAAAAATTGTACACAGATCGCACAATAATTTAGAAGCTTTTAAAATATCTTACTTCTATCTAATTGAATGTTTTATTATGATTTCAATGTAGACCTTAAATGAATGTTATTAGTGTTCCTACATTTCCCCCTCAGTAACAAAATCATGAGCAGTATTAAAAGCCCAAAATACTTTGATAAAAAAATTATAAAATACAACCTGTTAAGCCGGTTTATAGAAATAAAACGTCAAAAAACGCCACTCTTTCTGCTATGCTGTATATTTAAAACATTACACTGATGTGTTTAATATCCATTTGAAAATAAACTTTTTAGAAAATGACAAATTTTTAAAAAATTTTACTCTATCTTAATAATTTTAAGTATAAAAAAATCTGACTATGCATGAAATCTCAGAATTTTTTAGAAAAAAGGTGAACTCTATAACACGTTTCAAAGGTATTTAAATTCAACTTCCATTTATACATATATACAGTCAGGTCTCTTTTTATGCGGATTGTTTTTATGTGATTTTGAAGTTGTGCGATTTGTATTTCAAACATTTCTAGATTTTTGTTATTATTATTATTTTTTATACTGAGACGTAGATCGTAGTATTCCGAGCAGTTCCGTATCTTTTTGGTGCTTACGTCTGCGGCTCGGCTGCGACTGTCTTAGATTCGTATTCGTTATTTCAGTAGTAAACCGATACGATATCATTATTTCGAAATTATATTTTCTCTTAGTGGTGCCTCGTTCATTTTTATAAAAGTTTCACTTTAATAAGTGGCGAATTTAAGTTGCAATATAATAAGCAGCAAATTTTGATTTCTGGATTTAAAGTGAGTGTCGTAAAATTTTATTTTTCATTAGAAAATCGTAAGTGGAATTTATTTTAAATTTCTTACCTAAGATTTTGTTTGGCCCAATTGAGAAAAAAAAACATCAAAGACAGTCAATTTCGTTGGAAACGAAAATGGCAATTTTAGATCGCTTAGGAAAAGGAGAAGGATCTACGGCTATTGAAAAACATTTTAATTTAGGCGAATCTACTGTCAGAGCAATTAAAAAGAATGAATTTGCAATAAGAAAATTGGTCATTTCTGGTACAAAATTAAGCACCAAATTTGCATCGTACATAAGGGATGTATTATTAGAAAGAACGGAAAGAGCCATCGCAATTTGGATTGAGGAACAAGTTCAAAGAAGAATTCCTGTAAGTGGTTGTTTAATCCAAGAAAAAGCTCTTCAGTTTCATAAGTCAATGAAACAGTCAGAACCATCAACTTCCACTTCCCAAGCTGGAAAAGAATTGTCAGCTAGCAAAGAATGGCTAACCTGGTTCTTAAAAAGAAATGCACTTCATAATATTAAGATAACAGGGGAGAGAGTGTGTGTGTGCGACAGCAGATGAAGGAGCAGTAAAAATATTTCCAGTGGAACTAGCGAAAATTATTGAAGATGGGGACTATTCTGCCGATCAAGTATTTAACGCTGATGAAACAGGACTTTATTGGAAAAAATTGCCTAACCGTACTTACATCGCAAATGATGAAAAAACTGCAAGTGGACATAAATCAAGTAAAGATCGAGTCACCTTATTACTTTGTAGCAATGCATCAGATCAGATGTTGAAAAAAAACCTCTCCTAATACATAAATCTCTTAGACCACGCACCCTTAATTTAAAGATTTTAAACAACTGCCCGTGCATTGGATGGCTAACCCGAAAGCCTGGATGACAACAGCTATTTTTACAGAATGGTTCAATAATTGTTTCGTACCAGAAGTGGAAGCCTATATGAAGGAAAAATCACTCGATTTTAAAGTTTTATTAATTGTTGACAATGCAGCAAGTCATCCACAATTAGAACATCCAAATGTTCAACTAGTATTCTTTCCGCCCAATACAAGCCTTATTCAGCCGTTAGATCAAGGCATAATTGCACTTTTTAAAAAATATTATATTAAGACAAGGTACAAGTTCATCTGGAATAAACTAGAAAAGGAGTCCTAAACAGTAAAAGATGTGCGGAAACAATTTTCTATTTTTGGTTGTTTAATTCATGTTGCATCTGCTTCCGTTCAAATAAGACCTAGAACTTTAAATGCCTGTAGGAAAAAGATTTGGCCAGCCTGTGTGACAGACAATACAACCACTCAGACATCGGCACTGTCAGATGAAATAATTAATTTGGCACATGAAATTGGAGGAGATGGTTTTAATATCTTCAGCCACGATGATATAGATGAATTGCTTGTGGATGATGCATTAAGTGACAATGATATTATTGATTTAACTTTAGATCTAACTGCAGACGGCGTCGTAGGTCTAGAAGGTAATAATGATGAGGAAGAAAAATCAACTCCCCTCACTGGAAAATTAATTCAAGAAGTTCTTCAACTTTGCAGTAAATTAGAAAATCACATTTTCTTATTAATGACCCCAATTCTGAACGAGCCTCTAAATTACAACCTAACCGCATAACTGCATGTCTGGATATCGTGAACTATATAAAAAAAAATAATAATCCTCATCGCAAAGTTTAATTACTGATTACATTGTCAGAAAAGGAAGAACTACACAGAACGAGAATGAAGTTTGTGAAAATCCGTTGCCTTTATTGCAAATATCTATTGCAGAGACAGTCTCTTCTGATGATGAAGGTGATTTGGAACCACTTCGCAAACGGTGCAAACCATTATCAGATAGCGATAATGATTAAAAATGTGAAAGTATGTGTATTTCTTTTCCATAAAATAAAATGAATTAAGGTTTGAATACAAGTTTTTCTTTTTTTTTTTAGCTTTTGTATGAATTTCTTTTAGACATTCGAAGTAATTTATCATGCAGCCTATTTCTTATCATTTCTGCAATTTTTTTTATGCGGTTTTAAGTTAATTTTAACTAAATGTTTTGGTTTTATGCGATTTTAGAAAACTAAGGAACGTATCCCTACTTTTTCCATTCAAGTAATGTCTTTTTAATGCGATTTTTTTCTATTTAATTTATTGATCATTGTAAATTTATTAATTTCGCCTTTAGCGTGAATGGTTAAAGACCTCTAGATTAGAGTAATAAAAAAAAAGGATAGAAAAATTATAGTGTTGTAATTACAGTATGAGATATGCAGCCAGTTTCAATATGTAATTCGTAAAATAGACTCACGATTAATTAGTTTAGTATACTTCTATTCCATGATTCTCATTGTCATTCCTATGTCCTCAAATTTATTGATTCGTAATTGCATTCCGTGTTTCAAATACTACCAAAAATTTCATTTACTCCTAATAAAAGCAGTTAGTTGCTGGCGATACAACAGCCTTCTATACCGAGCAGGTATCTGCTGGCTTTCTAACAGCTCTCTAAAAATCTATTATCTGCACCATTTGTGTTGGTGACGATTGCAGCGCCATTATGAATTTGCTGTGGATGGTGCGACTTGAAATGTATTTTGAAAGAGCCGTTTATTTTCCTGCTTAAATTTTGATACTTTTTTTTTTCCCTTTTTTTTTCTTAAGGCTGACTTTTTTTTTTATCTGCAATAAGGGCATTTACAATAAGAGAGTCCAACTTACTGCAACTACGATTATATCAACACTGAGGGAAAAATTTAATGTTTGAAGCTGACGTCGATTGCAGCGCCAAAATCAACGATAACGGCTCGTTAGTGTGGAGTATTAAAATTAATGGAGTATTCTAGTGTCAAAAAATTACAGGAAGCCTTCAGTAATTATGATCTTGATAACGTATTTGGAAGAACAAAGATTTTGAGCATTTTTTAAAGAGAATTTTATTTGAAAATGTATGCCTATTTGGAGTTGCACCTTAAAAATTTACTGCAAATAAAAATTCCTTTAAAATGATGGACAGTAGTGTTGTGCACAAAGAGAGTGTGCTTTAGTTTTTTCAATTCATCTCGCAGCTTTCTTAGTAGACGACCACATAAGCAAATATTTACTTGATGTTAAAGCAGAAAGTTTTAGTGTGTTTAATTATCAATCTCCATTAAACTAGTGGTTTTGACAAAAAGTTTTACAGCAACGAGCGATTTTATGTAACCATAATAATTAACATTATTTTATAACTAATAATTATTTTACTCATTAATTTATAAATAATTAATACATAATTTAATGCCTATTATAATACTCATAAAATATCAGTGAAAACTTGCTGCATTTTTACATATTGAAAAAGAAATTGAGATTATTCCTATGGCATCCATTTCTCCCAGAAATTTGAAAAAACAATAAATAAATATGAATCCTACGAAATATTATGACATTAATTTAAGGAATTAAGTACAGGGTGGGCAAAAAGTCCGTAAAAATTTTAAAAATTCATAAAATCCGGAGAAATGAACGGGGAAAAAAACTGTTTGCTGGATCAGCATTAGTATGTCAGGGGATTTTTTTAAGCTAGAAAAAAAATAATTCGAAAATCATCCGGTACGTGGCGCTGATGTACGCAAATCAAAGAAACAATGCATAAATAATGAACAGAAAACTTTCACAACTTTATTACACTAGAATATGTTCCACATGGCCACCACCACAGGGGAGAAGACATTCCAGACGAGTGACAAATCCAGCAACGGCAGAGTGCAACATGTCCGGATGTATGGAGGATACTTCTCTGCGGATCGCATCTTTCAGTTCCAACAGACTTGATGGACCGGATAGATACACGCGAGATTTCAAATATCCCCACAACCAGAAATCTACCGGTGTTAAATCTGGAGACCGAGAAGACCATTGGTACCTGCAGCACCTGCTAACGATTCTGTCTTCCCCGAAAGTCTGTATCAGGAATGCATTAACCGGGTTAGCAGTGTGAATGGTTGCTCCATCCTGCATGAACGTGACATTCGAAATCTGCCCTCATTGATTTAAACATGGCACGACAGTCTCCCGTAAAAGCGTTAGATAACGCTGAGCATTTACCGTTTCCGTTATCCATCCATTTACTGGGCACTGCGTTTCAAAGAAGAAGGGTCCTATGATAAATGAACCCGTGAAACCACACCATGCTATCACTTTTGGGGAATGCAATGGCTTCTGTGTGTACTCACGTGGATTAGAGGTCGCCCAAATGTGACAGTTATGGTTGTTAACGTCACCATGAAGCGAGAAATGAGCTTCATCTGTCCACAAGATGTTAAAAACCCAGGTGGGATACTGTTCCATTTTAGAGAAAGCCCACTTCGCAAATGCTTCCCTCTGTGCGGTATCTGCTGGCAAAAGTTCATGGCACGATTGCAATTTGAATGGGTACAGCTGCAGGATTCGACGAATATTGCGAACAGATGATGTTGGTAAGCCCAATCGTCTGGCAGCTTTACGAGCACTGCTGGTCCCTGAAGCTGCTTCGGAAGCAATCGCTTCCATTTCGACAGCAATGCAGGGTGCACGTGCTTATTTCAAGCATGGTCGTCCAGCTCGTGCTCGATCCTCCAACTTTCCAGTTCCCTCAAAACGTTTAACAAGCTTTAAGAGACCTGCAGGTGTTAAAGGGCCTTTTCCACTCTTCGCATTTTTTCTGAACTCGGAATTTACGCAAGGCAATGGTCGCTGATTCATCGTTCATGTAAAATAACTTCATCAACAAAGCTTTATCCGGTGCACTGAGCATCCTTGTTCACATTCACTGTTTGTAATGGTGAAATAAATTTGGATTCATTGAGAGCAAAGGTTTTTATAGCCGTCTCATTTGCATATTTTCACTACGGACACTTGTAACAGCGCCACCTACCGGATGATTTTCGAATTATTTTTTTTCTAGCTTAAAAAAAATCCTGTGACATACTAATATTGATCCTGCAAAGTTTTTTTTCGTTCATTTCTCCGGATTTTATGAATTTTTAAAGTTTTTACGGACTTTTTGCCCACCCGGTATTTTTCTTTTTACTGATAGTGCCATCTGACGGTAATTTAAAACTTTTATGGGTGATTACGGTACTTTGAATATGAATGAAGTTAATGGAATAGGTACTTATTTATTGTAATGGATTTCAACTCAATATTTTTTAATTGTATGAAAAATAACGTGCCTGAAAAATAAATATGATTCTTCATTTTGTAATTAAATTAATGATCTACATTTTTATGCAAAAGATATTATAAAAATCAGTCACATTATGTTGCTCTTGAAACATTTCTGTTGAGTTCATGCTTCATATTTTCCTTTTTTGATTTCAAATCGGATCGCACAAATCTCTGCTCTTTATTCTCTTATAACACTTTGTAAATTAAAAGATCATTAGACACGTGTGTATTACAAAATGAATATATTACTTCTTCAAAGTGCCACGAAATTTAACTTATTTTTGTACTTTTTTACTGATTTTAAACAACGGGACCGCTCGCGCAGTCCCACTTCCAAAAATTGTGCACCTCAAGACGCCACAGCTTGCGGATCTTGCGAACGTCAACCAACCGATGTGCAATGGTATGGTCTCAGTTCGGGAGGGCCTCCTTCGTGATAAAGGCCATTCCCGGTGCCAAAATGCTCATATGAGCATCTTGTTTTTTTTTTTTATCCAATCTTCAATAACGAAAAACTTTTTGTACTATATAAACAACTTTTTCTTACTGAAAAAGTGGTGCATAAGTATCGTTAACGTTAGCATTTTTTATTCTTCATGTTTTATAACAACATTCGTCTAACTTTTTTCAATTCCTACTATATATATATTAGCTTACTCTCTCTGTATATATATTTATTTATCTTCATCAAATTTTCGTTAATAAAATACTTTCAATTTATTCAATCAAGTTCAAATAATTTTTTTTAAACTTGTAGTTGATGACACCATTTTAATACAGTGTTTTAAACTAGTTATTAATTAATTAAGCTTCATTAAATTAATAAACGGTTTTTGACGCCAATTTAGATTCGTCTCTGTTGTAATAATGTAACTATTAAAGCAAAGACAAAAATTGGCATCAAAAACTTGTTTTTCAGCCAAACCGGGTGTGCATTATTACAACAATGCAAACAAATCATGCTCTCTTTTTCAATTCCTACTATTAGTTCACTCTCCCTTTTATATGTCGCAGGAAAATTAGGAAATTAGGAATCTCATCAAATCCCTAAGTCAGATGATCACATGACGGTAGATGTTAAAATGTCTCTTCAAGGTCATTTCCCTGATAAAAGTAAGGGATTTGAACAAAAACCTGAGCTGTTTTTGTGAAATGATGAAATAATATTGTCAAGAGTGTAAAAGTGTTTATTTAACAAATATGGTGCATTATTAAACGTAGAAGTAAGTAATACAACATTAGTCAATGAAATACAAATTATTTATTCGAAACTAATTAACAAATAGTTAGAAAATTAGGCTGGTATTTCTTTATGTGTAACATATTTCCTCTCGGTTGCTAGATATTTGTAGGAGTGATTTCGTGAAAAAAGAAGGAAATGTGTAATTGGAAACCCCAGGGAAGCGCGCGTGGTGGCGTCGATCGACTTGGCCTGTCCCCTCCCCCCTACCCTTCATAGTTTCTTTAGTAATGTTGACCTGTTTTGCGCAGGGAAGGTCTTCCACACTAAAGTATCAATCGCCATGTTAATTCTACGGAGTTATTTTTTTAGATATGGGGTTGATATTTGGGGGAGGGACAGTACTGCCTGTTCGGTTAGGAAGTACAAGGACTCGACCCCCCTCCATGTGTCTTCCCTTGGACAGTTCATTTCACTGAAACAATTCAGGGATTTGATAAAATTACTTACTGTCATTAGGAAAATGACATTCAAGAGACGTTATTTTACCATCTTCGGTCAATTGATCATCTTCCTTAGGGATTGGATGAAATTCCTAATTTCACCGTTTCCCTGCGACATATATTTATATACATATCCTATTCCAATTTTCAGTCATTAATAAAATAGTTTCTATTCATCCATTCAAAGTAGGAATTGACCTAAAATTTTTTTTATATTACTTGTGTATGTGTGTTATGTCTCCTAACGGGTTAAAGTTAGTTCAGGTAGTTATAGTTACTAGAAGATTTAGTCTGCATACTGTCAGTCAATCTTGAATATTTCGATATATAATATCGATAACTGCTTATCTTCAGGCTGTCACACCAAAATGTCTTGGTAGTCCACCGGTCGATCTCGATCGACTTAATGCTTACCTCGGTTCTAATGTTAAAGATCTGCTTTTTAAATCATACTTTTCTTTATTCTGTTGTGAATATGGGTATTAAAACCATGCTGTTAGAAGTCGTGTGATTTCCTTTAGTAGTAAAATTACTGTTTTAGATACGAGGAAACAAATATTAATTGAAACGATGGTTATGAAAGTCTGTAGTGCCAACAACAGTTTGAAAGCAAGATGATTTACGAAAAGTTTTTCACTTTGTGTAATACTATTGAAATTAATAGATATTTAACATGAATATAGAAATCGATTATCCAAATAAAAAGTGGGTAGCATTTATGAAAACATCACGGGGAAACCATGTGTCTGCTGCGACCTCTACATACTGCTACTTTCCCTGAATACATTCACAAATACGTCTCCAACAAACACGCGCTCACAGTGCCACCACTCTGAAAAATAATAGAAAATGGCAGATTTGAGCGTGTACGAATTTTACTGAATTTTCATCTACTGTAAATTCCCTTTTTGTTTTATTCCTAAAATTTAAAGGAGGGGGAAGGATCTAAAATGAGGTGCACAATTTTCGAATTACTGAACAAAATTTATTCAAACGCTATTTATTTTCTCATGACATTTCTTCATTTCGAATTGCCAAGTATGCTCTAAAATCAGAGATTACAATGTTTTGTTCTGAAATTTAAATATATCGCACTAAATCTGCTGAAAAAACGCATAGTAATATTTATTTAATCATGCTTTTGATTTGCAAGTTCTATTTGCAGACTCCTTTCTTTTTTATTCTGGCTGCGAAAAAAAAATGCAGCATTCTTTCTCCCCACCGTGTTTTGGTGCTCCTCGAACGCGTTTTAGGAGTGGATCAAGACAAGCTCTGCATCTATGTTAGATTTTTTTAATGCAGTGCTAGCGCCATCTGTTAAGAAATATGGAAACTAAAATAATTGATTGCCTTGCTATTTTTGTATCCCTGTATTAGTCGAACGATTTTTGCGGAAGTGCTTTTGCATTTTATTTACATTTTTAATAATTTTTACTTTTGGTTTCTTGGTTTTTTTGCTTTATTTTGTTAATTGTTTGTTATCTTTCTTGTTATTTTAATTAGTCAATCTGTTTTTTCATTTTCTGTAATCAATTTTTGCATACTTATTGTTTTCTGAAATGAATGTGCATAGCAGAGACTTGATCTGCTCATTTTGTAATCAAGTTTTCACTCGCCCCTTCTGTTTGAAAAGGCATTTAAAAAATATTCATGATCACCAACAGTGTGATGTAAATGGAGAGATTTTGAAGGAATTCAATACTTTCAGTGGTATGAATAGTTGCATTTAAAAAAAACACATTTAGCTTATAAATTTTCACTTTAGTAGACTGAATTTTATACATTTACGTATAAATGTTTTCTACTGAAGTTTACATAATTTTATATTAATAAATGTAAACAACCTTTTAATTAACATTATAGAAGTTGTTACATGGAAAGAAGAAAAAAAACAAGATTATGTTAAAATATGTTAGACAGCGAGGTTGTAAAACACTTCAAAATGGAGAAATAGTGATGAATTATCACTGTTGTCGAAGTGGGACATACAAACCAAAAGGGAAAGGTCTCAAGAATTTAAAGTCTCAGGGCTCTGCCAAAATTGGAATTAGTTGCCCAGCAGTAATTTATGACTGATGATGCTCCATTTTATAATGCTTGGAGTTATGTGATGGGTACAGTTAAAAATGTCTTATTGTGTGCTTGGTATGTCACAAGAAACTGGCACCAAAATTTAAACAAAATTAAAAATCCTGAAAAGAGAAAAATTGTTAATAAAGCATTAAAGGCAGTGAAAGATGAACTATGTTTAGAAACATTTTCTAACCTAATGAAGCAATTCATAGAAAACTTATTAAATGACCCAGATACTTCTGAATTTGGAAAATATTTCCAGCAAAATTATGCTCAGGGACCTGAAAAATGGGCCTATTGTTACAGAAAGGGTCTGGGCATAAATACAAACATGTATTTGGAGTTCCTTCATAAAAAAAATTAAGTACCATTATTTTGATGGAAAACTTGTCAAGAGATTAAATGTTGCAATTGATGGTCTCTTAAAAGTTGTAAGAGACTTAATATTTCAACGTTTAATAAAAATTACAAAAAAAAACTCCCATTTCCTCTGATAAACTATCAAAAATTGTGAATTGCCACAGATTAAGTCTAGAGATTCAAAGCAATAGAATTGAAAAATTAGCAGATAACAAGTGGAAAATTGAATGTAATCATTCCTACTATCTAATATGAAAGAAAGAAGAATACCATAGATTTTGTTACATTAAATGTACTGCCTGCAAAATTTGTATACATAACTATATACATACACTAGTGTAGACAGTTAAATAAGAGGAAATATTTGCAAGCACATTCATAAAGTTGCCCAAATGTTTTTAAATGATGATACACGTATTGAAGAAATACAAGAAAATATAAATCAAAATGATATTTTAAAAGAAACATTTGATGTTTTACCACGCAGCTCTAAATCTGCTAATAATGATTGCCGTGAATCCAAAAAAGGAAATATTGAAAGCATTCTTGCTCTTATTGATGAACACGAGTGTACACCAGAAGATAACAAAATTCACACAGGAACCTAGATAGTATATTAAATATTTTCCATAACAAAAAAAAGAGCACAATAATAAAAGAATTAAAATGATGGAATCCTCGACTATAAATATAAAAAAGAAGATTGAAAAACAACTTGGATATTTCTCTACACGAAGAAAAAGATTCACTGCCAGTACACTCAAAAATCCAACTACTGAAGCAGTAAGTGATGCGATGCTATTTTAACTTATTTAATTTCCATAACTTTTAACCCAGATTTAGAATTTCACATCGCATCATGACTATTAATTCAGTTAACTAATTCTAAATAATAAAACTCTCATCTCACAATAAATCATACACTGATCGTATAGTTTTAAAACATTATTAAATTTATTTCTTTAGCACATATAATTGTAAATTTACTTCATTACAAAATCAAAATTTAACTTAGTTTGAGAGAGGTAAGACAGAGTAGGAGAATGGGCATGATCGACGCCCGGAGTCTCCACGGAAGTTTTTTATAGATCAGGGATCGGCTCTCTGTGTCTCAAAATCGTGGTCAGAGACTCAAAATCAGGGTGCGTCCCGTTTTTATTCTACGACTCTTCACACAGAAATCCTAGAGCGGACTCTTTTGTCTTGTCTACGTCGCACTGTTCAGCTACACGAGGGCTTTCGGAGACGGACCACGTAATTTTGAACAATGGTCAAGTGACGTGGACGACGCCTGAGCTGGCATCCTCCTCTCCTAACAACCACACCACACCAACGGGAGGACGTTTCAGCTCTCGACAGATTTAACGTGCATCTCTGCCCTACACGGCGGGTCTTTAGTGGTACTGGGCTCGAACTCGTGACAAAGCAAGACACGATCCGATACCTATACCACTCGGTTACCGCGGCCGTCAAAGGTGAGGAACCCACGGCCTTAGTGAGTTTCTTGTGAGGCCTTGATGAAAGCGAGCACTGATGATAGTTAATATTTAATTATATATGTCGCAGGGAAACGATGAAGTCAGGGCTTTCGTCAAATCCCTGAAATGATGGAATGAAAATATATGCCACTTTTTTTGTGCTAGGGGACTGATATTTGGGGAATCGTAATAACTTTTGTAATGGTTAGGATCTGCTGTGTGGGTGACGCATCCCCTTCTACAACTTTTTGGCCAATATCTCGACACTCGCGCCTCACAGTCCATTCGGACTTGGCTCATTCGATCGCTCTCTAACTGTTCTCCCAGTTATTATACTTTCATGCTCATAGGGTTATTCCTTACATAGTTTTTAATTGTTTTAAACTTTTAAAATTTATTTAAATCCACAATATCTTGGCTCCTATTTGAGTCTCGGACTTGAGATTTGAACCAACTGTTCCACTCGTCGAGACCCATCCAGTCATATACTTGACTCCCATTGTGTAGGTATGGGGAGGGCTTAAGCACTAAAATATCATGCTCCCATGTTAATCCTGTAGGGTCTGAAAAAATTTCACCCCCTAAGGAATTGAGCTTGGGGCTTGAGTTTTGGAGGTCCGCCATATTTTCGTGTATGCGCGAGTTTTACGTGGAATTGGACCCCTCCGGTGCTCCCCCTACAAGGCTACCCCATTAATAACTCGAATCCTATGCTATCTTCGTCAACTGCTCTAGCTGGATTCGATTGTTCTCCCTATGAGCTCTTCAAACATGTAATTTTAGCTCAATAGCCCCATTTCTTCCCTCCCCCCATTTCACGTTTTTAAAAAATTTTAAAATTTTTGAAATTCCCTACAGCTCCGAGGATTTTTGACCTGTATGGTTTGGAAGTACAAGGACTGGACCTCCCAGATGTGGATTTAAATAAATTTTAAAAGTTTAAATAAGTTTAAAACAATTAAAAACTATGTAAGGAATAGCCCTATGAGCATGAAATTATAATAACTGGAAGAGGAGCAGTTAGAGAGAGATCGAATGAGTTAGGTACGAATGGACTGTGAGGCTCGGATGTCGAGATATTGGCCAAACATCTGTAGAGGGGGAATGCATCGGGAGGGGTACGCGTCTCAGCAGATCCTAACCATAAGAAAATTTATTACGATACCCCAAATATTAGTCCTCTAGCACAAAAAAAAGTGGGATATTTTTTAATTTCATCATTTCACTAAAACAGTTCGGGGATTTAACTAAATCACTTACTTACAACGGGGGAAAGACATCAAACAGACGCTATTTTAACATCTTGCGTGAATCGATCATCTCCTTTAGGGATTTGATGAAAGCCCTAATTTCATCGTTTCTCTGCGACGTATAGATTACAACAATTAGCAAATCAATGGAATTAAATCAGCGATTTTTAAACTGGGGAGCACGCCTCCCAAAAGGGGTGTGATCAATCTATGTGGGGGGCGAGGGCATTAAGAATATTCGAAAATAAAAGACTATTTAAGAAAATATTGATTTACTGTTACTTACTTATAAAGTATTAATTTAAAGTAACATAAACAAAATTTAATACGTATCTTGATAATTTGCACAGTTTATAATTAAGGTCGTGTTATAGCTTTATCGTCAAAACACATTATTGCGTTCAATTCATTGTTATTGTAAAGGGGTTGATCGATTGATTGATTGAATATTAGCGTCGCACTGTTCAGCTACACGAGGGCTTTTGGCGACGGAGCACTAATTTTGAACCATGGTCAAGTGATGTGGACGACACCTGAGCTGGCACCCCCTCTCTTAACTACCACATCACACCAACAGGAGGGCGTTTCAGTTCTCGACAGATTTAACGTGCATCGCTACCCTACACGGCGGGTCTTTAGTGGTACTGGGCTCAAACTCGTGACAAGGCAAGCCTCAATCCGATACCTATACTACTCGGCTACCGAGGCCTATTGTATGGAGGGTGGGGGGACGATGTAAAACTGTGATTGAAAATTGGGTCACAAATATTGGAAGTTTAAGAACTGAATTAAATGAAGAATTACATGAATGCATACATGTTTCATGACTAATTGTGGGAATAGTTAATTGTACATTTCAAATGTTAGAGTGCCACTTGAGCAACGCAGAACGCTACTTGAGCAACGCAGCAATGCTATCACACACACGCACGCGCGCGCACACACACACACACGCACGCACGCACACACACATTTTCTTACTGTTATTGTTAGGAATGACTACATGTGCGTTGAAACGCATTATTTTTTCTGCACGAATAGCATTTGAATATTAATGAAGTGTTTTATTGTAGATTTTTGTAGATTGAGATACAACAGTTATACGTACCAAATGAAAAAAAAAAACTGCTTGTGACTTGTCGGCCATAAAACATTCATAATCATCATTATAATCTTATAGTTTTATAATAAAATGATAATTAATGATTAACGTCACACGTTTTTACCCTTACGTGAATACAAAAAAAAAAAAAAAAAAAAAAAAAATACTTTCTATTGTAACATTTTATGTCAAACAATAAATAAATAAATAGGGATATAATCCTTTTTGTAATATTTCTATACACCAAAGTGATAAAACTATACAAAAACTATAATAATTTCATAAAGTCGCATTTATCAATACATTAACCTATGCGGTCTCCTTTATTACCACTTAAATTACACGTGGCCTCTAAAGGTAAAAGGTTTCCCCACCTCTGGTGTATATGTATATTTTTTAATTATTTTTTTAAGATATAAATAATTGAAGAGCTATTTGGAGTAAATTAAGAACTTTATCTTTTTTCCTCCTCACTGGTACTTTAAGACATCTTCTTTGTTGTTTCTGCTTATCCCACCCGATCGACAGAAATATCAAATCGAGGCTCATGAAATTCATCGTGGCAAGGGGCTGGTTATACGCCTGTCGTTATCCATAGCTTTGAGCACCCTGCAGGGGGGTGACAGTATTTCTTAAACATTGCTCATAGTTTAACAATTTTTTAAATTGTAGTGTTAAATAAAGTATTTTGAAAAATTATTAAAATTTTGATTTCCCCGCACCTTTACAAAATGTTTGTATTCGATTCTTTTAAATTCGATTGGAGACTTTAAAAATGAAAATAATTTAATTTTACACAGTTTTGTGCTTTTTTTTTCGGAATGCTATAGTTTAGAAAATTATTGGTCCATATTTTTTTTAATAGTCGAGTATAAGTCTTTTCATGCTTATAAATTTCTATTTCTAATTCTGCATCTTTGATGGGCAGATAAAGATTAGGAATTAGCACATAATACTTAATTGATTACTGTACAGTGAAGTGAAATGCATAGCTCGTCATTAGTTGCAACAGGGAAGGTTTAGATAGTCTTCCACTCCGTCATCCATTCAAACAAGGCGCTAACACTCCTTATTCTCTCAGCTTAGCTGTAGGGTTGCATGTTCAAAATATGAGTATATCAATCCTTATCTTTTCCCGAACGTACGGTAATGGACAGTAACGGTAAAAACAACTAATATGTTATATTCAGATTTTATTATTAAATCGATTCTGAAAGAAAAAAAAAGTTTGTTTGTCCAACCAATATTTGTCAATTTTAAAAAAATTAAAAAATTTTGAAGCTTTTTTAAATTTTTATAAAATGTCCATTTTTAAAGTTTTTAGTCTTTTAAGTGATTTATGTTTCTTAGATTATTGCAAGCAAAGGTTATTAAGGATTTGAAAATCTGTTCCCTTTTTGTTGAGGTTTAATAATTATTGATCTAGCTAAACCCGGAAAAAAACACGAAAATTTTTAAAATATTAACTTTAACATGCTTTAAAAAAATAACTAGAGTTCTCAGACCTAAAACTACACTAATTTTATAGAGCATACGATTGGGAGTGTATACAAAAATTTCAATTTAAAATATATGTTTGTATAATATTGATAGCATTTGTTACGACGACAGAGGTTATTCAGCTTAATCTTAACGTAATATCTTCTCAAAAGTTTGATACACAAAGCATTTATGTACATAATAATAATAATAATAATAACTTAAACATTGCCAGGTTTGTACATAAGTTTTTTTTTTTTCAATTTTAAATTGGGACATTCAGCAAGTTTGCGTTTTGGTTGCGCAACATTAAAATACTAGACTACAGTACTATAATGTAGTTAGGTATACCATAGAAATAGTTAGATTTATGTGCTATACTTGAATTCAGAATACTTTGGAAGTCTAATTGCAGTATCAGCTGGGGCTGATTTTTAGATTCATCCTTTTCAGTAGTGTTCCATCACTTCAAAATATTGTTTCTCATAGAAACCTCAGTTTTGACCAAGACATTTTCTCATCAGGAAAATAATAATAATAAAGCTTCTAAGTTATATAAACTATTTTTTAAAACAACAATTGGCCTTGAAATCAATCATAATTATGTCACTATCAGAACTCAAAAAATTCAAAACATAATCAAGAAGGGGCTTTAGAAATAAAAATTATGTGGAATTAACTACCATTTTTCTCAAAAAGAGTTGATTGTGCTCAAAAATACTGTTAATTAATTCAATTTAGGAGTAGAAAAATGCTTTTAAATGAAACCGAAACCAAAACCTAAGCTCAGAAAACTTCAAATATCTGAAAAACTAATTTGTTATCAGATCTGAAGTTTGGTGGTAAACTTCCCAATGATATAGACCATAAGGAAATGCAAAATAAAAATTGGTATTTTTGCAATTTGTTGAGTATTGTGTAGTCTTAACGTGCGTCAGACTCTACACGACAGGTCTTCAGTTGCACTAGGTTTCGAAATCGTGATTCCACAACGCAGGTCCAGAGTCCGTGACTACGAACAACGTGCCACATCAGACATATGATTACTTAAGGATAGTTGTCATATGTCACGCGAGAATTAATCTCTTTAATTGAAAAATTATTACTGCGATTGGATTTTATGTATGAGAACATAAACGAGTGGTATGCCACTTTTTAATTTAACGATCTTGAGAAGTTGCACAGAAACTACTACAATCCTTCAGAAATAAGCTCGAATTATAATACTATTTATCTCGAGATTGAAAAATTGTCAGATTAGACTCAAAGCAGAATAAAGAACAATTGAAAAAAAATTAATTCGAAAAGGAAGAAAGAGTTTTTTTATTCTCCTTGAACCTCAAGAATGGATAAAAAGATTGTGGGGACTATTATTTTAAGTGCACAGAAATAACCCTGATTTTGAATTTCAAGAATTAATTAGAATCGCAGGAGCAAATGCAGTTGAAAGAATTTTATTTTTGTCTTATTTTTGACTCTGAAACGCTGCAATGTCAAATGTTACCAAAGAAAGTTGTTGGAAATAGTCCTAGAGTACAAGAGCAAATCAGTAAAAATGATCCACATTTAGATGCGTATCTAAAGCAGAGATTCCCAATGAGGTCCAAGTGACTTCTTTGGGGGGGGTTAGTGCAGCTTTAAAAGGTTGTTTTGACCATTGGGCAGTTTCTCCATGGATTTATGGAGATCGCGATGAGACAGTTTTCTCCATTTTAAAATTGAAATTTTCCTTAACTTTTAAGGAATTAATTTTAGTCGATATATATATATATATATACAGTCAGGTCTCGTTTTATGCGGTAGATACGTTCTACCGAAAAACGCATATAAAAAAATCGCATTAAAAAAGACATTACTTGAATGGAAAAAGTAGGGATACGTTCCTCAGTTTTCTAAAATCGCATAAAACCAAAACAACTAGTTAAAATTAATTTAAAACCGCATAAAAAATTGCAGAAATGAAAAGAAATAGGCTGCATGATAAATTACTTCGAATGTCTGAAAGAAATTCAAACAAAAGCTAAAAAGAAAGAAAAACTTGTATTCAAACCTTAATTCATTTTATTTTATGGAAAAGTAATACACATAGTTTTACATTTTTAATCATTATCGCTATCTGATAATGGTTTGCACCGTTTGCGAAGTGGTTCCAAATCACTTTCATCATTAGAAGACACTGTCTCTGCAATAGATATTTGTGGTAAAGGCCACGGATTTTCACAAACTTCATTCTCGTTCTGTGTAGCTCTTCCTTTTCTGACAATGTAATCAGTAATTAAAATTTGCGATGAGGATTCTTTTATTTTTTTATATAGTTCACGATATCCAGACATGCAGTTCTGCAGCTCACGTTGTAATTTAGAGGCTCGTTCAGAGTTGGGGTCATTAATAAGAAAATGATTTTCTAATTTACTGCAAAGTTGAAGACCTTCTTGAATTAATTTTCCAGTGAGGGGAGTTGATTTTTCTTCCTCATCATTATCACCTTCTAGACCTACGACGCCGTCTACAGTTAGATCTAAAGTTAAATCACAATATCATTGTCACTTAATGCACATCATCCACAAGCAATTCATCTATATCACCGTGGCTGAAGGTATTAAAACCATCTCCTCTAATTTCATGTGCCAAATTAATTATTTCATCAGACAGTGCCGATGTTTGAGTGGTTGTATTGTCTGTCACACAGGCTGGCAAAATCTTTTTCCTACAGGCATTTAAAGTTCTAGGTCTTATTTGAGCGGAAGCAGATGCAACATGAATTAAACAATCAAAAATAGAAAATTATTTCCGCACATCTTTTACTGTTAAGGACTCATTTTCTAGTTTATTCCAGATGAATTTGTAACTTGTCTTAATATAATATTTTTTAAAAGTTGCAATTATGCCTTGATCTAATGGCTGAATAAGGCTTATATTGGGCTGAAAGAATACTAGTTGAACATTTGGATGTTCTAATTGTGGATGACTTGCTGCATTGTCAACAATTAATAAAACTTTAAAATCGAGTGATTTTTCCTTCATATAGGCTTCCACTTCTGGTACGAAACAATTATTGAACCATTCTGTAAAAATAGCTGTTGTCATCCAGGCTTTCGGGTTAGCCATCCAATGCACGGGCAGTTGTTTAAAATCTTTAAATTAAGGGCGCGTGGTCTAAGAGATTTATGTATTAAGAGAGGTTTTTTTCAACATCTGATCTGATGCATTGCTACAAAGTAATAAGGTGATTCGATATTTACTTGCTTTATGTCCACTTGCAGTTTTTTCATCCTTTGCGATGTAAGTACGGTTAGGCAATTTTTTCCAATAAAGTCCTGTTTCATCAGCGTTAAATACTTGATCGGCAGAATAGCCCCCATCTTCAATAATTTTCGCTAGCTCCTCTGGAAATATTTTTACTGCTCCTTCATCTGCTGTCGCACACTCTCCCCTGTTATCTTAATATTATGAAGTGCATTTCTTTTTAAGAACCCGGTTAGCCATCCTTTGCTAGCTGAAAATTCTTTTCCAGCTTGGGAAGGGGAAGTTGATGGTTCTGACTGTTTCATTGACTTATAAAACTGAAGAGCTTTTTCTTGGATTAAATAACCACTTACAGGAATCCTTCTTTGAACTTGTTCCTCAATCCAAATTGCGATGGCTCTTTCCGTTCTTTCTAATAATACATCCGTTGTGTACGATGCGAATTTGGTGCTTGATTTTGTACCAGAAGTGGCCGATTTTCTTATTGCAGCTTCATTCTTTTTAATTGCTCTGACAGTAGATTCGCCTAAATTAAAATGTTTTCCAATAGCCGTAGATCCTTCTCCTTTTCCTAAGCGATCTAAAATTCGTTTCCAACGAAATTGACTGTCATTGATGGGTTTTTTTCTCTATTGGGCCAAATAAAATCTTAGAAAAGAAATTTAAAAAAAATTACACTTACGATTTTCTAATGAAAAATAAAACTTTACGACACTCACTTTAAATCCAGAAATCAAAATTTGAAACTTTTATAAAAATGAACGAGGCACCGCTAAGAGAAAATATAATTTTGAAATAATGATATCGTATCGGTATAATACTGAAATAACGAATACGAATCTAAGACTGTCGCAGCCGAGCCGCAGACGTAAGCACCAAAAAGATACGAAAATTCTCGGAATACTACGATCTACGTTTCAGTACAAAATAATAATAATAACAACAAAAATCTAAAAATGTTTGGAATACAAACCGCAAATGTTTGAAATACAAACCGCACAACTTCAAAATCGCATAAAAACAATCCGCATAAAAAGAGACCTGACTGTATATACATATGTATATGTATACATATATATATATATGTATTAGTTTTGAGCGATATTTTGTTGTTATTATGTTCATAATAAAAAACATTTGCTTACAAACATTTTGATCCGAATCTACAACAATATCGGACAGCCAGTCAAATCGTGTAAATTTGGAAAATTGCTTGTTGGTGGAACTTTCCAAAGTTCAACACTTCGGATTCTTTTCAGTTAAATCAAATTCTTTCTAATTGCTAAAATTGTAGTATGGTGCTATAAGTCCCTAATTCCTACTTGGATTTCAGGTGGGTAGTAATTAACGGCTTGCAAAGAAATTATGGAAAAGGGTGATGAAAAGATCAGATTTTTTTTTATCTTGAAACTCATCAAATCTAGCACTGAATATATCCTGCAAAATGGATTAAAATTTTTTAAATCTATCCTAGCTCGTAGAATTATTAACTTTGGTAAATACTTCTTGCATTAATTTGAAGTGTGTTAAATTTTTGTTTTCCAAAATCGAGAACAAGAAAGCAGTGTTTACAAAAAAAGATGCATGATCAATTAAGGAACTAAAACTACAATATTTTCCTTGTAATCTCAGATTTAAATTCTTTAAATGTATCATAGTATCGGTGAGAAAAGTTAAATCCCAAAGCCAATCCTCATTATAAAGTAGTAAACACTCACTGGGCAATTCACAGTTTTCTTCTAAGTATTTTAAAGCACCTCCCCCCTCAGACTCCAAAATGTCATGAGTGTACTTCCTTTGGAAAGTGAGCGCACACAATAATGAATGTGTGTGAGTATTTTCTACATTATAATTTTGTATAGTAATTCAAGCAAATTTGTATTTTGATGTTTTTTTCTTTTTGTCTGAGACAACCATATTTAAAGAAATGTAAAAAAAAGAATTTATTTATTTTTTCAAATGTTTTACTGAGTTTTCGCGTGCCACTGGAACAACTGAGCCATACGACAATAGAGCACGCATGGCGTGGGTTAGCCACCCCTACGATAGATGATGACACCATCCATCTCCATCTTCATTTAGGCATGGGCTAGAGGGGAGAGAAATATTCTAAGGCACCCTGCACCAGTGGGTTTCTGCTGCGACCACCCACACAGGACTTTCGGACCCACTGATTTAACGAGCAAGTACTTCGCGTGTATTTGGAGCGTATTTGGTGGGATCGGGCACTAAACCCAGGCCCACCGGTCTGGAATCCGATGCTCCAACCATTAGGTTACCCACGGTACCACAAGGGGCTGGTATTACTAGTGATACTTTTCTTTTTAGAATTTTTTTCTCTTGGACACTGTAAAAAACAGTAAAAAACTCCAGCGAAATCCATCTTTATAGATTTCTAAAAAAATAACTGTTCATCTAAATCACAGGTTCCCAAACTTTTTTGTCTCATAGACCCATAGACCACTTACCATGCCTTTCGGTTTGGAGTAGACTCCTGTTTAATTCTGATTTTTGCCAGTTTATCAAAAATGTCTTTGTAACAGCTGTGGTTCTACTACTGACTTTAAAAGATTTAAATTTTTAATAAATTAAAATGTAATTAATACTGTTACATAAAACTACTGAGCAATAAACAAATAGCGTTTAAAAATTTTCTTAATCAATCTTGAAAAGTATAAATCTCCTCGCATGCAAAACTTCTTAAACTTAGTCTCAAAATCTGAATAAGGGGCATTTAAATGCTCAAAGTAAAAATTTTTCCAGGCAGATAAATAAATCTGTTAAATATGTAAAATTTATAATTTCCACTTCATTAAATTTCTTTTAAAATTAAAGTCACGAAAATGGTTTAATGAAAGCCACTAACGTACACCCCAAGTAACACCTTAAATTATTTTTTCGCTAACGTAGACCCCTTACATATCGTCATAGATCCCTGGGAGTTGATTTAGACCACTTTGGGAATAACTTATATAAATCCTTATTCCATGCACAGTATTATTAAACAAACTATATTAAACAACTAGAAAAAATTTTCAAAATTTAATAGTGAATATAAAAAAAGCCTTAACATTTTAAACACATCATCATCACGAAAAGTAAGAAGCTGAGAAAAAGCAATTTAAAGTTTTTAAAATCAGAACAATAAATGAAAAGAACTAAAATAGAATATTCATTCGTATATATATTAAAATTCAAGTTTTTATTAAGTATTTTTGAAATAAAATCCATCGTAAATTTTCCCATATCAAAAAGTTAATAAGTTGAAATTAAATGTAATGAAGTGATGAAAAGCAATAAGAAAACAGCTGTATCTAACTTCGTGGATCTTTAAAAAATAGCTCTTAATTTAAATCTTTATTCTATGCGCAGAATTATCAAGCTTTTTATGCAAAATAAACAGTAGAAGTTTAAAATATTTAGAATGAATACAAAAAAGCCTAAGCATTTTAAATATATAATCATCATAAAAAATAGAAATCCAAGAAAAAACGTTTAAAATTTTGAAAGTCAATAAAATTAATGAAAGATCTAAAATATAGTATTCATTCTTACATATATTACAATTAAGATAATAGTTAGTATTTTAACACAGTAAAAAATGCCTAAATTATTATATATTATTAAGTAAATATATAAAATTAAATGTGTATTAAAATATTGCAAGTTGCATCAAATGCATTAACAACTTGTTTTGGAATTGTAAAACCTGCATTTAAGTAGCCTGCAATTTTATTGTAAACTTGAATTCTTAATATCATTTAAAACCTCCAGGTTTATAAGTGATTTCTTCTTTTTTAATCAATGAGGCATTTTGTCGCTTTTTTGCTAACGCAATTTCTTTTCGAACAATTGTGTATTCAGCCAATCTTTTTCTTTTCCTTTGATCAATTCTACAGTAATCTGTCTTAAACAGCAGCTAATATTTTTGATTGGATTTAGGCTAGGATGATAGAGCCCACGCATGAGGTAGATGTCTTGTGTTTTAGTTTCGGCATAGCATGTGTTTTTAGTTTAGTTTGTGTTTTGTGTTTTAATTTTAATTCGACATACTGTTAAAAAAGTTAAATAAAATCCGCAAAATAATGCAGCTAGAGCTACTAAATTCTGTAAACATATTTTAAAAAGTTCCACAATTAAAATGAGACAATAAACATTTAGTTATTTTGGTTTTTTTCAGGATACTGAGTCAATTTTATGAGCATCTTAGTTTTGCTGATTTTCTCTAAATCTTTCTCCAGTTGATTTCGAACCTAAAAGATTACTGTTACATCATGAAAAGACGAGACACAGGTCTTTGAAAATTCTACTAAGCTAATTGATAAAAGTTATTTTGAGTGTTAAGAGAAAGAGTATTCGATACAGATATTGGTCATTTAGGTCAGTGATCTCCAGCCCTCGGCCCCCGAGTGGTTACCGGTCCGTGGATGAAATGATTCCGGGCCACCCAAAGAACATTGATTTATTTCTATTTTATTTACTGTGGTACGTTGTGTAGCTGTCTAGTGAGTTAAAATCTTAAACCTGTAACTGTATTTCATTTTGAAGAGACGTTAAAATACAATAAAATTAAAATTATTTCATCAAAACAATCTAAAATTTGAACAATCCGTCAGCGGACTGAGGTGAAATAACCAGGGCCGGTCCAATGCGAGCGCTTAGGGGGAGCACTTATGTAGGGGGAACCAGGACTCTTAAATGAAATAAAGAACAATAAGAAATTTTTTACGTGACACACACACTCACATGCACAAGATTGAAAAGTGAAATAGGTTTGTACATTACACGCACATAATAAGGGCTTATTCAAGACTTGGGAATATGCAATTTATATTTTACTATAGTATAACTTTTTACAACCAGCTGGATATATCTGCCTTTTATATGGAAGGGATTTGAACCTTAAACTTAGTGAAATAAAGGCCAAGAAACTTCAGAAACCAAACTGCTTCAATTCCGTAAAATGGTGGTTTGATTATTATGTGATTTGAAAACAACATTATATTGAAGTTTAGTTTGATGTGATGATCCCTTTAGATCAGGGGTATCCAACCCAAATGACCTTGCGGGCCACTTCGGAAAAACATTATCTTTTCGCGGACCGCATATTAAAATATGTACCTTTATATCAGATTTGGAAACAAAAAAACATTTATTGGAGTGAAAATTTAAAACATAATAAATTATTATTATTGTTTTCATTATTTTTCATCTTTACAGACATAGATAATATAATAATGTTTATATAAAATAATAATGCAATGATCAAATAATGTTTAAAATAGAACAGTGTTGCCATTTTCTTGAAAATTACGGTGTTCCTTTTGAATTGATCTTTCGTTACTCATTGTTGAAATTCAATTGTGCTGTCATTCGCAAACGATTAAGTATACATTGTCATTTATCTTAACTGACCTGAATATTTTTTTTAAACTTTAAAAAACATCTCTGACTGCCTCTTGCTTTTTGGGCACTCCAAACAGAAAAGGAGGAGGAGAAAGGAAAGTCGCACACATAGAGAATCATTTACCATCCATACAGTAAATGATATGCATAATGCAATTCGGAATTTATTAAAAAAGTATTTTATTATAATGAAATCAAACGTAACTGTTTGATAAAATGTAAATCTATTTTAATATAAAGGACATTTCCATTATCAAAAAGGATTTATTTTAAAACAAGATCAGGTAAAAGGCAAATACATTGTAGATTTATATATATATATAAAATTTCCCCTCAAATAAATTTCAAAATGAAAAACTTTAAAAACCAGATATTTAAATCTTTTTAAAAAAAGTCGACGGCCCGCGGGCCGCGTGTTGGACACCCCTGCTTTAGATAACTCTTAAAAAAGTAAGGGCATCTTGTGCAATAATTATTTGAAAACGAATCTAAGCTTTTAGGAGTCGACATCTGAACAGCATAACTCATAATCCTCGTGGAATTGTACAAGATCCCCGAGTTTCAAAAGTAAATTAAATTTCAAATCTTTCGGCACTTTCGCCCCCTCCCCACCCCACCCCTGCCGTCTTTTAATAGATTTTGAACTTTGACCTTGAAAGAAACAGACTTCACGCACAGAATCAATTTATTATGGAACTAAAAGACATCGTGAGAAGACTCACAAATTAGTTGTTCCCATCAAATGACCTTCGGTCATCTGTTTCTAGACACGTGTCAGTTGAGTGTATACAAAAGCAGGAGTAATCTGTTCATACCAGTTTGGCTCCTCCTAAGCAGTTTCCTTTAAAAATGTGGCGTTGTGTGAAGGTGATATCTTAAGGTAACATTCTCTCTCTCGAGCAGTTTAATCGGTAGAGGTGGAGCATAGCATACGGATGAGAAATTCTTGTTGATTCAACGCTGCGTTTCAACGACCTCGATTGGAACGAAAGGTTGGTAAAGTTGTTTAATTAATAATTTGAAGGAAAAATTATAAATGGAGAGATTGTATAGTTTTAAATATGTTGTACCTGAAATGATCCATTCACTGAAATTACTGAAAGGAAGACGTTCTCTTTCGGAAAATAGTCAAAAACAAGTAATATAAAAATAAATTTATGTCAATTTCTACTTCGGTCAAAACAAAGAATTTTTTTATTATAGTTACTTTTTATTAAATAATTACAATTAACATAAAAAATATGTATATTTTCATATGATAGAATCACCCTATTAAGTGACAAAATAGAAAGCGATTTTCCATTTTCCTTTCTGTATATGGTGTTGAACTATTTTTTGTGGGTTTTTTTGTTACAATTTATTTATTCATTACATTTAATTATTCCAATAAAATAGCGTAGTAATATGAAATTACATTTTCAAAAATGAGGTCATTCCAAGTGGGATTTGAACCTACGACCTTAAGATAAGAAGTCCAGGCGCTACGCATTGCACTATAAGGACACAGCGAGTGGTTATCCATTTTAAATAGGGTATCGTACTATTATTTTTGTTTGTTACTATTTATTCATTAATTAGTTTAATTAGTGAATTAATAATTGAAAGAACTGTATTGACATCAAGTGTCATCTACTACAAGTTCAAAAAAATGTATTTGAACTTGAGTGGATGGATAAAAAATATTTTATTAACGATTGAAAATTTGAATACATACATATATATATATATATATATATGTATGTATTTTGAGAGGTATAGAACTTTAAATTGCAATAAAACAACGATGTATTATTCGATTGACATGAATTCTTTTTTATTCGAAAGATAACCTTGGGGCATTACATTTTAAATATGATTTCTAGCATAGGACTGCCACGGCTGGCTCGGATGTAGTCCAATCTGGACGTCCAATTTTCGATGACTTTTTCCAACATTTGTGGCCGTATATCGGCAATAACCCGGCGAATGTTGTCTTCCAAACGGTCACGCGTTTGTGGCTTATCCGCATAGACCAATGACTTTACATAGCACCACAAAAAATAGTCTAGCGCTGTTAAATCACAATATATTGGAGGCCAATTCACAGGTCCAAAACGTGAAATTAGGCGGTCACCAAACGTGTCTTTCAATAAATCGATTGTGGCACGAGCTGTGTGACATGTTGCGCCGTCTTGTTGGAACCACAGCTCCTGGACATCATGATTGTTCAATTCAGGAATGAAAAAGTTAGTAATCATGGCTCTATACCGATCACCATTGACTGTAACGTTGTGGCCTTCATCATTTTTGAAGAAGGATTCCTCCAGCCCATAAAGCGCACCAAACAGTTTTTCTGGATGTAACGGTGTTTCGACATACACTTGTGGATTAGCTTCACTCCAAATGCGGCAGTTTTGTTTGTTGACGTAGCCATTCAACCAGAAGTGCGCTTCATCGCTAAACAAAATTCGTTTATGAAAATCGCGCGCGACCATTATTTTCGAAATAAAATTGCACAATTTGAAAGCGTTGTTCAGGCGTGAGTCTATTCATGATGAATTGCCAAACCAAACTGAGAATAAATCACTTGACAGCTTTTAAATCGGTCACCATCTTGGAAAGTAATGCCAACTTAAACTTCTATACCTGAAAAAAAACACTCTGTATGTATATATATATAGGGAGAGTGTGAACTATATATATAATGGTAGGAACTGAATAAAAACTATGCTTTTTTGTGTTTCGTTTTTTAGTGTTTCATACAACAGAGTTATTGTCTTTATTGTATTTACGGTTAAATAAAATAATAGTTAGCCTTCTCTCTCTGGTCTCTAAAATTAGATTATTTTCCGAAATTGTTCATTTAATAATTGGAAATACATGATTAGTGTTCTTACGACCTGTCCAATAAATAATTTATGATACGTAGAAAACACGAAGAAAAAAAAACCGGACGTATAATTTATATAAATGTATTACATTAGAATATATATATTCTGTAAAAAATGTAATCCTGGGGGTAATCATGTAATAATGGTCAGGTTTGCATTATTTCTATCGAACCATGGCATTTAGCACTAGTGCTGCAAAATATTCGCCGTGTGCAGGATATGAATGCTAAATTTGTCGAAATTCAAAGTTCTCACGTTAGTAGGGTGAGGAAGTGCCAACTCAGGCGATGTTCTCGCTGGATTCATTGAATATTAACGTCGCACTGTTCAGCTACTAACGGCTTTTGGCGATGAACCACGTAATTTTGAACCATGGTCAAGTGACGTGGACGACACCTGAGCTGGCATCCCCTCTCCTAACTACCACACCACACCAACGGGAAGACGTTCCAGCTCTCGACAGATTTAACGTGCATCTCTGCCCTACACGGCGGGTCTTTAGTGGTACTGGGCTCGAACTCGTGACATGGCAAGCCACGATGCGATACCTATACCACTCGGCTACCGCGGCCGCGATGATCTCGCAACTTGATCGAGATTCAAAATGAATAGACTTGCTCATTAAATCCTTATTTTAATGTTTAATGAAAAAAAGATCAAGGTGCATGTAGATTTCAAAGCAAAAATTCTATTACGAAATATGTCCTCTAACCAGTCAGCTGTTATTCTATAGTTAGATAAAACTCGTGCATCTGGAAAAACCAGTACTACAACTATTTCTTTAACCAAGTAATATCAAATTCATTCAATCCAATGGTATGTTTAACAGAAATCTTTCGTCCATTCCAGATCATTATAACATCAGCTCTATTTTTTTCAATTGCTACTATTATATATAGTTCACTTCTCTCCCTACATATATTTATTTATATATACATCTTGTTCAAATTTACAATCGTTAATAAATTTTTTTTATTCATCCTTTGAAGTTCATATATATATATATATATATATATATATATATATATATTATATAAACTTGTAGTGGATGACACTTGACCTTAATAAAGTTTTTTTAAATATGAATTCATTAATTAAGTTTTATTTTTTAATTTTAAATAAATTTAATCTGCGTTATTTTAGGCCTAGTTAGAACTATCTGGAACAGGTGGCGCCAATACGTTTTTCTAAGGAATTTTTTCTTGGATTTTCAAATGCATTTTTTTATTTAAACTTGTAGTAGATGGCACTTTCTGTTATAATACAGTTTTTTCATAAACTGATTAATTAAATTTAATGAATGAAAACAATTTTTTTCTTTGTTGACCTAAGTAGGAATTGACTTTAATATTATATATATATATATATATTACTTGTTATATTCAGATGTATTCATCCTTCTTTATTTTCTTCAAAATGATTCTTTCTGCATTCTCATTGCGCACTCGTAACTGTAACATAATTTTTTGGTGTTATTATTGAGATGACAAATACTTGAATTAAGTACCACGATAACTAAATAAACGAGATTGTTTTGAAATTCTTCCCTCTGAAATTGATTTTGTTAGAAATTTTTTTTCGGGATTGTTCTTATTGAATACAGAAGTCTACAGCCAAATTTAAATAATATTTGTGAAATATTTTGGTGAAGAAGTTCGAACCTAGCACCACTGAAGTCTCACCGTGTAAAGGGGGGATGCACGTTAAGTCTGACGAGGATTAAACGTTTTCCCTTTAGTGTGGAAGTTAGGAGAGGTGGGTGCCAGCTCAGGTGTCATCCTTGTCACTTGATCATGGCTCAAGATTACGAGGTCCGTCACCAATAGCCCTCGAGTAGCTGAATAGAGAGAAGAGAGAGGAGTAGAGAGAGAGAGAGGAGAGAAAGAGGAGAGAGAGAGTGCGACGTTGATATTCCCTCACTTACTTACTGTGTTCTATAGAACTTTAGATGTAGGTGTATGTATTTGAAATTTATTGTTCTAGGACAAAATTTGGTAATTCTTTTTCGTTTACTTTTTTTCAAAATAAGATTTTTAATAATTTACTCCTACTTAATGTGCATCATAACTCAAAAGTTATGAATGAAAGTGTGGGAAATTTTGTTCCATTCAGAGAATGACCCTTTCCTTATTAAGTAAATTGCTTTTTTATTGATGATTTAATGTACAAGTTGTAATAACTTTTGGCGATTATATTTTCTACTTCTTTTTTGCTAATACAGTGCTATAATGTTTTGAATGCAGTGACAGATCTATAAATGGGTCAAACTCAGAAAGAAATTTCTATCATCCCAATAAAGTTTACAGAGTGAAGGTAAATTATTTTAAAGATGAGTTACTATTTATATCGTAATAACCTTTTTGAGATAGTCATGTACAATTTTGGCAAAAAAAAAAAAAACAATTTTTTTCTTAAAAATTTGGCTTACAATTTAGGCATAAATTTTTTAGAGGAATTCAACCCAATAATATACATATTTAAAAAACCATTTCTTAAAATATTTTTTAAATTTCTTCTTTGGATAGATATAGTACTTTAACAAGATTTACTTTATTAAAAACTTTATCTTCGTTATAGCTTTATATACTTTCCCATAAATTCGTAATACTCAAATAAGTTAAAAATGAAAGAACTTTTTTAATTGATAGCTTCATAATTTAACAAAAATATAAATAAACGATAAGAAGGAGAAGTACATCTACGGAATCAGTTTGCAAATCCTTCTTCCTTCTTATAAATAGATTGTTAAAACTCTTTAAAATATAACATTAAATCAAACTACACAGTGAAAAGAAACTATCGAGGTACAGTCTGCTAGTCAACAAGATTCTAAAAATAAATAAGCTAGTTTTTCTGAGGTTGAAATAAAATATATCCTTAATCACCAAAATTAAAATAGTAATATTTCTTTACAGTACATTAACTCTTAAAATTATAGAATTATAATTTTTACTAAAATCAAGGAGATGATATAAAAAAATGTGCCGTTAAAAATTCATAGTCTGAAAGCCATGACTATAAATAATGAATAAAATTCCAATGTGCACCATCATATCTCATATTTAAAGTAGGATTTTGGAAAAGTATTTGCAATGTTTCAAATATTTTTAAAGTCTAAATCAGATGAAGCAACAAATATAAATACTATACAGTTCGAATTTTTCATTGGGACAAACATTTTTTTTCTCGTCTGAGTTGGTATGTGATTACCAGTGATGTCTTGAACCACCTCAAACCGGTTAGTGAAAGAGTGACTGAATATTAACGTCGCACTGTTCAGCTACCCGAGGGCTTTTGGCGACGGACCACGTAATTTTGAACCATGGTCAAATGACGTGGACGACACCTGAGCTGGCACCCCCTCTCCTAACTACCACACCACATCAACGGAAGGCCGTTTGAGCTCTCGACAGATTTAACGTGTATCGCTCCCCTACACGGTGGGTCCTTAGTGGTACTGGGCTCGAACTCGTGACAAGGCCAGCCACGATCCGATACCTTGACCACTCGGCTACCGCGGCCACTTCAAACCGGTTATATCTGCCCAGAAGTAATGTGATGGATCGATATTGACTATAATTTAGCCGTTAGATTGGTTTTAGTATATTAGTAGCTCAGTTGTGAGCCTTTCAGTGTGGTACCTGGTGGTTACTATTATGCGTTCCACGTAACACGTGTTACTTTAGCTTGTTCAGAGATGGATATAACTTCTAGGAAGCGTTCTAAAACAATCGCTCTTAATGAACACACTTCTATGACTGTGAGAGATATAGCTACGTTAGTTGGTGTTGGTAAAGCAAGTGCTTCAAGAATTTTAAGTGGGTTCGGCACGTCCATAGGAGCCCATGTTAAATTACGTAAGTTTATGTATCTTTTTCTCAGAAACCACATACTTCTCATCGAAAAAATTTTTATAGCTGTTTATGTGTACTATCCAAAAAGGTTTAACGAAGGGTTTTGTTTTTTTGTTTGAAATTAAAATAATTATGAATCTTTCAAAAAATGTCCGATTTGTTTCCATAAAATTCAGTTAAAAAAAGCCTTATCTTCAACACCAAGAAAGTCAAAAGATAGCACAATAAAATTTATTATGTAGATAACATGTTGACCAAATATCAAATGATTAAATTTATAGACTTCTGTGAAGTGTGGTTCCTGCCAGAATCAGTAGCCAGATTAGCCGCCATTGTTGGAGACCACCTCTGCCACATGCCTCGGCATTATTCAAAGAGATTTTAGATGTGTTCTTGGGGTACAGCAGTCCAAGCAACTTCCACACGTTGCCAAATGTGATCTGGTGTGGCAGCTGGGGGTGTAATCTGGGTCAATCGTTGAGCAACCATGACCACATGTTTTCTATCGCAGAAAGATCCGGAGAGCGAGCGGGCCAAGGAAGCAATTCAATCTGATGATTGATGAAGAACCTTTGGACAATGCGTGCCACGTGTGGTCGCTCATTATCCTGTTGAAATATGGCTGTGGCCAAGCCCTGAAAGTAATGAAGGACAACTGGCTCCAACACCTCGGAGATGTAGCGCTGGCTGTTTAAAGTACCGTCAATGCGTACTAGAGGAGTGCGAGGGTGATATTCAATACTTCCCCATACCATAATACCCGGTGCAGGACCATTGTGGCGATGCATAACGCAGCTGTTCAGCATCCTCTCTTCATGGTGTCTCCAGTCTCGAATCCGACCATCGTGGTGTTGTAGACAGATGCGTGACTAGTCAGTAAAGACAACTTCATTCCATTTTACGGCCCACATTCTTCTTTCATCGCATCATTGGTGGCGGAGACGTCTGTGGTTCTGCGTCAAGGGTAGACAAATCAATGGACGTCTTGCGGATAGGCCACTATGCTGTAAACGGCGTCGAATGGTACGCGCAGACACTGAATGATGCGTTACAGACTCAATGTGCTGCGCTATGGTTTGTGATGTGACTGAGCAATCCGTCACTATCATGCTCACAATCTGCCTGTCCTCACTTGAAGTAGTGCACTGAGGTGGATGCGATCGACCACGTCGATCCGTCGTACCCTCCTGCATCCAACGGTCACATATTCGCATTGCAGTTGTTTGGTTTCGTCCAACACGAGTACTGATTTTCCTGAAAGATAATCCACAATATATCTTGGTAGGCCACTATCCGTCCTCTGTCGAACTCGGATACTTGATCAAAAGCTGATCGCTGTTTTCTACGAGACATATCTGATCGTTTTTTGAAAAAATCACAAGAAAAACACAATTGCCGAACTTGAAATCGTGGAAATCTCAGTCTTAAATAGCTCTTTGAGGTGGCGCCACAGGTGAGCCTGATGTGTGTCTGCGCTGAAATTCTAATCATTTGTATATCTCACCTCCACTAATACATGTCGTAAATTTCCTATTATTTGCATGCTTCCTTCAGGGTGTTGCATTTACGGAGGCCAGCAGTGTATTTAATTCCCTCCATTAAAATGTGTAAACATGTTAAAAGTAAGCTTGAAAATTTGAGAATTATATAAGAAGTAGTTTTCGATAAAAAGTTACACATAGTGAAAAATATAACATTTTGAGAAAACGGACTTTAAAGTAAAAATTTGTAATTTTTGTGCATTTACTTTTTGAAACTTTACCGAAGTATATGAAACATTTTCTTCACCCTCTGCTCGTACAAAGTGCTCTTTGTTCCAATTTCTTTTCATTATTTTTAACAATTTAACCTTTTTGTTTGGGAGGGGGAATCTCAAGATGCTTATGTTCAGCTATACGAATCCTACGTGCATCTAATTTTTTGAAGCGTGGCACACTGTTTTAAGTTGTTTTAAGATCATTAATTTTGCTACATGACTCATATTGAACTGCGCACTAGGCATATTTACCCCAATTTTAGCGATTTTAGTTCCCCAAATGTAGATTTTGGAATCACCGACCATATGGTGTTATTAATTTACTCATTTGAACAAAAGACGTGTACCCAATACTTTTGGATATTTCCAATACACTCTAATTTTTCCACTTGAACATCACATGGATTTGCGCTCATCAGAAAGAAAACACAGGTGCTCTCTTATCAGAGCTCGTTTGATGCGCCTCAAGGAATAACCTCATTAAACAAATAAAAATACTTCTAATTAACGTATCTCCTCGTATCATATATCATTTTAAAAAGAAATATTTGAACTTTTAGAAAATATAAACAAATGAGAATCGATAATTTTTCAAAAATTCACGCGCCTGACCCCTTAAGAAAATTTTAAGATTTCTGATGATCGTCTCCAAAAAGAAAAGGAAGATGTGGGCTGGGCTTAAGCGGAAAATTACTCCAAGAACTGATAAAATTCTAGTAAGAAATGGCAAAATAAGTCAAAGTAAGACAAGCACAGTCTTTCGAAGGTATTTATTGGGTTATGTGGGTGAAGTGAGTACCTCAACTGTACCGGAAATGGTATTAAAAGTTACCTGCAAGGCAGCGTTTCTCAAACTGTGGGGTACGAGGGGGCGTGAGCAAATTGAAAAGCCAAAAACAAAATTTTATTTAATTAAATTTGTTTGCTTACCTTCACAAAATAATAAATACATTTTGACATAATAAAAAGTAAAATACACATTTGAATTGATATGTTACACTTATAAGTGTATCAGTGCTACACAATGTATTTTATAATTAATTTAAAAGTTAAGAACAAGTTTAATAATTACTAGTGACCCCATGAGCTTGTCATATATAGAATTATATACAAAAGTTAACACTTATCTGGATAATTTGTACGGTTTATAATGAATCCCTTAACTGCCGATTAAAAGTTACGCGATTCGCTTCCCAATGCCAAATGTTTTTTCTACGTAGGCGCGCGTATGCGATGTATTGGGGGGGAGTAAGGAATAAAAAATCAAAGGTTCTTTTATTTGCAATCCAAAGCCTTCGGAATAATTTTATGGATAGCAGTGCACAGAAAAGATCGTACATCGGAACGACGCATATATACGTCCAGGGAAGTTAACTCTTTGGCTGAGCGAGAAGTTTATATATGCCAGCGGCACTTAAGAGGTTAAAGTCGTATTGAAGCTTTAGCCTCAAAGTATAGTATAAGTGAATTCAATGCATTGTTATTGTGTGAGGGGGGCGCGATGAAAATTATGATTGGATAATGGGTCGCGAATATTGAAACTTTGAGAGGCACTGACGTAAGGCATCAAGATAAATTCTAACTCAGAAAACAAGGAAAAAAATGTTTAACATGGGTCATTAAAATACCGATCCTGGACAGTTAACGACTAGAAAATGTGATTTTCTGAGAAGGAACACATTTGTTTGTGTGTGCAGGGATAAAAAAATCAAGTGTGGTTGGACAAAGTGAGAGTGAAACTCTGCTACCAGATCGCGTATCCAACAGATTGCAAAACATCCTTCTAAACAGATATTTTGGAGCGTTTTCGTAACAAATGGCACTGGAAGCTTGGCTCCTCTTAAATACATGATGAACTCTGTCAAATACATCGAAATATTGCGTAGTAGGCGGGTTCCATTGAAGGGACATTTCAACCTGACTTGGCCCCTTGTCACAATTCGAAGTTGGTCCATACTTTTATGCGATAACAAAAAATACAAGAGCTTAACTGGCCTGTAATTAACCATACCTTAATCCTATTGAGAATTTACTACATATTCTCGTGAATTGTTCAGCTAAGATGACTTGCGCAACAGAAAAAATGATAAAGAGTGCTATACAAGTTTAGTTCCACGATGATGAAGTTAAGAACATGCGCGCTGCGCTAGTGGAGTCAATACCAAAACGAGTTGGAGAGGTCATTTCTGCTACAGGAGGAAGTACTTCTTATACTAATTTAGAGATTAGTTCATCTACTTAAGATATGTAATGATTAAAAGCAAGGGTTTTTTGAAAAAAAAACCCCTTTCTTACCATTTGTTCCAATTAATTCGAATGGTATAGTAAGCTATAATTTTATTTTGTAGTATTTAGCAATCATTTTCAAATGTGGCGCGTGTGTTCAAATGTATTTACATAACTTGTACTACAAATTAGATGCAACTGTTGACAATATGATAATGACTTTAAACCCAGCCTCAAGTATATATACCTTATAACAGTTGATATAAAAACCTCTTCTTTAAAAGAAATAATTTTTTTTCATCTCGTACGACGATTTCGATGGAATTGACAAGGTTTATGTCACTTCTCTGCACTTCTCTTCTATGAACTCTACCTCTTCCAACGTTATCTACACTCTCTGCTCAAAACAATTAAAGGATATTGTAAGTTTTATATAAAATAAAGATATAAGCGCAATTTTTTTTGCCGAAAATGGAAGAAGAGAACCACAAATGCAAATTTTTCTAATTTTCAAACTGTGGAGTATGCTAATTTTGAGTTCGACGTCAAAAACGTCGCTTCAGCGACAGTGAATGAAATTTGACTTTCAACTGAAATGAAGACAAGGATGATCGGCATTCAGTGGCTGCTTTGTTTCGATGAGTACGATGTCTCAGCGAAGTCATTTAATCGATTCAGAAGCTCGGAGAGTTGTTGGTAGGTTAGAAGGGGGCCAAACTCAAGCCGAAGTAGCGCAAGCCATTGGAGTGTCACAAAGTGTGATTTCCAGGATCTGGAACCTTTTTTTTTTTTGAGACTGGAAGTGCAGGCCGAAGACCAGGACAAAGTCGTAGACGGGCAACAACGCCCAATGAAGATCGTTATTTAGTGTTAACGGCTCGGAGACACCGAAATATGAAAGCTACTCTTCTCCAACAACACCTTCGCTCGTCTACTGGCACCACGGTTTCAACTCAGGTTGTCCGAAACCAGCTCCATAGTGTAGGTCTGTATGCTCGCCGACCGATGGTATGTGTTAGACTAACATCAAGGCATCGTCGCGAACGCAGGGAGGGGGCAACAGAGCATGTGAACTGGAGGAGAAATGAATGGAGCAATGTTCTTTTTTCGACGAGTCCCGCTTTTCTGTTCATCCGGATAATAGGCGTATTTTCATCTGGAGGGACCGTGGCAGTAGGAATAATCCTGCGTTCGTGCACGAAAGTGTCAGATTTGGCAATGGGGGAGTGTTGGTGTATGGTGGCATCTCCATTGAAGGACGCACAGACCTCTACATCATTCGATATGGACCTCTGACTGCTCGCTGATATAGCGATGAGATCCTCAGACATATTGTAGTCCCTTACGCTGCAGCAATCGGAGATGACTTCATTTTAATGGACGATAACTGCAGGCCTCATCGTGCTAACCTGGTGGAGGATTTTCTTTTCGAGGAAGGAATCGTACGAATGGAATGACCAGCGTGTTCTCCAAACATCAATCCAATAGAGCACGTTTGGGACGCTCTAGGAAGAGTTGCTGGCCGCCAACCCTCCCCACAAACTCTCCAAAGAACTGGAAAGAGCTCTTCTGGAAGAGTGGGTCGGAATACCCCAACTCGTGATTAATAGCCTCATTGACTCTATGCCTCAAAGGTGCTCAACGTTGCTGGCCGTCCGTGGAAACCATACACCCTACTGAAAATGATTTTCTTTGAAGAAAACACCTTTTCTTATTCTTTTTTTCTCATATGCACAAATTGTGCTTTTTTTCCTTTTCTACACAAATGCGCAATAAAATGCATTTTTTTCTGCCAAACATATGTAATTTATTCTCATATAACCTACTACGTCGGTCGACCATGTATAAATCAGCTAAAAAGTTTCCCAGCCTCAAGATCCACCTAAAACTGCAATATCCTTTAATTATTTTGAGCAGTATATCTTTCTCTCTTGGATTCTTTTTTTCTTCATTTAAGGTATCCGACTACGTTCGGAACCGTGATTTTGCAAAAGCGTTTAAATGCATAATATTTATGATATTTAGTGTCACTTAGATTAGAAAATGTATATAAAATTGTTTTAAGAATATTATTGCAATAAAAAATTATTTACGTACAATATTTTGACAAAAAAATGAACATAGAATTACCCATTTTCAAAATAATCTCCTTTTTTTAAAAATTGCTTCTATTCTAATAATATTTCACCTGTATATAGCTCAGACCTCTGTACCGAGGCTCAACTACGATTTTTGAAAAATTCACATTATTTTCAGAGTTAAAACCAATTAAAATAATTATCAGCGTTTTTTTCTTAAAATTTCTTCCCTCTGTTGTCGTAAAACATATAGATAAACCCACTTCTAAGTTATGTATTTCAAAAATTCTAGTTGAGCCTCTGTACAGAGGTCTGAGCTATATACAGGCGAAATATTATTATAACAGAAGCATTTTTCACAAAAGGAGAATATTTTGAAAATGGGTCATTCTATGTTCATTTTTTGTCAAAATATTGTACATAAATAATTTTTTATTTTAATACTAATCTTAAAACAGTTTTATATAATTTTCTAATCTAAGTGACACTAAATATCATAAATATTATCTATTTATACGCTTTTGCAAAATCACGGTTCTGAACGTAGTCAGATACCTTAATGTTTTTGCTCTTACCTGAGATCTGAATGATTTGTTTTAATTAATATTAATTTTAAAACATCCCTTTTTCTTCCTTGGAAAATGGCATACTTTTGCCTGTGTAGAATTACTTCAAATGAAATGAATAAAATAGTCCATACGCGATAGTATAACATTTTATCGCCACTGTAGTTGTAAGCACCGCTAGAAAATGTGTTCTGCTTTTGCCGCTATGATGAGGCAGGTACGTTACATTTGTGAATGTGACTTCTATTTCCAGATAGAAATATAGAAGTTCCCGTTTTGCAAAAGAAATGATTCAATGATTTGTTAAGGTTTTACAAAGAGCATACAATATTAACTAATGTATTTTGATTGAAGATAATCTCAGTAATTGATTTCATTGTTTTTCCCCTCATTACAGATCTCATCAAAATGGAGACTGCATCCATCTTCTGTGGTGTCAAAATGATACTGATGCTTCAAGTATTTATGCCTTTAAGTAATATCGCAGTACTTGCAGGTTCTTCTGCAGACGTTTCTGTAGACGATCTCAAAGAAATGGGAGCTCATTGTGCGTATCTAGACACCTGTGATGCTTTTTTCCGTAACTCTGATGGACTGGGTTCTTACACCTGTGACTGCAAACGCATTTGTGCCGAGTACAACACCTGCTGTGTAGATTCGGAATTTAGGAATGCCACTCTCATCCCAAGTTCCCGAACTGAGGATGAATGCCTCCCGGTGTATGGAAGAAGGGATCTTTCCGCGTACATGATTGACAAATGCAAGAACAAAGACATACCTTCAGAAAGTCTTTGTGAAAGCAGTGCTGAAGAGAATAATGATCCATTCCTAATGATTCCAGTCACCAGTTCCGTAACAGGGAAAACTTATAAGAACTACTTCTGCGCGGTCTGCAATGAAAATACTCACGAAGACCAGCTTGTTTTCTGGAACATAAATTTGATTGGGAGAACAGAACGTATCAATAATTCCTCCTCGGTGCCAGATATGCTGTATGACACCACTTTGAAATCTTGGGTTGTACTCGAAGAAGATGGGTCTTCCACGAACGTGTCGATTAAAATAGAACCAGACTTTGACCTTAATGTCAGAAAATGCAAAGCAATGATCACGATCTGTCCGAAAGAGTGGAAGGACGTTTCCGTGAAGGAAAAGTGCGAGGGGAACTACATGGCCAGAATCGGATTCGAAGGTACAGAGAAGATGAGGTGGTACAAGAATCCTCATTGCGCTCTGTGTAATTTCGAAGATATTTCAAAATATAAATGTGAAGAAAGTTTTATCGGTATAAAGGAGCACATTTTTGACAGCACACTTTTCGTAAAACTTTTTGTATTGACAGATCGGAGGAACAAGTGTGGGGCCAAATTCGTGTATGATAGATTTGCAAAAAAGTGTAGATGCAATTCACGCGAATCCTTCTTGAAAGATGGAAAATGTGTAAGCAGAACTTGAGGGGTATTTCAAGCAAAGTAATCGAGTCGGAGCACATTTTAAGATTATCACTTTAAGTTTCTCATTTTCAATCATCTATGCTTTAAAGTAGTATCATGAACAAATTAAATGAATATGTTTCATCACGAATACTGAACATTTCAGAACAACAAATAGTTTAAAATTTTATATTTTATTTAAAAATGAGATATATACATATATGCATCCATTTGGTAAATTCAATAACAATTAAAGTTTTTTAAAGAAGCAAAATTAATGAGCGTAATATATTTACAATGTATGCCTGCAATAATTTTTAATGCCGAATTGCTTAAACATGTGAAAATTTTTTATACAATACTCATATTTATTTGTTATTTTAAATAGTTAAGACTGGTTATTATTGAAAATAGAATAGATGAGGTTTGGCACACAGACTTTTATCACAGAAAGGCAATATTGTTAGTGAAACAATAAAACGAAGGTATAAGAAAATAATTTGTATAACAGTGCTTCTCTCAAACTTTCAATACTTGCGACCCAATATTCAATCACAATTTTCATCGCCCCCCCTCCATACAATAACAATGTATTGAATTCGATTCTGCCACTGACGTATATACACGTCTCGCTCAGCCATCGTCGTCGTCTCTCTGCGTAAATTGCATCGGACGCATATATACGTCTTTCCGAAGTACGATCTTTTCTGTTCACTGCTATCCATAAAATTATTCCGAAGGCTTTGGGATGCCACAAAATGACCTTAACAGTGTTTGCGAAGGATTTACTTTTTTCAGAGGATTTTCTTATTTATTCCCCTTCTCCCGTCCTCACCCCTAAAATACACCACATACTCGTGCATACGTGGAAGAAGGTGGAATTGTGGAGCGAATCGCGTAACTTTTAATCCGCAGTTAAGGGATTATAAATCGAACAAATTATCAAGAAAAATGCTAATTTTTGCATATAAACTTATGTATGACAGACCCTGTTAATTATTAAACTTGTTCTTGACTTAGTAATGTTAAATTAATTATAAAATACATTGTGGGCACTACTGATACATTTATACGTGTATTATATTCTTATTTATATTGCAGAATGTTTTTTAAATGTTTACTTTAAATAGAAATTAATAATTTTTTGAAAATCTTTTGTTTTCGACTTTTTAATAGCTCGCGCCTCCCTCCCAGGGTTATTACGCCCCCTAGGGGGCGCCCCACAGTTTGAGAAGCGCTGATTTATACGCATACGTTTGAGAACCTGTGAGGCCCCCCCTTTTATCTTTTAAATACACAATTTTACACGCAATTACATTTAGTAGCTGTTCTCAAGCGAATTATGTGAAAATATGCTCAGGAATTACGTGTTGCATGAAGTTTTTCCTACATTTTTCGAATCTATAATAATACACTTTTTATACTCGTACTTTTCACATGCGGTATCCCAATAATAAAATTCGATAATAATCCATACATTTATTTATCTAGTACATATTCCGTTATAATTTTGAAAAAATTGCCCTTTGAATTTATAAATGAGTCAAATAAGGTCATTCTATTTAGACACACACACACACATATATATATATATATAGAAGCATATAAAAAATTGTCACTAAATTATACTTTCCGAAAATATTTTTGGAAACCCATGGTGTATTCAAACAAAGTCCTTATGTGTGTTAATGAACATAAAGTATTGTAAGAGTGAAAATCACTTTAAGGAGTATTCTTCCAGGGCACTGATTGTCAACAAATTTTGTAAATGGAAAAATAAAAAAATAATACATATTATCATAATGTACTCAAACGTATATGCAAATACATATAAATTTTTTCAATGTATTATTATAATGGAAGAAAAAGAAAGAGAGAAACGATTTTCAGTATACATAATTATTTTTTGATATTATTTAGAAGCAGAAGAATATAGAAGAAAGTTCATGCTAAGAGCCACGTATGTCTCACGAACTACGGTTTCTTTTATACTTAGTAGATATGCGGTATTTTTACAGGAATCAAACGCAGATCAATACCTAGTTTTAATTTATCTGGTCGATATTAACTATGCACAGCACAATGAATGGAACAAACGAAGATACTTTTTTCAAGTCAACATTTTACTTCACAAAGGCACGCGAAGAAACAAAAACACTCGCAGACAAGTTACACTGGTAAAAAAAGCAATCTTCTTAATCATTCCAGATATCACAGCTTTATTACCTTTCTTGACGGAAGGTTCTCGAACATTCGTTAGTCGTATGATTTCTGAGTCTTTACTAGCTGAGGAGTCAAGTTGGGTGGTTGATGCAATATTGTATCCTGATTATGAAATACGTCAACATGGCACTTTGTGAGAAGATGTTTGGGAGGGTTCAAGATTAGCATGGATTAAAGAAAATTCCCCGCAGAAAATAATTTCTACATATATATAGAGAGAGAGAAAGAAATGCCTTTTTCAAACAATAGAAGAAAATACAGTACATTAATTTAGAACTGATTCACTAAAAAACTGAACTTCATGATTTAAATCCTAAAAGGCAGATTAATCTATGAGCACGTAAGCGCATTCGCTTGTATATATATGCTTTTTTCATGTATTCAAGTCATGAATCCACATTGCAGCGAACAAATAATTAAATATTTGTTGATGTAAACTTTCAAATTTGACGCAAAATGCTCCAAGGTTGAAATTTGCTGAATTTGAAAAAGAATGATTATATATATATATACCAATATATTTACTCTTAATAAAGTTTTTACAAGGAAAAAAATGTGTAAAATGTTCTTTTTATGATTTGTTTACTGGGCAGTAGAGTACACAAATTATATGAACAGGAGGAGTTTCATCGTAAAAAAATAAGTACACAAAAGCGTCGAGACGAAACCTTTATGCTAAAAATTAAAACTCTTTTATGGGGGAGGGATTTTAAACCCTCTAACTCTAACCTTCTGAATGCCAGTGTTGGTGAAAATTGTAATACTCTTTGGCAGTTTTCAGTCGGGCATATGGATCGTAGAGCATTCCCCATTGCCGCGTCGTTTGTAATACTCGATTTGTTTCTTTCATTGTATAAAGCTGCTTGAGTTTACATTAGTGATATTATATATGAACTATAATTATATTTGCTAATCTTTAACAATGCGTGAAATAATGACATATTTATAAAGATGAAAATTTGTTTGTTTTGTTTATTATAGCATTGGATTTCTTCATGTATTACTACTTTTTTGATGCAGACATATTCAATGTTTTTTTCATTTGCTTCTTTTGGTTCTTATATAACTTTAGCTTGAGCATTTTTATTTTTTTAATTATTCATTTGTATGGAATAACGAATTAAACATTTAGGTTTTTATTGAATAAAATATTTGTAAAAATCTGGATTGCATGTATTTGTTATTCATTAGCAACATGTAGAATACAGAGAAAGTCATTCACACTTTATGGAAACGATTTTAATAGTTAATTTTTATTAATAAATACCGTATTTTTTGTGGCATTTGATAGCCATAATTCTTGTCAATAGCTCTAGACAGAAATTTTCATGAAAGTAAACTTTTTTTAGCACTGTCATGCAAACTTTGCTTCATTCTCCTTGAACTGTTTTTCAAAGTCCATTCAGCATTGTTGGATGCCGTTTTCCTAAGGTTCGTTTTAATAAACCCCGAAAGCACAAAAGTTCATTGCAGATGCGTAGGGGAATTTACACGTATTGCATCAAACATGGCAAGGAGTTCTAGGAGACAAAAAGTTTGGAGCCCCTGATGTAACGTAATGTCAACTTTCTGTTAGTTTTATGAACCTGGTAATTTTTGGAGAAAAGTGGTTGAAGTTAGTTTTCTGCGTTAAAGACACACACAATTGTTACATTACCTATTACTTTTATTACAATAAAATTTGAAGTCTTGGATCCAAAAATCGTACGTCTGCTGACCTAAGGGATGGGGAAGTAAATAAAGATTAAAGAGAAACAGTCTATTCTGAATCAGGTAAATTCTAACAACCTGATTGCAAGTACTGTGGAATAACATTTGTTAACACAATGTGTTGATCCCTCAGAGGGTCTAGCAGGTTTTTCTTTTCACACTGAGCCTCTCTGACCATGTGAACAAGAAACATACCTCCCCATTTATCTAAGGTAACTGGATCTTGAAACAGATTATAATATCTTAGTTTAAGCTGTACAGGTGTACACGGATGATAGCAGGAACTATAGCGATATGCTGGCAATGGAGGTTTCATAAAATCAAAAAATTGTGTCATAAAGATTCAGAAGAGAAACCGTAATTTTTTTGCTTTGTTTCCAAAGTGAGTTAATTGCCTTAAATAAAGGCTTTGACTTAGTTTTGTCTTTTAATCATGGGAATGAAATGGGATTTGTGGTCTGACAGTAAAACTTATATTCAGTACTTGGCCAGTTGGCACAATGTTAGAGACAATAGTGGAGTGACTATTCTGAAAAGGTCTCTCCACGTCTCACCGGATTCACTTCCAATGAATCCCTTCACATGTTGACGTTGTAGGTAATGAGATTGTAGACGCTTCGGTCAAAGCTTTCGCTTGTGATTCTTCGATATCATCTGAACCTCTTACCTATTTTGAATTCTTTTCCTGGGCAAAGGGCAAAAACAAAACATCTCGTTCTGATTCACCACAGCGCTACTGGCATCAAAGCAATCCTCCTGACACTCAGTTGCAACAGGCATGACCAAACCACATTTACTCCCTTTCTCAGTAGCCAACATAGAACTTTGACATACATTGATGATGCTAAGAGTTATGAAGCTTGCACCAAGTGTACTATTGAGCTTGCTTCCAACGAACAAATTCTAGAGTGCCTGGGGCTCTCTAGACAGAATCTTACAGCAAATACGTTGGTTTTGGATTTAGAGTATAAAAACGTATACCCTAAGAAATATGCCAGCTCAGGAGTCATTTTTATCACTTGATCGAGGTTTAAAATTGGAGGTCCGTCGTATGTTGCGACGTAAGTTAACAAAGACTCAGTCACTCTGCTCACAAGGCGAAGGCGATAATATTAGCTCTACAGCTATCCGGATTTAAGTTCAATCAACTATAAATTGTAGTCAGTATTGGAGGTAAAGATGCACTACAAACGGCCTATGCAATCAGCAAAAATGGCCAAAGTGTCTCTGAAGCGTTATTTAAGAAAATCAGCGATACACAGATCTCCATGGAGGCAGTGCGTGCCTCAAATGATTGACGAAAGAGACTTAAATTCCGTATGAAGTAAAGAGAGGATCATTTTAAATAAAAGATGCAGTATGTCAAATTTAAAAATAAATTAAAATCTTAAAAAGATTTAGTTTTAAATTTGATTGCACTTATCAGAATTTATGACATCACTAGTTATTATTTTTATCACAAACATTTGCCCCATTCTCAAGATATATTCCATATAGAATTTGTCTCCGAAAATCCCATAATTCTGATTAAACATCTGTGTGTAGTTTCAGTTTGAATGTCAATAAACATAGCTCTAGAAGGTTATCAACAAACTCAAACAAAAAGAACAAAATAAAAGGAATTATGTCAATGCTATCAGGAAGCAAAGAATCAGTTAATTACAATATGCTACTTTTTTTCAAATTTAAGTACGTTATATTTGCATATAATGATTTTTAAATTGACTTCCGTGACGAAAGCTAAAACGCAGTGAGTTCAACTGGGATATTTCTTGCTTTTATAGTTTTATTACACGCAATGTTGAAATGTACACAGAGAATTTAAGAATATTAAAGGTGCTCTTTTCATGACTTTTTGTTTAAAGTAGAGTAAGTAACTGTCACATATGCAAGTTTGAAATATATACACAAGTCTCAAAAGTTGTAGTCTGTATAAAAGTTCTTAAATGACGAGTTTTCTAAACTTTATTTGACTAGAAGTAGCAAAGTATTTATTAATCACTAATATGCAAAATTCCTAAAGAGAAAAAAAAAGCCTGTACCAAAATTATCAATTTAAACGAAAGTTAAACTTTCTTCCCAATTTAACGGATTTTTGAAATATTATATAAAATAATATTAAAATTCAGAATCATTATATATATAGGAAAATGACTACAACCTAAGGATGATAAATGCTTTATTTAACAAGATGAAGGATGAAATATCGAAATTATACTAAACAGCAACGGAGAACGTCTTTCTCCTACGTCTAGAGCTTAGCGTCCCTAAAGTCCGTCTGCGTATTTTCCCGTGTGTCCTTTAGTCAAACATTCCTGACGAAGTGTGACGTCAGTGTGAACTGCTCCAGCCTAAGTAACAGGGGGAGGGGTTGTCACATTGCACATATCCAACCCTACATATATATATATATATATATATATATAGACAAAGACGACTCGGAGCTATTAAACCTACAGGCTTGAAATTTGGCAGGAATATTACTTTTGTTGATTAAATAACCGCTAAGAACGGGTTTTGCGAAGGAGTATCCGTTATAGACAAAAAAAATCCCCGCCTTTTAATTATACCTACTGTGTGGGAATTTGACAAACATGTCTCTTTTACTGATTAGGGATATTGTAAAAACTGGAAATCTCCCAAAGAGGGTTGTAGATCGTTAGGGGGTTTTACAGGTATAAAAACTTGCCATTTTTGAGCTATTAGATCTACAAACTTGAAATTTGTCAAGCATACTTTTTTTTACTTAGTAGTAATCCGCTAAAAACAGATTAAATATAATTGTGTTCTGAGATTTAAGTCCTGTGCTTTTCAAATCAAGATGAGATAATTAAAAGAATGTGTTTTTGAATTCAATCAAAAGCTTACTGTTAGATATTGGAGATCAATACCTTAAAAACAATATATAGTCATCACCCAGCCAGTATGGTGGATAGGACCCTCTGTTTGTAACTGAGTGGGTTCGTGTTCGAATCCCGAGTAAGGCATGGTTGTATCTTCTTCGGGAAAAGAAGTCGGACTTTCGACTATAAAGGATTCCCGTCTCGAATAGAAAGCAGCGCACCCCTTCTGTTATATGCTGGCATCATCATTGTAATAAATGTGTATATTCTTATGTTTGTATTGTATGTTTCTGTTCTTCCACTCGTATTTCATATGTGTCCCAGGACATAATGTAATTCGAATTCATATTTTAGAGTTCCAATACATAAAAAACTTCAAACACTCTTTTCTTTTTTAAAGATAACCTTATACTGACCAATAATATATATAGAACTTTGGATGGAATCTGAACTAATACAGATTCTTTTACGATTCATTAGAGAGACTCTAATTATGTTAACAGCTATTAAGGTAAATTGCTTAAATTTTATAAAAAGTAAGAAAAATACATTTTTGAGAAACATGCATTTTAATTAGGTGAATACTGTCAGAGAAGTTCAATGTATAAGGTGTCCGAAAAGAATGCTACACTTCTCAAAATGAATTAAAAATGAACAAACAAATATTTTGGCAATATTCCCATTTCAAAATGACTTCATCGCAAGAACAAGCTCAAATTGCAGCAAAGTTTGTCCAATTTCAATCTGTAACACATGTACAACGTAAAGGGGGGCCACACTACGCTGGAATGAATGAATGATTGAATATTAACGTCGCACTGTTCAGTTACACGAGGGCTTTTGGCGACGGACCACGTAATTTTGAACCATGGTCAAGTGACGTGGACGACACCTGAGCTGAACCCACTCTCCTAACTACCACACCACACCACGGGAGGACGTTTCAGCTCTCGACAGATTTAACGTGCATCGCTGCCCGACACGGCGGGTCTTTAGTGGTACTGGGCTCGAACTCGTGACAAAGCAAGCCACCATCCGATACCTATACCATTCGGCTACCGCGGCCACCACACTACGCTGGAATTTGAAAGTGATAAAACGTTATCCGGGTGATAAATGGAAAGAGGAAGGCTAATACCGCGAGCACCGAGATCTCTTGGAGATCTCTGTGCAGAATAAGTGCGTGAATATCTCGGACTTATTCTGGTGGGGATACGTATAAAAGTTGTTTACCATCTCCGATTCGTGACAATTATGAAATGAAAAGTCGAATGACAGTGATCACTCAGAAAGTTGATCTTGTAATACTTCACAGAACGTAGCCAGTGGGTGAGTGAGTGAATATTAACGTCGCGTTGTTCAGCTACTCGAGGGTGACGAACCGTGGCCTCTGCAGCCTAGTATTCAAGGTAACGACTCGTGGCTGGCGCGTCATGAGTTCGAACCCAGTACCACTGAAAACCCGCCGTGTAGAGGAGAGATGCACGTTAAATCTGGCAAGAGCTCATACGTTCTCCCGTTGGTGGGTGTGGTAGTTAGGAGAGGGGGGTGCCAGCTCAGGTGTCGTTCTCGTCCCTTGACCATGGTTCAAAATGACGAGGTCCTTCGCCAAATGCCCTCGTGTAGCTGAACAGTGCGAAGTTAATATTCACTCACTTGGCGACGGACCTCGTCATTTTGAACCATGGTCAAGTGACGAGGTCGACATTTGCTGACTTGCCGACGCGAGCTTACACCCCCTTCTCCTAACTACCACACCATATCAACGGTAGGACATTTGAGCTCTCGGCAGATTTAACGTACGTCACTCCCCTGCACGGTGAGTTTTCTGCAGTACTAGGCTCGAACTTATGACACGTCGGCCGTGAATCTGTAATCTTGATCACTAGGTTACTGCGGCCACCAGAACGTGGCCAGAAATCTCGTACAGATTCAATGTTTTTCTCTCACTTATTAGTGCGCACATTGAAATCAGGCGATATAGCTTTGTAAAAAACTTTGACATTTTCCTTATGAAATATAAAAAACCGTAAGTGAATATTTTGGTTTGTTTATTTGCAATTAATATATGAAATAGTTATACTTTCCGGGCACCTGGTAATTTTTTTAATTTTATTTCAGCCTCGTACATCAGATACTAAATTTTTACAAAAGTAACTTAACTCGTCTTTGCTGTATGACATTTAACTCTTTGATAGTTATGAACGAGTTCAGCTCGCAATCGAATCGTGCTTCTTAATGCGCGCAAACGAGTTCTACTCGGGAGCAAGATTTCGACCGAAATGGTTAGAAACGAGCACCACTGGCGTAGTGAAATTTTTCCCCAATCCGCGCTGAAGAGCTGAGCTCGTTTGCCATTATTATTCTGCATTAATTATGTTAAAAAAGAATCCTACTAGCGAAATTTAGTTAATTTTACTGTCTACAGATGACAGTACGGGTTCCATGAATTTCTTTTCATAATGAAGGGGGAATTTTTCTTTTTAAGCGTATTTTGGTGCGTTCTTAGGGTGTTTGTAAGGTAAAATGGCTCAAAAGTGAAAGTTAGATAATTATGATGAAGATTATGATTTTGATATAGAAAGCTTATCAAGTTTTGAGTCTGAAGACTTTGTTCACAGTATATCAAGCTAAGAAGACGATTCAAGACGTATCAGAAGACGTATTTATTTAATCCTTTCAATTTAATATTTGTCTTGTATTTATAATTAACTATTATTATTTATATTAATTGATTATAATCATTTATAATTTATTATTTAATAATTATCATTTATAATTTATTATTTAATAATTATCATTTATTAATCATTTTAAAGTATGTAAAAACTGTTATTTATGTATTACAAATACTTTAAGAAATTTTTAAAACGCGCTAAGCGAGCTATCTACGGTATCGCCAGAGAAAGGTGATATTTTCGGAAGAACGGCGGGGGAAAACAGCTACCACTTTTGACTACTGTTTAGTGCGCGAATTAAGTAAACGAAAACTGCTCATTTCCCTGACCGTCAAAGGGTTAAAAATTTTGTCATACACACAACGCACTGTTTTTGATGACTTTCAAATATCCTCACTACCCTTCATTTCAAACGAAACGGAAGTAACGAAAGTAGATAATTGCTGGTTTCGGCCTTGACCTTCGGAGTATAATAGCTCTATGCGGAATGATGTAAATGAATTGTGTGTGTGTGATTTTATATATTTGATTAGTAAACAAAGAAGTAGTGATTAGAATTGATATACAGAGTGCTTTGCGGTCTTTGTGATTGTATTTAATGATCGAGAAAAAAAAAAAAAACTACGTATATATTAGATGTTGCGAGCGTCTCTGATATATTTGATCAACAATACACAGAAAGTTCCCAGACAAAATTAATTACCTTAATAGATTCAGTAATCGATAACAAAATAAGGTTTCCTCCGGTCGAATATTAAATAATTTCCGGGTCCATTAAATATAGACAACTTCAGAAAATGTTTTTTTACTGTACAAGAATCTCCTTCCTTATAGTTAATGACTCATTTTTATGTAACGAACCATTATAGCCCCAGAGTTGAATTATTTATTTTGCAACCTTATTCAGATTTTCCACAAATCATGGAAATGTTTATTAAACCTACACACACTGGCCAATGAATTAAAAACCCAACATCACAATATTTTATTGGGCCACCTTTAAATTCATTTAAAGCTGCTCTGATTCTTTAGGGCATCGAATCTACGTGCTTCTGGAGTGCATTTACATCCAGAGAATACCATGCATTGGCTATGCAGCTCTTTTGATCTTGTATTTAGATGGAACAAAATAGTGCTGTCGGACGCGTCTTTTACTATGTCCCCTACATTTTCCATAGGGTAAAGAACTGGGCTATACGGTGGCAAGGGTATAGGTGTTGGAAGTCAGACTGATATCCAGCGAAACAATTTTTGCACTTCTGGCACGATGTATAGTTGTATTATCGCCCATCAGGGTAAAAAAAGAATGCAACATTGCAGGGTGCATTTGAGCTGCTCATGGCTCTTTGTTTACCTTCGAAGAACACCAGGGTTCCACTTCCATGCCAGTAGAACATGTCCCATACTATAATACTTCCACCAGACCCTTGCACAGGGCAAGTAAGACAAGATGGATTCATGGCTTCGTTGAGTTCTCACCAAATTCTACGTCTTCCATTAATGCAGCGTTTCTCAAACTGTGGGGCGCGGCTCTCTAGAGGGACGTGATAACTCTACAAGGGGGCGCAAGCATATTGTAAGTTCGAAATCAAAGGATTATTTCAAAAAAATGATTAATTTACTGCATGTAAACAAACAAAATTCATTCTGATATCTAAAAAATAAAACACACCTTTACATGGGTGTAATATACTTATAAATGTATCAGTACTCACAATGTGTTTTACAATTAAATTAACAATACTAAGTTAAGAGCAAGTTTAATAATTACCAGTGATCCCATGGGCTTGTCATATATAAAATTATATACAAAAATTAACACTTATCTTGATAATCTGTATCGTTTATAATTGATCCTTTAACTGCCCAAAGTCACCGTTTTCTTCGTAAACGTGCGTATGTGATGTATTGGGAAAAAGGGGGTAAGAAATAAATAAGTAAATCCTTCACAAACACTGTCAATGTCCTTTATATTGCATTCCAAAGTCCTTTTATTGCATTCGGAATAATTTTATGGATGGCAGTGCACTGAAAATATCGTACTTTGGATAGGTGTATATATACGTCCGGACAATTAACGCTTTGGCTGAGCAAGACGTTTATACACGCTGGTGGCCATTAAGAGGTTAAAGTTCTATTGTAGCCTAGCATTCAATTTATTGAATTCAATACATTGGTATTGTATGGAGGGGGCGCGATGAAAATTATGATTGAATATTGGGTCGCAAATATTGAAACTATGAGTAGCCCTGCTTTAATGAAAATTAGCGTAATTGATTCGACTACATTTCCCGTTTCTAATGCTCATATGTCCAGTATCTTCTTTCATGATACCACAGCAAACAAATTATTGCATTTCAGACAGAAGTGAGTGTTTTTCTCACAAGTACTCGACACTATGCATTTCTATCCTCTGCAAATCTCGGCGCATGGTTCTAGCTGAAATCTGTTGGGAGGATTCTAGGTTGACGATATGTGTTAGTTGAAGCACAGTAGAGTCCCTGTCCTGCAATACAATTCGTCTCAGACGACGTCGATCATGCTCTATCAAAATGCTCGTAACGCATTTACGTCTTCTAGAGAAGGATTGTGGGTCATGATTCTAACTTTTGAAAACCTATGATATGGCTGCTTTTGAGAACCCAGTGAGATTTTCTGTCTTTGACATCGAGGCCTCTGCTAAACGGGCACCAATCATAAGCCCTTTTTCAAATGTTGAAATATCTGTCGTTTTTTCTATTTATTCATAGTGAAATGCACTCTTACACCCTACTCATACTAGTATTCTAATCACGTGTAACCCATCCCACAAAAAATGCATAGTCCATCCCTAGCACACATTCAAATGTAAATCTCAAATGTTCCTAATTCATTGGCTAGTGTATGTACGAATTTTACGCCGAGCCTTTTGAATGATTTTTAAATTATAAGATACACCTAAATGATTTGCTATTTAGCGTGAGTACTCGACCCTGATACATGAAGACCCCAATGCATACAACATTTTTCGCCAATAGAGTGCAATTAAATAAAAATATCTATCCAATTTGTGTCAATAAGAAACTAGAATTCTTATAAACTTGCCGTTACTCGCCCTCTTCACTGTGTATTTTATGATGCTGTAAGACTGTTTTCTGTTTTTATGCTATTGATATCTAAGTGCCAGAATTAAGCTTTCCATTGTATAGGGAAACGTTTCTCAAAGCCCTCGTCTATTGATTTATAAAGGACAATACCTGAATTTCTAAAGCGGAAATATAATAATCTTTTGCGTCTTGAATGCCTCCCCCCTCGCAGGTTTGAGCAAAAACTATTTTCAGTGGATTGCTACCGAACAAAGGAAACATGCTTACCAATTTTCAAGTCTGTTGGTCTAATACTTCAAGAGATATTGTGATGAGTGAATGAGTAGAGTTTCTCCTACGTATAGAGTATTTTTGAGAGAATTTTTTTGTAGTACGATAAAGATGGTAAATAGTGTATACTAAAATTAGATGATCGTGGGCGCCGGCGCCGTAGGCGCCTATTCCCAGAAAATAGTGTATTCTTAAACATATTACATTTCAGTTTACAGATTGGAAAGCCTGGAAATTTGACACTTGCAGTATTCTCAAAATAAAGTCTCTAGTATTTCGTTTTTAAAGATAGGTAAGTGACTTTTGAATTCGGAAATTTTCTATCCTTATGCAGCACGATATTTATTTATTATTATTTTATATTGAAGTTATTTGAATTTTTTTGTATCTTAGTATTGCAATCCTAGTTCAAAACTAACATCCAATTCCTACTTTGGTCATGTAAGAATTTTAAGCAGCAAAAAATATACATGATGACTGCATTTTTATTAAGCTCTTCCAAAACATAATGAAAAAAAAATGTATTACAGTCGCCTATTCATTTTTATAAAACTAATTACAATTCCAAGCACATCACATTAAATCAACTGGTTTAATTTAGTTTTATAGCCGAAACATTTTTGTTTCTCATCGCCGGACAGATCTCTCATGATCTCATCGTCATTTATGTATCTGTTAACTTGCAAATTAAACATGTGATGAAGATGAGTAAATGTTGTTGGTTAACTGCATTCAGCATATCAGTTTATTATATCTTAACTATTATCATCTAAGCTCTTATAATCTAAATCAAAGGTAGCCAACCCAAATGACCTTGCGGGCCACTTCGGGAAAGCATTACAATTTCGCGGGCCGCACATAAAAATATGTACCTTCAGTGGCACACACAAGGGGGGTGTCCTAGAGGTCCGGAATCCCCCTATAGCCCATGATTTTTTAGACTGATTATTTGATTATTATCCTATGTACACATATTACGTAAAATTTAATTATGTATTTGTTATTAATAATTAATTTTATAAATTATAATTCTAATTATTTATTCAATAATTACTTTTGTATTGTTTTTGTTCACGTAAATGAACAAGATCAAAAGAATATGTTGGGTGGCGTATTGGAGCATGATACCAAAATGGTGGACTTTCGACCCTGGACCCCCCCTCCCCTTGAAAAACTTTGTGTGCGCTACTGTGTACCTTTATATCTGATTTGGAAACAAAAAAAAACATTTATTGGAGGGAAAATTTAAAACAGAATGAATTATTATTATTGTTTTCATTATTTTTCATGTATACAGACATCACAAATAATGTTTAAAATATTACAGTGTGTGTTGCCAATTTCTTAAAAATTACGGTGTTCCTTTTGAATTGATCTTTCGTTACTCATTGCTGAAATTTGATTGTGCTGTCATTCGTACACGATTAAGAATACATCGCTCTTTATCTTAAGCGTCCTGTGAATGCTTTTTTTAAACTTTAAAAAACATCTCTGACTGCCTCTTGCTTTGGGGGCACTCCAAACATAAAAGAAGGAGAAGAAATGAAATTCGCACACACAGAGAATCATGTACCATCCATAGTAAAGGATATGCATAATGCAATTCGAAATTTGTTAAAAAAGGAATTTATTATAGTAAAATTAAATGCAACTGTTTGATAAAATATGAATCTGGTTTAATCTAAAGGACATTTCTATTATCAAAAAGGATTTATTTCAAAACAAGAACAGGTATTATTAACAGGTATTATTATTATTAACAAAACAAGAATTATGTATACATAAATATAAATTTCCTCTGAAATAAATTTCAAAATGAAAAAACTTTAAAAATCTGATTTTTAAATTTTTTTTTAAAAAAAAGAGTCGGTGGGCCGCGTGTTGGACACCCCCGATCTAAATCAAGTGTGTTCATCTCAAATGCTAACTTGGGGCAGATAACAAGGTTTAACTATAGGTGGGCTGCAAGAAAAATCAATATTCATAGAAAAGTAGGTTTATTTTGAGTAGTATATTACAATAAACATATATAAAAGAAGAAGATAAATTTAATGTTTACGCTTTGGCACTTGATATCGCTTCTCTGCTACTATCTTTCATATTTCGGGAGAATTTTTAAAAATGTTATTATACATTATTAAGTTCCAATATATTGTCGAGGCCGCAAAGATGCTCATTGTGGGCCGCGAGTTTGACGCCCCTGATCTAAATGCTAGTACTTTTTGCGAAATGAATAATTACGATTATTTTGAACGCACGTCAGATAAACTTTATTTCATGAACGTTGGACAAAAGGATTTGAAATTCTATGCATTAGAATTCAAATAACTTCAACTCAATTTTACATCAGTTTTACTTTTGGAATTTTGAATTAAATTTTAAGATGCTTCAAATTTGTAGTTGAATTTAAACACCGAAAATCAAAGCTAGTCACCTCCCCCATTTTAGTTACACAGAAAATAAAAATATTAATCCCAGAGGTTGAAAAAAAATTGATACGTGCACGCTAAAATTGTTTTATCCAAATGGGTTGTTTGTATAATAAAATCACCCTTTAAAGCTGCGTGAGGGCTGCCAAAGGACTCTCGAAAAGACTTAGACCTACAGACCGGTCTCTCTTTAAACAGCCATCATGGCATTCACTTTTATTGATTAAAATTATTAGTTTACATTTTTTACAGAAGTACACAAATATAAATTTACATAGCTAATAGCTATTTCATAAGTTAAAAAATACAGCCCTAAATAAATGCCAAGTATAGACAACTTGTTCATGTGCTTGAAAAAACATAATGTGAACAATGAAAATCTTTAATACAGATTCCAATGCATAGCTAATGGAAATCGTAGATAAAAAAAGAAGTAAAACACCACACACAAGAAACAAACAAAACAGAATAATCCCGTAAATCTAAGATAATACATCCATTTAAGTAACTCCACCACATCCTGTTGAAACTTTTTCCTTTTAATTTGTCCTTCAGTTTAAAGAAAAAAATAATTCAGCATCGGAAGGAGGATCATTCAGTTAAGACGCTTTCCTCCATTTTTTTAAAAAACAAAGCACAATGGAAGAAAGCAGTAGTGGAAATAAATAAATAAAGCGATATAAAAAGGGGGAAATAAATTTAATATTGAATTTTTTCTTGGGAGTTACCGTTTTTGTGCTATATAAAAACAAGAAAATTAACCTCAAACGAATACTCGCAGTGTTAACTCGTTAAGCCATAAATTAACTTAATTTTTAGGGAGTATTCGCCGTATAACGCGCACCCCCTTTTTTATGAAGGAGCCTGAAATGTACATGTGTAATACTCTTATGTTCTAAAGTCATTTATTCAAGGTATTATCCCAGGATTTTGAAAAATAGTATACTTCTAGAACAACAACTCTTGAAGTTCATTAGATATGTTTGTTCTTTTAAATAAACAGTATTCAACTCTATGTAAAAGTGTAAACTTCTTTATGCACATTTCTTTTTTTTAAGTTATTTTTCTACCGGGCGAATAACGTCTACTCGTAAGTTTTCATTTTATTTTTTGTGTTAAAAGTTCGCATCATACGCTGGATTTTACGGTAATTCTTTTGAATACCTTCCGTCGTTTGTTTCTGTGCTTTTCCGCACTTGAGTTGTTGCAATCTTTTGCAATATGTTACTGACATCAAATCAAAAAACAGTCATTTCGACTTAACCTCGAACAATGTCATCAAAAGGGGAAAGGGAGAGAAAGGATTTGGAATGCTGGGGAAAAAGAACGAGTTTCTTTTTCGAAATACCTATGTGCATGTGTGTGTGGCCGTCGCTTAACTCTCTCTCTCTCTTCATCAATTAAAATTGAAGGCACGTTGCCTCTTTAAAAAAGCAAAAAGTTCCGGTTGTAATCTTGGCAATATCTTTATTCAAAAAAGAAGAGGTGTTATGACGCATCTGATTATCATTTAAGTTTCAGCAAAAGACCAAGTGAGTAGATTTCTTATGTTTCTCTGAAAAGTAAAAACTTTCAATAAAATTCACTCTATCATTCTTTTCTTTTTAAATTGAAATAAATAATTATTTTCTCTTGATTAATATATTGAAAGTATTTTATAAATGCAATTAAAAGATTTCAATTCGATAGTTTTTAAAGAAACTACGAATTTTTTTAAAAAATGTTATAAGGTTTTACTTTATTTTACCATATATTTTTTTGACTAAATAGTGATTTTTGTGGTTTTTGCAATTTTTTTTTGATGGAATGCTCTTTAAGTTAAAGTAAATCTTCCCTTTTTCTTACCGTTTAATTAAAAGAGAGTAACATTACATTAAAAACAAATTAGAAGTTACTGGTTTGGAGAAGACAATATTCTAATTTAATTGTAATAGTTTCAAATTCCTCAATTGCTTATGCAGTAATTAATTTTGCATTAAAAAGCTGTATGAGAGCACTGGCGTAAATGATCCTGAGTGGGCCCTGTATTTAGATTCTTTGGGGGCCCCTTTTTGGAAATGGAATCTTCGTTAATAAAACTATTGATAACATCTTATGACTTTGTACTGTTGGGAGCTCTGTATCATTGTTATGGCTGGTACGGCGGTAGCTACGCCCCTGTATGAGAACTGGCAACGAAACTGCATTCACCCGGTGCCACTGAAGACACCTCATGTAGTGGGGGCCGATGTAAGAATGGTTAAATTTTTCGTGCTCACTGTCCTCCCGTTGATGAGGTGTGGAATTTAGGAAAGGGTGCTGCCACCTCAGGCGTTGTCCTCGTTATTTGACCATGGTTCAAAATTACGAGGTCCCTTGCCAATAATCCTCATGCCGCTTTATAGTACAACAGTAATATAACTTTCACTCGGGGGGAAAATGTATATACTGCGTTGCTATCAATGAATTTGTGATTGAATAGCATTATTCAATCGGTTATAGCATTGTCTGTGGCACCACCCTTCATTTACGACTAACTTTTATACAGAATTAATTTGCATACTGTGTATAATCCATAAACAGCTGCTTCCTATTTTTATTAATTCAGCATTGTACACATTATGGGTCGGCAACCTATGGCAGCGTGCCACATGTTGCTCCCTGGATTACTCTATAATTTTTTAACTTTTGAGAGGGTGGAAGTTGATACATTTGTAATGGACCTTATTTAACAAACTTCTTCAGATTTATGGACATTTACGGAATTCCGAAAAAAATCTTGAAGATAAATCCACACAGCTATATTGTAAATCATTCAATGTCTTTGCTGGAGAGATATAATTGTTTGAAGAGAGAAAACTGCATGTACTAAGCTTTCCACTCTTGATTAGACATATCAAAGTAAAAAAATATTTCGAGTCCGCAAAGAAATCGTTTAACAACTGAAGGCTCAGGATCGTGTCAAATTGAAAGCCTCAAATTATACCCCTGATTTTGCGATATGAAAGTAAAGCAATACAAGCACTAGGTTACCATTAAAATTTTTATTTATCTTTTTATTTAGCAATATTGACTGTAAATTCTTTTATTTTATGTTGTCTATTTCTTATTAGAATAAATACGTTTAAAAATGCATAATATATGTAAAATTTAATTTAAAAAAATTTTTGTTGAAGAAATAGTTATAGTTTATGCTTTTTATTTTTATGCTAAGAAATATCTGTAAATGAGATGCAAAACTAATACATAACAAAACTGTAAATCATCTGTATTGTTGACCTCTATTCTTTAATTCTGCATGCATTATCAGAGGAATAGAACTGTTTCAAAAATGTTCTATTGTGTGGCACGCTGAATCATACGGATAGATTGGTTTGGTACGACACAACTGAAAGGTTACTGACCCACGGAACATATGTTAAAGTATCCGACTACGTTCGGAACCGTGATTTAAAAAAAGCATATAAATGGATATTTTCATGATATTTAGTGTCACTTTGATTAAAATACGTGTATAAAATTATTTTAAGAATATTTTGACAAAAAAATATTATATTTAAATATTTTGGCAAAAAAAAAAAAAAAATATATATATTTAGATATATTTTTTGGCAAAAAATTAACCTAGTGCAACCTTTTTTTTCTCAAAATGTTCTCCTTTTATAAAAAATTCTTCTATAATAATAATATTATGCTTAAATAAAATAAAGACTTCTCCAGAGAGGCTGAACTATGATTTTTGAAAATTTCACACTATTTCCAGAGTTACCACCAATTGAAATAATTTTTTTTACCGGCATTTTTTTCTTAAAATTTCTCCCCTCTATTCTCGTAAAACATGGATATATATAAACCCACTTCTAAATTATATATTTCAAAAATTCTACTTGAGCCTCTGCACAGAGGTCTAAGCTATATACAGGCAAAATAGTATTATAAAAGAAGCATTTTTCATAAAAGGAGAATATTTTGAAAATTGGTTATTCTAAATTCATTTTTTGTCAAAATATTGTACTAAAATAATTTTTTATTGTAATACTATTCTTAAAACAATTTTATATACATTTTCCAATCTAAGTGACACTAAATATCATAAATATTATCCATTTATATGCTTTTGCAAAATCACGGTTCCGAACGTAGTCGGATACCTTAATAAACTCCAAATAATCTGTAAGTAGCGACCCTTATTTTAATTAACTTAGTATTGTATATTTGTTGATAAATTCCAAGAAGTAATGCTTAATAGGCTTGGTTAAGCTTTTATATACTAAGCTTGTAGATCAATACTCTCAAAGTGAATTAAAAAATAACTTAAGATTTAAATTAACCACGCACAGAGCTTTATTAATGTATACTTATCTATTTGGAGTTAATTTTGGATAACTTGTTCAGAAAAAATTAATGTAAGCAGTTTTTTAACAAGAAAATAAATTTATCGTATAAAAGAAACAAATACTTAAATAAACACATGTTTTCAAGAAAAAGTGTTAAAATATTATAAATGAAAAATTTTTAATACTGCTTTCATGAAGCAATCCGTGGTCTCGAGTTTTTATGGAGGTCAGCATTGTTGATGCGTGGGTTTGAATTCTGGCGCCACAGTGTAGCCGTTGTGCTCACGGTCTGGAGCAAATTAAATCATTCGAGGCTCAAATTCTACACGATGGTGAGGTGTTAAGGTTTGAAGAGTGAAATGTAAGCCCAGGTGTCATCCTCCTCTTGTGATCGAGGTCCGTTGCCATCAGCCAACTCAAAATTTTCAAAAAAATTCGAATTTAATAAAAAATTTTAAGCAAATCTCAAGTAAGAAATAATCGATTAGGCTGGTATGTATGAAGTTTTGGATTTGCTACACACAAGTGAGGGTCTTTCTCCCTGTTTTCGTTATGTTTTTTGTTTTTAGTATAGCTTGGTTTATATATTCGTGTTGTTAATTGCCAGATTCACATTTTAACTTAGAAGATTTTTTCAAAAATTTTCCTTTTTGTTATGTGTTTGGAATTTCAACAGGATATGAATTCAACCGATATTCGTTGTTTAAATTTTTAAATGATAATAAACTTGATACATTTCTACGAAAACTGCAAATAATATTAACCAAGCATTTTGGGAGAATACTGTTAGCAATCGAAAATTGCTGGGATCGAAAATTTTTCTCTGATTGATTTCTCCTTACAAAATGAACCGTCTGGAAGACCCAAAAGACATTATATTGTTCGTGTATTTTTAAATCAAGTGCGTTTGTTTATTTACGTGTGTTATTATAGACAAATATGTACTTTTTACAAGAAAGTTTTTGTAAAAAGCATAAGTTGGCAACAGTGAAGCTCATTTGCTGATTAACTTGGAACACATGATTGCAGTTATCATGTGATTATGCCTATTGTATTAAGACTTCGTATTAACCCATTGTATTAAGACTTTTTCGCAAAAAGAAGCAAAAAATCCTTGGATCTTCAGAAAATTTATTTTGTGTTCTCAGATCTTTTCGAATATTGGATGAGAATGCGTCCTTTTTCTAACACTTACTGATATCATAACAAAATCTTGTTAAAGCCAATGGATCGCAATGAACGACATAAAAATGCTGACCATGTTTGTTCAAAATTTTTCAATTTCATCTGGAGACCTTATTCAAATGGAAAGTTTTTTTTCAGTCATACTCAACATAACAGAGTACATGTATCTTAAAAAATTGCTGTAATTTCCAGTTAGAAAACTTTAATATATATATATATTGGTAGGCTGAAAAACAAAAGAATCAAGTATTGCGTAACGCAAAACATGTGTAGTACATTTAATTTCAAATTAGTCAGGCAGTTGGATGGATATTTAGGGATGAAAGAATTATGCAGCCATCAATAATGAGGAGATTCAGGTGCAGATGACATAACTAATAACTGAGTTTCTATGAAGTTGCACAAAGTACATAGTCATTAGTACCCCCTAACTCCGTGGTTCTTAAAATTTTGGTCTCCACGGACCTCTTTTATGAATCTACCTGACATTGTGGACTCATAAGATTTTGAACACCCTTTCCTGACTCCCAACCTATGGCTGAGTTACTTTAAGGTTCCTCAAGAATCCTAAGACAGTCTCTATTACTTACACATACTTTTTTAACAATTTTTTTCTTTTTTAGAAAACATAAAAACTTTAATTAAAAATCTAGTTAAAACTAAATTAATATTCTAGATCCAAATACTTGTTCAAGAAGTTTATTTTTCATTGGGGGGGGATTAAATGATTTAGTCTAGGATGGCATACATCTCAATTTCTCCACGAGACTTTTCAGAGTCTGTGAAAGAGGTAAGCGTTAACATTGAATGAGAGACATTCGGAGACACCCCTAGAAAGACGCTGGGAACCCTCGGGGTTCCACGGACCACAGTTTAAGAACTACTCTGCCCAAACTTACTTTTTTTTGGCTATACTGAAACGCAGTCGGCAGGTAATCTTAAACGCAGTGAACCTTAGACGGCTGTAAAACTTATGTCCTCAAAACGCAAAGGTAATATTTTTTATTCGAATCAGTTGCAGCTCATTTCACCTTAGTATAGCATGCAGATTCTTTAGCTTTCGTATTCCTACGGTTCACATTTTACTCGAACGAAACCTAATAACTTTATGTTCGAAACTTTGCATAACATGCTGAGCTATAGCTGAAATGTTTTTTTAAAAAAAGCATTCCATTTATATAAATATTGGTAGAAGCCCATTAAAAAGTATTGTTTACTGTTGATTTCAACCTCAACACAGTGTTTTCAATTTCCTATATAAGATGTATAACCTAACCATTAATAATGAATAAAGGTTTATGATTTTTGATAATTACGTATACCTTCGACCCATTTCATCGAACGAAAATATATCGCCAATTTAAAATAATTTCGCCAAATACTGTCATCATTATTATACTGTGTTCGAACGTACGAGGGGAATGGTTTCCACTAATTGTTATATATCGTGACATTTGGCTACGATTTTTGATTCGATGGAATGGGTCGACGTAATTATACGTTAAGTACCAATTTTTCAGTCTTCGGTGTTTTTTACTGTATTTGAAGATACTCTTGTACGTGTTATTCCACTGTGTTATTTTTTATTCTTTTCAGAGGAAATTTCTCTTCGAAATGGAAAATATCTGGTGGAAGATTAATGTTTTGATCTTGACATTCTTTATATCAATGATCCTCAGCGATACTGGAGTCCATTCTCAATACGTCTCGTACAATGACATTGTACAAATGGGAGCCCAATGTGATCCTTTCGACAACTGCCGACAACGACGCCAGAGGGATCAACTAAGCACATATAATTGCAATTGCGATGAATCTTGTGTTCAGTTTGACACCTGTTGCATAGATTCTCCATATAGAAGCGTTGTGCCTGTTGCCCCGACCACTGACATGAAATGCCGTAGAACCTACAAATATGGTGGTCCTGTGGTGTATATGATTGACACCTGCAAGAACAGAAACTTACCAAAAGAAGCTCTCTGCGAAAGTGGAGATCCTGAGCAGATGAAAGACCCTTTTCTATTGGTTCCAGTCACCAGTTTAAAAACTGGTAAAACTTACAAAAATCACTTTTGTGCTGTTTGCAATGAAGATACTAATGCCCAACAACTCGTTCCCTGGAATATCGAACTGAATGGCAGAAGCCAAACTCTTAAAGAAAATAATTTACCAGACTTGACGTATGACGAAAACCGGCACAGTTGGCGCATTATTGGCGAAGACGATGGATGGGTATACATAAAAATAAAAATACCAGACACCCTTCAGCACATTGTCAAGACATGCATTCTAAACTTAATTTCAAATTGCTCTAGCAGTTGGACGGATGCTTCCGTTCGAAACAAATGCACAGCCTTCATGGCAAAAGTGGCGTTTCGCAATGAAATTGAGGATGATTGGTACAGGAATCCATACTGTGCTATATGCAATTTTGAGAAAATTGCATCTCGTGTGTGTCAAGCCTATGAGGGATCAGGATTTGCTTTTGTAGACCAAACTCCTTTCGTTAAGTTGTTTGTGCTGAAAGATAGGGACACAAAGTGTGGCCCCAAAATGGCATATGATACATTTGCAAAAAAATGCAGATGCAATTCGCGGGATTCTATTATGAAAGATAGAGTGTGCGTCAGAAGATCCTGAAGCATCGATGAAGATCCTTTTCGTGAAATAGTACGGTGTGCTTCACTTTTTGTTCTCAAAATAATCAAATTTTTTAAAAGAAGTTTTCAAATAGTTAGTATGTTAATAAATTTATTTCATCTATCAATAAATGCTATAATAATAATCGCGTCAACATTTCGTTTTTCTGTTCTGTACTTCTAACTCGATGTAAAATGTTTAAACACATTTTTCTTAGTTTTGAATACAAAGTCCTTTGTATTGTACGAAAATAACCCTTTTCGATATTTTAATGCAAAATAGCTGATACCACTGCATCAGCTGTATCAATGATACGGGACCCCAAGTTACAGGAGCCGCAACAGATGTAATGTTTCGACTCTTCTAAATAAGTCTAATTGATGTAATCATTATGACTGAATTTCCAAAAAAGTGTCCCCAAAGAATGTTGATACAGAGCCCATTCAGGATTAGCTACTTCGGTTATGCAAAAGTCATAACTTTAAATAAATACTACTTTAGTTTTATTTATACTTTACTTCGGTCGTCCATAATCCCCTAGGACGTGGAACGGTACATGGATCAAATGGTCCCATCCTCAGCGGATCACGGTAAAATTATCAAATGATGACCTGTCCACGGCTCATTTTACAACATCTTTTTTTTTACCATTCAGCTCATCAGAGTAAAACTATTTTTCTATTATGCATTGAAATAGTTTTTCCATTGGGAGTTCATGAACAAGTGCTTGTTTCGAAAGGGGGACCATGGTTACAGTAAGTTTAGAAACTACTGTTTTAAGCCAAGGTCCTATTGCCTAAACGGGAAGTTTAACCTTTTATCTACCGACGGTACTTATAAGTACCACTCACTTTAAAATTACATAGAATAACCATTTTTGCGAATACTCCAACGATACTCGAGGAATAATATTTTAAATCCACTCTTCCAAGATATATGGTGAGTGAATATTAACGTCGCACTATTCAACTACACGAGGGCTTTTGGCGACGGACCCCTTCATTTTGAACCATGGTCATGTGACGAGGGCGACACCTGAGCTGGCACCCATCTCTCCTAACTAACACACCACACCAACGAGAAGACGTTTAAGCTCTCAACAGATTTTACGTGCATCTCTTCCCTACACGGCGGGTCTTTAGTGGTACTGGGCTTGAACTCATGACATGCCTGCCATGATCCGATACCTTGACCACTGGGCTACCGCACCCCCTAAGATATTTGGCAGCACAGGTTCTATGATGCGTATTTTAGTGGGGAAGGCGAACAGTTTTATAGCAGAAATTGCGTTTTCAGTTGAAATTTTGATCAGATTGCAAAGATTGTCATTTTTGTCCCCAAATGTAGTTTATTTAAGAAGGTAAGTGTTTTATTTATTTATTTATTTTTGTATATTAATTAAGATATTAGAAAACGATTTGACTATTTATTTTAAGTGAACAGTGTATATAATTAATTTTACAGTTGAATATCATTAATTAGTTAACTAGGTCTAACGAAATAAATTTCCCAAAGTTGAGTATTTTGTTTAAATATATCCCTTAATTTTCAATGTAGTGATTCAAAAAAAAATATTGCATGAAAAAAAGTGCAGTAAATCATAATGCGGTAGATAAAGGGTTAAAGGCTTTATTTCACTCTCTGTGTGCTGAATAACTTTTTTATTACTTCTATTTTTTACGAACTAATTGCGTCTTAGTCTATTGCGTTTTTATTTTTATGTTTGCATTTAACACAAGAACAGTTACTTGGACAGTTAGAAAGCAAACAGCCCTTACAAATATGTTCTTATTTTTTACTAATTCCTTTACATGTACAAGGTATATATATATATATATATATATATATATATATATATATATATATATATATATATATATATATATATTTCAAGTAATAACCTTTAGGCACGTTCTGCTGAAGAGTTAATCCAAATTAAGCGTCATGTTCGACTGCGTTGCGCTCAATCCGGTTTACTCGGCTCCAGTCGGATCGTACTCAAGTCGGCGACGCTAGCTTAGTTTTGAATTTAAAATTTTTAGGTGATGTTTTCCGTGAAGATTTTTTTCTTTATTAAAATATAACGGTCATGTTGCGCACTGCCCCTCAACTGCAGCGAATGATCAAGAGAAGAGGAGAGCAAGCGGATATATAATTGAATAAAAAATTCTTATGAAGGAGATTGGAAGAGAGACTGAATTATATTATAAGGATATTTCAATTTTTTTATTATCAAGCTGCCACATTGACGGATTATCTAGTAAAAGTGAGTTTGATATATCTGCTGAACATTGTTTATGATCAATAACATTTTAAAACATTACAAAAGTTGACTTGCTAGCTGTATTAGAAGAAATCTATGGGACAGTAGATCAACCCTCGGCACGTGTGCCACTGTGTGGTACGTGATAATGAAAAATGGTGGCACGTGATAAAGATACACGTGATAAAGATAATGAAAAACAGCAAATTTTTTTACACTTTTTTGAAATGCGGTTATCTCAGACAAAAGAAACACTCCTTAAAATTGATTTTATATAAACTTAAATGACTTACAATATATAAATTTATCGTGTAGAGAATGTACCCGCATTGTTGTGCGAGTTAGTTTCCCAAAGCTTTTTTCATTCGCAAAACTTTGGAATTTGTGTCTGAGAGAGCGTATTTTAAAACATCTGGAAAAAAACACTGGACTACCAGTAAATACTTGTTATTCTATAATGAAAAAGGGCTATGAGATTTAGCTGCTCTTTCCGATGTCATGGGACATTATAATAATTGAAATTTAAGATTATAGAGAAAATATTGTATTTTTCTGCCCTATTTGGTCACATGTCTTCTTTTCTAGACAAACCTCTGCTTTTTTTCTTGATTTGAAGAGAAAAAAAATTAATCTATTTCACATTAGGGAAGGAACCATCTACCAAAGTTAATAGTGCTCCGAACTGTGTGATAGATCTAAAAAATTAATTCCGTTCTTGCAGGATTTTTTCAATGCTAGGTTTGATGATTTTCAAGATGATAAAAAAATGCAAATTCTTTCACAAATCCTTTTTAAATTTCTCTGCAAAATGTTAATTGTTACCCACCTGAAATCCAAATCCAAGTTATTATATGCAGCTCGTTACTACGCTGAAAAGTAAATATAAGGAATTATATTTAATTTCGGAAATTTGTACTAATACGTAATTTTTCAAATTTACACGATTTGTCTGTCAAATATTGTAGATTAAAATCAACAAAAGTTTGTGAACAAATGTTTTCTATTATAAATATATAAAATAAATCAAAATATTGTTAAGAATTAACTGAACTTATTAAGAGAATTAAGTTTGTGCTTTGGTCTCATTTATTATATTGTTTTTAAATTTCCATTGAGACTTGCTTTAAAAATCTGCTCTTTTTGCGTAAAAGTTACATTATATAACCGCATAAGTAACATTTTTTCACCTTTTCTTTCGTTTGAAAAGTTGGAAGTGGCCCGCTTGATTATTTTTTTACCTTAAAGTGGCACTTATCCTAAAAAGGGTTGGCCACCTCTGAAATTGATGAATCTGTTAAAATCATTGAACTAAAAGAAATTCTTTTCAAATCTTCAGAATTTATTAAAGGGAAGGAATTTGTGTCCCTGTGACCAGAGTTGCGCAACGTAAAAATGAAGACGAGTTGCATGGTTACAGTTCCAACAACAAACGGAATGTAAACATCCAAAGTATTATGATGTTGAAAGTATTCCTTAATTAGATAACTGCTTAAAGTTATACAAATAATAGTATGCCCATTGCCAAGAAGAATCGAAACATGAGGTCCATTTTTTGTACACAAAAATGTGCCAAAAGAGTTAAAAACCTAAATTTCAATGAAGTCAATTGGAAAGAAAGTTGTCCATATTTTGGTTTATATTTGTGATGACAACTAAGATCAGGGGTGGGCAAACTTTTCCAGGGTATGGGCTACTTCAGGGTCGTAGCTACCTCCGTATCAGCCTTATAAATGATACTGGGCCCCCAAGCTGCAGGGGCCCCAACAAATGTAACTACAATCCCACTAACAGAGAGATCCCATACCTAAATATACATCTTGATACAGAGCCCCCTCAGAGCTAGCTAGGCCACTGGGTTAATTCTAATTTTTTAAAAAAGCGTTGCGGTTGACCTAGTGGCGTAGGTGCGGTAAGGTAAGGAAAATATCTACAATATTTATTATAACAATAATAAATTTATAATAATAATTTTCCTATATTAACTACAATAAAGTAAACTTACACTTTTAAGACCGCATTTAAAACAAAACGAAAGATACAAATACAATAATAATAATAGCCTCAAATATAATATTATTAAATGATGTATTAGTTACGAAACAATTCAAAATACATTAAGAAATCAAACATTTTTATCTAAAGTTAGTGCTCGAAGTTATAATTAGTAGAAGACTTAGTCTGTATATTGTCAGACCTTGAATATTTCAGTATGTATCTACTCTAACTGCTAATCTTCAAATGGTCATCCTAAAATATCTTGGGAATCCACCGCTTGACCACGATCAACTTAATGCATACCCCTAACTAAGATATTACGAGAAAATAAAAACATTAATTGTGAGTGAGTGAAGATTAACGTCGCACTGTTCAGCTACACGAGGGCTTTTGGCGACGGACCACGTAATTTTGAACCATGGTCAAGTGACGTGGACGACACCTGAGCTGGCACCCCCCTCTCCTAACTACCACACCACACCAACGGGAGGACGTTTCAGCTCTCGACAGATTTAGCGTGCATCGCTGCCCTACACGGCGGGTCTTTAGTGGTACTGGGCTCGAACTCGTGACAAAGCCAGCCACGATCCGATGCCTATACCACTCGGCTACCGCGGCCACCATTAATTGTGAGAGACAACGAACCCTCTCCTTTTATTTGCTTAGAGAATTTAGAAAAATAAAGGGATCTCAGAGTATAAACTTTCCTAGCCTTACATGGTATACTTATATAAACATATATATCATATAAATATAACCTACACAAGTAAATTAAATATAAATATATTTTTAAATAATTAGACTAAATGACATTTAAATAGAATATACTCATCTATAAACATATAAGAATGCATAATTATTTAAATATTGTCCTTTACAATACTTAAATATTGTCCTTTACAGAAAAAAGATGAAATAAACTAATTCACCGATGAATGTGCACGAAACAAGAACTACTTAACGCCCACATGCAAAAATGTCGTAAAAGAAAACGTAGTGCATCCAAACAACTTGATTCTCTTGTTCAGAATAAATCAGAAGTTATTCATTTCTATCGTGTGGTCATAAGCACACGCAATTTTTTTAAAAAATTTATCATATTTATACAGGAGATGAAATGAATTGCGTTCAGCAATGACATTTTTTAAATTTTTTTATTTTTCTCATCTTTTGTTAGAAAAAATTTTAACCGCTATATGTTTTTCACACTAGCAAAGGATGTGTTTTCATTCCCTAATGATATATTTTTTTTCAATGAGATCTGTTTCATTATCTCCAAAAAAATCTAGTTTCCAAAAACGAAAGAAAATCTTGTATCTAGAATATCTGTTTATTATTATTTTTTAGTTGAAATAATCATTGAAATTGCTTGACAAATTTATATTTCAATATTTGTAATAAAACTAAATTGGAAATAGCTTTCCGTATTTATTCGAATCCAAGCTATAAATCAGATTTTCAACATCTTTTTGTGAAATAAAAAAGTGTATATAATAAAATTTATACACTATTTTTGAAATTTTGAAAAATTTAAAATGAGCATTGGAACTTAATTTTTCCAATATTATAAATCTTTCAAATACTACATGAACCTGGCCAGCGGCTGTACCATTATGAAAACATCAGTTATCGTCAGATCACATAAGTTAAGCATCATTGGGTGTGGTCAGCTCATGGGTGGGTAACCACCTAATCATTCCTTCTTCACTTCCAGGCGTATCTTACAGATTCCATTAGTAATTTTTCAGTAAAATGCTTGAAATTATTATGGTTTGCTTTCGTCAGGGACGTAGCTATCGCTGTATCAGCAGTATTAATGATACAGGGCCCCAACAAGTGTTACTACAGTCCCACTAACATGGTGTTCATACCTGAAAAAGGGCCTCAAAGGAATTTGTGTGTGGATACAATGCCCACTCAGCTGTTTTGCAATTTCATATTATAACGTTTGAAAGAATAACGGTAGCATATTCTTGGTTAATTAAAATATGGAATTTATTTACGTCACAACTATTGAATATTATTTACTAAATGGTACATTAAAATTATTAAATTTAATTATAGATTGTTAGAGTCCAATATTTTGTGAGAAGAGGATTCGTTGGTTACCGCTCCCGTGCAAGTTCAAAGCACCTCTCCCCTCATCTTCCGGTCGACGAGCTAGATTCCTCGGGGGTCAAAAAGGGGTTGCGTTGCAGGTGCAAGATGCACGTGTGGGTGTCGGGTCCCCAAAGAAAACGACTAGATGTTGATGTTTCGGAGAAGCGACGTTACAGCTCTCGTCCTCTCTTATAGAACTTTTCCGTTGAGAAAAGTTTAATGGAATGACGATGAGACAACTGACAGATTACCGACACATTCCTTCATCAAGCACCACTATATTTCTGAGATGCAATTTTAATTACTAAAGAAAACGCTGAACTAAATTTGGAATTACTTATTTCTAGTGAGTGAGTGTTCTTGCTAGGGAACTTACACAAATCCATATTACGAAATAGCAATGTAAGCATTGTAAGAAAACATACTATAACATTAAATAAAAATACAAACACTCCTATCACAATGCCTAGTATCAATTATACTAACAACATGTTATATCAAATGCTAGTGTAAGACCTTGCACATAAAATATTCTTCGCCACAATACTTAATAAAAATTATACTAACGACATGTGTGTTGATATGATATGCGAAGTGTACAACCTTACACACAAAATATTTTTCACAATATGCCTCTTGCGTAAACTAAATACTCATGTATATTTTAAAACCTATACACAAAATTAAGCATATTAATACATTTGCTTTTCATGGCTTTATCTTTTGACACGCATCTCCATTCGATATGATGTACAGTACTAGTAAATAAATAAAATTAATACAATTATTAATCTTTAACTAAAAAAACATTATAAGCAACAATTATTATTCATGAGCAAGAGAACATTGTTAACAAGTCCTAATTATCTATCACCGATCTGCTGAGACTATCTGCATTTTTGTGACTTTTACCCGACCGATGTACAATTCTAAAATTATATGGTTGCAAAGCCAAAGCCCATCGCATCAATCTAGAGTTAGAACTAACATTTCTATTCAACCACACCAACGGGTTGTGATTGGTCATAACTAAAAATGAATTTCCATCTAAGTAATAATGTAACCTTTTAATTGCGAAAACAATACTAGCACATTCCTTCTCCGTCGTACAATAACGCTTCTCTACCTCTGAAAATTTCTTACTCAGGTAAAGGATTGGATGCTCCTCACCTTGTTCAGTTAATTGGGTTAAAACTGCTTCCATACCTGCGTTTGAAGCGTCCGTTTGAACAATGAATTCTCGTTCAAAATTTGGCGCGTACAAGACGGGCTTATCAATTAGTTTCCCTTTTAGTTCTCGAAATGCGTTTCACACTCGGTCGTCCACGTAATTTCTCCCTTCTTTGCTCTTCCCTTCAACGCGTCCGTCAACGGAGCAGCGATTACCAAGAACAGATTTATGTTTTTGGTAATAACCCGCTAAACCTAAGAAGGCACGTATTTGAGTTTTCGTGCGAGGGGTAGGGAACTCTAGAACATCCTGAACTTTGACCTCGGAAGGGGTGCAAAACCCTGACTCACAATGTGACCCAAAAATTTGACATTATGTTGCGCAAACTTACACTTTGAAGGTTTTATAGTTAACTTAGCTCTCTTTATTCTCTGCAGAACCGTTTCCACATGTTTAAGGTGCGACTCCCAAGTATCTGAGAAAATTACGATATCGTCTAGATACGTAGTCCGTTCCTCTAGTCCGTTAAGTAATTCAGCCATGAGTTTACTAAAGAAATATGGAGCATTCTTTAATCCGAAACTCATCCTTAGGGGTCTGTATGTACCAAAGCTAGTACAGAAGGCTGCATCTCGCTGTGCAGTTTTACTCAACTGGATTTCGTGTTCAACCAGATTAGTTAAACCGGGATTGTTTCAAAAACATTTAGAGTATTTACTTAATAATTCGCGCAGTCGATCCATTTGTTTGTCGTGAAGGTGTTTGTTCAACTCGCTAGCCTGGATTACGTCCTCGAAATCATAAACGAGAGAATTGTTTTCTAAGTATGGGATTTCTAATTCCTGGTCTACGAGAGAGTTTTTTGTTTCATCATTAATAATTACGTTAACGTGTTCTGGCCTTTTGTAATATGGTTTTAGCATATTTATATGATAGATTTGAGATGTTTCGCGTCTGCCGGGGATTTCGACTAAATAGTTCGTTTCCGAAATTTTATTTAAAATTGTCCCAGGACCTATCCACTGCACTGCTAATTTATTTGCTCTGGATGTAGCTAACACTAGGACTAAATCCCCATCCTTAAATTCACGTTTTACTGCGTTTTTATCATACCAAGTATTCCGCTTAACTTGCATTTCCTCCATTTTATTTATAGCTACTTCTTGACATCTTTTTAATCTATTTATTAACTTAAACATATATTCAGTGACGAGATCACTTTCTTCTTCTGGTTCCATCCAATGTTCCATTACTAAAGTCTCTGGGGTTCGCAAATTTTTCCCATATCCCAACTCTGACGGTGACTCTGACACTGTACTTTCATGAGATACTGTCCATAACGCTAAAAGAATTGACGGAAGATGTTTGTCCCATTCGGAGCCTGCATCTAAACATAAGACTCGTAAGAGTCGTTTCAAAGTTCGATGAAATCGCTCAACAGGGTTACTCTGTGGATGATACACAGAACTATGCCTGACAAGTATTCCGAATCTTTCAAAAAACTTGGTAGTCGGAGCACTAGTAAAAGAAGTACCCTGGTCACATTGTATTTCACGGGGAAACCCCATCCGACTAAAGATGTTTAACAGCGCATCTGTGACACTAACGGAACTAATATCAGACAACGGAATAGCTTCAGGGAATTTTGATGACATGCAAATGGCCGTGATAAGATATCGATTCCCTTTAGATGTGATCGGGAGAGGCCCGCATGCATCAATATTTAGCTTAGTAAAAACCTCCTGAATAACAGGGACCAATTTTAGTGGAGCTTTCCTTTTATCATTGGGCTTCCCAGACCTCTGACACTGATCGCAAGTTTTTACAAACTGTTCCATATCTCTATAGCAATTCGGCCAGTAAAAATATCGGTTTAATTTGTCTTTGGATTTCGTAATTCCCAGGTGTGCAGATGTTCCCTCATGACACAAGGATTTAATGGGGTCGCGCAACTCTCCCGGCACTACTATTAACTTCACCACGTTACCTAACTTATCTTCACGATTTTTGACCAATAATTCCTTCTCTAGCGAATAAACCTGCTTGGTAACCTGCACTTGACTGGCTGCCTGTTCGTATAAGGATTTAATCTTCTCGCTATTTTTTTTAGCATTGATTAAATTTTCTCGCGTAACCCTTAGCAGCGCTAATTCCCGAACATATTCCTGGAGTGCAGTTATTAAAATTTCTCGTCCTCTGCATCCGAAGAAACAAGTATGGCCTCATCTCTTCCCCTTTCTTAGCTTCACCACCATCTGTTCCCCTTTCTTCTCTAGCCGCTTTGACTTGAGACCTTGTTTGGACAGCATTCAGTATTTCAACTGGCAGGAAATTATAGCCTAAATTTCCTTTTATTAGCTCAGCCGTTTTATTTCCAAGCAAATATCGACCGTGTTGATTTAAGTGATTTCCACAAACCGCTGCCTTAGTTTGCACCGTTCCAAAATTTCCGGAAATTTCCACGACAAGTTTGTTTCCAAAGGTAAACAAACTAATTCTGGGCTTAACGGTTGTTTTACCCAAACATTTTTACCAGAGAAAGAAGAAGGATTTATGTATTTTGCACATACTAAATCTATTGTCGCTCCCGTGTATCTCTAAGAATGTCTATCTCGTGACCATTCACAGAGCCCTTTGTTGTATATGAATTAAGAAAATACGGGTTTTCATTTCCTTCAATATTATTTACAGTTTCCGTCGTTTTGTTTTTTATTAATTTAGGGCAAACGGCTTTTATATGTCCGGGCATATTGCAATGATAACATCTTTGTATCACGCGTTTTTCAAAAGTTCTCTCTCTAGTACTCTCCGGAACAGAAGCTCCTAATCTGGGGGAAGCTTTCCCAAATCTATTTTCTTTTTCCTTGACCCCTGAGTATGTCAAAATTTTATCATTTCTGCCCCACCTATCCATGGGTTTCGAATTTACCTTTCGGACGTCGTCATAATTATCAAAGAGTTCTGCTATTTGAGTGGCTGATTTAAGGTTTGCCCAATTATCTAAAAAATGATCTTTCATACTAGCATTAGCGCGTTTTTTTAATTGATCTACCACCATTAGATCTTTAAGATCTTGAAAGGTATTTATTTCTAAGCCAATCAGCCAATCATCTAGATAATTCGTAATTTCAAAGTGAAATCCTTCCAGGTGCTATCGGATTTTTTCTGGTGTTGGACAAATTTTTGCCGAAAGACCTCCGGACTTAACTTGAATCTTTTAAGTAATAATTTCTTTACATAATTGTAATTTTCGGCTTGTTCCTCCGGTTCGCGAGCAATAAATTGCACGATCTCTAGGGGTAACAAACCCAATAATTGCCCCACCCACTCTTTCTTTTCTATTGACGCCCTTTTAGCCTGAAATTTTCTCTCACTTTATGTATCTCATTAGGTTTATGACATAAAAACTTAAAATTTTAAACATCATCATAGGCAATTAATAGTAAACAAACAAGTTATTGGGTTGTCTATTCTTTAAAATTAAGTAAATCTACTAGAAAACAACCAACTGCATGACATAGAAACTAGAAAGCAAACTGCATTACATTTGTAGGTTGTCTACAAAATTTTTCATAGTATTTTTGAGAAATTGTATATGGTATGGATCCAGCTTATATAAATGGAATATCCTAAGAATTTTGAAATTTCAGATCTTAAATCTATACAATCAACTTTCTGAATTTACATAAAACAAATTAGAATACTTATATCATGCAACTTATAGAAATAAACTTTGAATAAAAAAACAAATAAATATATAAAATAGCAATGTGCAATGTATATATTTTTTGTAAAATATCTCGATACACTTTTTTCATGTCCTAAACACACAATAAACTTTTGTACAACATTTGTTTATCATAACTGAAAAATTACATATTAAATACTAAAAATTATTATATTTATATATTTATTTTTAAACCACCCTTATTTTCATTTTTTACATTATTTGATTTTTTACATTAATTTTTATTAATAAATCTTTACATTGCATGTACTTATAACTACATCAAAATAAAATTTTGACAAAGGAATATTTTTTGAATTTCACACTAATTACAAAATTCCTACAATCTGTTCCTCTAAAATATACAAAGCATTATCTTCTGTTTTAATGGGAATAACCTTGAACATACCAACATTTAATGCATACCTATTTCTACCAGTTATTGTATGTATAGTGTTAAATATACTTCAGTTAATCCAAACTTAAAATTATTTGGAGTCAAGTATTGACATGATATTTCGTTATCACTGATTATGCATCTAATGTATCCTTTTATACATAATTATAATTGTACTTAAAAAATTGAAGATGAAACAACATTAGGAAAAAAAAATTCAGAATTCTTGCTCTGAAGTTTAATGTTTGAAAATATATTAACTTGAAATATAAAATAAATTATATATATATATATACACTGCTGGACAATTGCTAAGGACGGATAACACTATCATCCATAGCAACCACAAAATGAAAGGAAGCAAAATGTGGAAAATTAGAATAAGTGCGGGATATTACTAAGAAGAAGTATGAGTATGCAAATTTTTTTTCCACGTCTGTTCATCACGTGATAGCGTTCATAAGAGCTTTAAAGGTTTTGATGCGTGTGGACAGTTGTTGTTTCAAGTCAAAGTTTTACAGGAAAGATTTAATAGACGAACTTAAAATTTTTGGCATGTCTTCCCGACATCACATAGATGATTTTATGCGTGTCCGAATTATTGGAAAGATCGAAGAAGGGCGAAAAATAACAGATGTTGCTAGGGAGTTCGACATCGCTCACAGCGTTGTTTCACGACTGTGGAAGTCATTTAAAACTACTGGAATGTGTAGTAGACAGCACGGGGGAGGTCGTGTTAGAAGTACGACGCGTGCAGAAGACAGATATATCGTCCTATCAGCAAAAGGGAACAGGCGCACCACAGCTCAGCAGGTGGCAAATCAGTTTCTTGCTGCCTCAGGAAAGCAGATCTCCCGAAAAACTGTTGTCAGACGTTTGAGGGGAGGAGGACTATACGCACGCAGACCGGTTGTGTGTGTCCCATTGACCAGACATCACCGTACTTCCCGTTTGCAATGGTGTCGTGAGCATCACAATTGGACTGAACAGGACTGGGCATGCGTACTATTCTCAGATGAGAGTAGGTTCAGTCTATCATCGGATTGTAGACGCCAACTGATCTGGCGCGAGAGTGGTACTGCTTATCGTCCAGAAAATATCCAGGAAAAGGACCGATATCCGACATGCAGTATCATGGTGTGGGCCGGCATCATGATCAATGACCGAACGCGCCTACATGTCGTTGCGAATGGGACTATGACGGGCCAACGATACATTGATGAAGTTCTACTTCCTCATGTTCGTCTTTTCTGCGGTGCTGTCGGTGATAAATTTGTTTTTATGGACGACAACGCAACATGTCATCGAACACTCGCTGTTCAGGATTGTCTAGACAGCGAGGGTATTCAACGTCTCGTATGGCCAGCGCGTTCTCCAGATCTAAAAACCATTGAAAATGTGTGGGATGCTTTGGGGAGGCAAGTTGCTGGTCGAAACTATCCTCCAACAAACATGAACACCCTCATCCGTGCACTCACAGAGAAATGGGATAAATTGCCCCAACAGCTGCTGGATAATGTTGTGCAAAGTATGGTACGACTTGTGGAATGTTGCATCACACTCCACGGTGGACATATCCCGTACTGATACCTTTCTTTAATGTGCCTGCTGACTTTTAGATGCATTGTTCCATTTCTCCGTACGCAGATCAAATGAACATTTTTTTTTCTTTCAGATGTTTCACAGCTTTTGTACTTTCCAGAACAATAAATATTCTTTATTCTAATGTCTGAACAGTGTGGCAACTATATTTTGTCCTACTAGGCCTCATGTCTCGCTTAATGTTATGCTACATAGCAATTTGTGATCCGTCCTTAGCAATTGTCCAGCAGTGTATATATATATATATACTACAAAGTTTGTCTAAGAAATGCTAAATCAGTACTCATAACATTTCAAAATTTGGAACGTATGTATTAAACTGCCAACTAATTTCGCCAAGCAAAAAGACATCACGAATTTAAAAAAAAATATATCACTATAACTACAGTGTTCAAGCATGATCAGGAACAGTTTCCAGTGTTGGTTGTATATCGCATTAGGCGGGTTTACGATTTAAAGAAATTAGTCGATATTATAATATACAAGTTTTCCAAATGTGCCCTTTCAACATACGTCACACAAAAACATCAGTGATTTTGGACAATTAACACATTAAAAATAATTTTGAAAAAAATTTCTGAAGCTACCTTTTTTTTGCTGAATTTAGCATGAATATAGATTATTGCAAACAGCAATTTGTCAAGTTATTCCTTTAAGAGTAAATAGAGAATTGAAAAAGGTTACATTAAAATTTCGAATATTTCTACTGCATTTAGAAAGTAAACATCCTAAAGAATCAAAAATGTATATATGCAAAATCATATTTCTTTTCATGATCTTGATTACCGATGAATATTATAGAACCGATCTAAGTACACTTCTTGGCTCAATATTTGTAACTAACTCAATATAACAAATTTATTCTGAACTTAAATTTATAAGCAGGATAATATCATTACAAATGAGCCCTTTAGACTTAAATACTTATGTAAAAATTAAAATCCAGTGTATTCTTTAGCTTAACTTATTCTTATTCTTAACTTAGATGTTGTGCGATGTCGCAGACACACACTCCTACAAAATGTTCTTTTATTTGTATTAAATTACAATAATAATGCTTAGCTCAGTCGAATAATTTCATCTATCTTTATGAAGCAATTGAACGTATTGGGGGTAAATCTTAAAACTGTGGAGAATGATAATTAGGTAAGATTTGAAGAGTTGTTGTGCCACTACCTCATGTTGGTCGAGCTGAAGATCACGCTCAATATTATGTTTTCCTGTAAATTCCGAAGGTAGTACGGGTGGAGAAGTCAATGAATCGAATTTGAAATGATTACCACAACATTTGGAATAAATAACTTTCACTAAGATAATCAGTAGAATTGTCTGCGCGCTGTGTGTAGGCACGACAAGCTAAAGGGTAAGAATCAAATTGTACTTTTCTTAATGAGATGTAACTCCTTGGTTAAGATACAAGAATCTTCCATAATCTTATATCGTAAACAAGATTGCGGAAGGTTTTATTCTGTGCGAGCTATGATTGACACGAATTAATGAGGCATTATTTATTATTTTCTATAACCATCTATTGTTGCATAGAATTATCTACTTCGTTGCTTATTTTTACATTATTCAGTTGTGACGTTCATTTACGGTAGGGTGCTGTTCTAGTTTAAAGTGGCAGGTTGCTCGCAGGGATGTTTTAAAACTCTTTGAAGCCCTGGGCCCATAGAAGATTTTTTGAGGCCCTGGTACCTCATGCAAAAGTAAATATTACACTAAGCATAATTGTTTTACTCTAAAAATAATTTGTAAACATAATTTATCGAAGTAGTGAATGTATAGTAAATGTATTCGTAAAGTTTATGTGACAACTACTTTGACTCTTTATATCTGAGTGCTAAGGCATTGATTTAAGTTACGCGTTTCAAATTCGTTCCTTAAAAATTTATTTGACAAGCATTATATTTTAAAATTTTTATTACCAAAAAACGATAAGAATTGAAATAAATATAAAATTATAACTGGGATCTTCTTTTATTACTGTGAGAGACTTTTTTAACTATTTGCTAACACTGTAAAAAGAAAGACCTTTCGTTAATATTAAAATAAAATTTTTAACATGATCAGGTTTTTGTTCTTCTATTTCAACTCAAAGTTGAAAATCACAATTCCAGAGTTCATCAGAATTTAAGCTTTCAATCCCCGTATTCGATTTTAAATATATTTCCTCTTCGTTCTTTTCTTAGCACTTACAAATTACTCTACGCTGCGAAACATTTTTTTTTTACAAATCTCCAGAATAAATTAACTTTCCTTTTTTGAGCTCTAATGAGGGATGGAAGAGCGGGCCTACTGACCGCACACTCAGAAAGGGAAAATATCCAACCCCGGGATATGTTCATTCAGTTACGATTTCACTCTCGTTAAGTCAAAAAACCTGTTTGAATATGCTTTCGCCTACATTTTAAAAAAGCTGCTCATTAAGCAAAAGGAAGCAGTTATGTTCTTTTGAAGCTCAACACAAAACAGGAGGTAAGTGGGTGTTAGAATAATCTCGCAAGGTTATTTATTATAAATGATCAATTCAATACATTTTTTGTGTTGCAAATACTTTTGGTTGAATTATTTGCAAGTATTGCGTACAGGAATAGGATATTACTATAGGACATTGACGGTGAACCTATTACCCGTGGGTCAGACACTGACACACGCAAGCTTTTTAACTGAGCCACAATTGCTAGGCAACCACTTAATTTGTTTACACGAGTTTATTTAAACTTTCTGATTTGTGTGGATTATTTATATTCTCTTTGTATTTTTTCAAGCACTGCATTGACATAAAAGCAATTCAAATGATGTCTATAACCTTCAGTTTGATCATTATAGCTTCAAAGTAACACAAATGACAACGAATGTATATGAAAGTATGTAGTATTTGAAATAAAGCAAAAGTGTTTACAAAATATCAAATAAAGTGTATAATTTTACTCGCATTTTGTTTGCTGAAAAAAATTCCCCAAACCAAAGCAAATAACCATGTTTAAAGCACTTTCTTCGGATGAAATGCGCTTTTATAATGTTATGTTCAGTAATTTTTGTAGAAAGAGACTTCCATAGCACCTTATTGTCACCTCTCTGTTTCACCTTGTGAGGTGCCAATAGGCGTCATGTATATGTCTGTTATTCTCGATGCTAGAGCAATTTTTGTCTAGCAATTTAAGGCACCTGCACCAGTCAACACCAGTGTTAAACTTACATTTCGAAGGCATTTAAAAGTAATGTGTATTGATATGTATGTATATTATATATAGGTATGTTAATACAAAATCTCTTCTCAAATTATTGAATTCTAAACATAAATATTTTTAATTGTAGCCATGTACTATGTTGGCGGTTAAAAAAATTATAAACAAGCCATTTAAATTCCAGGCCATATGAAGCTGAATAGTTTGATAAATATGTTAGGATTGAGAGAGAGAGAGAGAAAGGAATACAATGGTTACATGTATAATTTGTAAAGAAAAATTGACTTCACGTACATATAATGTAAAAAGTCAATTTGAAACGTTGCATTCCAATCTCGGCATGTCAACAGATGAAGAAAAAAAAAACCGTATTTTTTACAAAAGAAAAAAAAAAAGGAATTTTTCTCAAAGCAGTGTTTAAAAAAGTTCTTTGGTTTCAAAAAATAACATAACAGATTAAAGATCGAGTAATAGAATTGAAAAAAATTTTTTTTTTCGCAAGTACATAACGACTTGAATTATGCAGAAATATATTCAATTGCTTCAGATGAGAGTAATGATGTAAACACAATGAGTAGTTTTTGCTTGGTATAAATATGGAAACATAAGGAAAGAGGAGTTAATAAAACTAATAACATTGGAAGGAAAGTGGTCTTGATATTTCTATAGAATTTGATATTGTATTTAAAGAGATGGATAGTGACTTTCAGAAAAAGAAGTTTCTGTAACAACAGACGGTGCACCTAGTATGGTAGGGAAAAAATAGTATTTATTAAGTATCTTATGCAAAATATTTCACATTCTCTGATTGAATTTTATTGTATAATACACCAGCAAGTTTTATGTGCGAAGCATAGTTTAAAAACATTTTCCAGTGTACTGTCCGTTGTAATAAAAAAAATCAACTTTATAAACACAAGAGCTCTTTATAAACGCCAATTTGTACAATTCTTAGAAGAAATTGAATACGAATATTCAGGAATTTTGACATAAAACAACGTGCGATGGCTTGTTTTCGATCAAGTTCTTAATAGCTTTGTAACGTTATTAGAAGAAATTAAGATCTTTTTAGTTGAAAAAGACAATAGTTTTGATGAATTATCCAATATGCATTGGTTAAATGATTTAATGTTTTTATGCAACATCACTCAGAATTTTAATGAATTGAATTAAAAAAACTTCAAGGACATGCATGGAGTATATTTCTTAACGATGTTTGAAAATATTAAAATATTTATGATGAAACTTGACATCTTTATTAAGGATTTGGAAATGAAAATCATAAAATATTTTCCTCTCTCTCTCTCTCAGTTACAAAACTTCCATTGATATTCAAGAAAAGGCAATTAAAAAATATTTAATGATCATGCAAGAAATAAAACAAGCTTTTGAAGAGAGATTAAACCAATTTAAAAGTTTGGAAAATAAATTTCACTTTATTTTATATCCATACAAAACAGAATTTGAAACAATGGAGTTAACCGAATTTATGTGGCTAGGCATCGATAATTTAGCAAGGGAATTAGTTATTCGAAGCAGTGTAGTGTGGAAAACAAAATTTGAAGATTTGATTTCTGAAGTAGAAGGAAAATTGCATGAAAAAAGTGCAGCTAATATTGATCCCACAGTAAAAATTGAAAATATTATATTAAACTTATTGGATTATTTACCAAATAATTTTATGTCAATGAAGAAACTAGTTAATGTTCTTTTAACGATGTTTGGATCCTCATATTCATGTGAAAAATTGTTTTCTTCAAAGAATTTTGTAAAATATTCTAAAATAGAAATAGACTTGACTGAGAATTAACTGCGAAATGTGTTAAACTAATGAATACGAAATATGGACCTAATATTAAAAAAACTATCTGAAAATAATCAGCAACAGATTTATCATTAAATACTTTATAATCAATTTTGCTATATATATATATATATATATATATATATATATATATATATATGTGTGTATAATGTAAGTAATTTCCGACCTTTGTTCATTCAAACACTTATTGATATTTACAACAAACAAGAATTTTTAACCCCACGAAAAATTTTTAAATCGTCAAACCACACCAATTTTTACTCGTTAAGCCAGTTGAATTTTATAGATATTTAGTTTTAAAAATACTCAGTTAAAAATTTTTAAACTTAATTCGGATGGAAATGGGCATTAGTGACCCACGAGCTAGTACTAAAAAAATATGAACAAAATCTGACCCATGTCTCAAAAAGGTTCGCCGTCCCTGCTATGGGATATGTATTGAAATAGCATATTACTACATATTTTAAATCAATGCTTCTACAACTTCCAATATTTGCGACTCAACATTCAATCATAATTTTCATCGCACCCTCCCCCCCTGAATACAATAACAATGTATTGAATTCAATTATACTATACTTTGATGCTAAAGCTAGAATACGACTTAAACCTCTTCAGTGCAACCGGCGTGTATAAACGTCTCACTCAGCCACAGCATTATTTTCCCCTGACGTATATATATACACTGGTGTGCAAAAATTAAGGACGAAACGGTTTTTTCAATATAACTTTGTACAAAAGCTTTCCAAATCAACACCTTTAATACCGTAAGATCCCCAATACGTAAGGACATGTGTAATGTAAGCAACACTTACTAAAAGAGAAATCAGAGGGATAAAAAGAAGCTTTATTGAAAAAGTAGCATGGAGCGCAATGCAACTGAAGGCCGAAACATCCCTGTGATGGGTGTCCAGCAAGAAACATCCGGTCTTTAGTAGGGGATATGATCTCCCCTGACTGCTAGGCAGGTTTCACAGCGTCTGCCCATGCTGAGAATGAGGGTGTCAATGAGTTGTTGAGGCATTGCTGCCCATTCGTCTTGCAGCGCCAATCGAAGCTCCCGAATCATTACTGGTGGTAAGGTACGAGCTGCCAAGCGTCTGCCTAGAAAATCCCATACATGCTCGATGGGATTGAAATCAGGAGATCGTGCAGTCCAATCCATACGTTCAATATCCTCACTCTCTAAGAGCTGTTCGGCAGCTACTGTGCGATGACATGGTGCATTGTCGTCCATGAAAAGGAACTGCAGACCCATAGCGCCTCTAAAAAGACGCACATATGGAAGAAGAATCTCGTTACAATAACGGGTCCCGTTGACTGAACCTGCGTCGAAGATGTGAAGGTCTGTACGACTACCAAGCATGATGCCTCCCCAAACGAGAACACCGCGACCTCCATACCTGTCCCTTTCAATGATGTTCGAGAGATGATTGCGGCTTCCCCGCTCTCTATAGATGAGTATGCGATGAGAATCGCCACTCAAACTGAATCTGCTCTCATCTGTAAAGAGTACTCGTCCCCATTCATTGTCTCTCCAATTCCGGTGTTCCTGGCACCACAGAGAACCCCTTCTCCGATGGGCTGGCGTTAAAGGTACACACCGTACAGGGCGTCGTGCAAACAGACCACCACCTTGCAGTCTTCTGGCCACGGTAAAACGCGATATCGGTCGTCCAGTCACCTGTGTCGTGTGTCTAGCGATTTCTCCCGCTGTCTGCCGCCTGTTTTTTCTGCCCTGTAAGACAATGTACCGGTCATTTGCGGGTGTGGTTCCTCTTGGACGACCACTACTGAACCCTCGGATAGCTGTTCCTGTAGTTTGAAATTGTCTCCAAAGTCGTGAAACGATGCTGTGAGCAATTTCGAACTCTGCAGCAACACTTGTCACACTGCGGCCTTCCTCCAACTTCCCAATCATTCGACCTCAGGTAAAAGCATCCAAATGTCGTCTAACAGATTGATTATTCACCATTTCTCGCTGAGGCAGCAACTCGGTGTGATTTTAACTGCTATACGGCGTGCAATCTCTTTGCCAGAAATACTGATCTTACACCGACAACATGCTTTATACTACTCAGACACTCCCCCATTACGTCTACCTGCATATCTGCGCAGGTGGCCGCGGTAGCCGAGTGGTATAGGTATCGGACTGTGGCTTGCTTTGTCACAGGTTCGAGCCCAGTACCACTAAAGACCCGCCGTGTAGGGCAGCGATGCACGTAAAATCTGTCGAGAGCTGAAACGTCCTCCCGTTGGTGTGGTGTGGTAGTTAGAAGAGGGGGGTGCCAGCTCAGGTGTCGTCCACGTCACTTGACCATGGTTCAAAATTACGTGGTCCGTCGCCAAAAGCCCTCGTGTAGCTGAACAGTGCGACGTTAATACTCAATCAATCAATCAATCAAAGCATATGCTACCGTACATCACCTTACTTAATCTCCTGATTGGGGTCTTTCTGTCCGCTCTGTCTCTTCGTTCAGCTGATATGCTAATTTTTCGACTTCGTCCTTAATTTTTGCACACCAGTGTATATCCGAAGTACGATCTTTTCTGTGTACATAAAATTATTCCGAAGGCTTTGGAATGCAGTAAAATGACCTTGACAGTGTGTCCGGCGGCATTGGGGGCAAATTGCGTCACTTTGAATGGGCAGTTAAGGGATTAATCATAAACCGAAAAAAATATCAAGATAAGTGTTAACTTTTGTTCATAATTTTATATATGACGAGATCATGGCGTTATTGGTAATTATTAAACTTGTTCTTAGTATCGTTAAATTAATTATCAAATATACATTGTGTAATATTGATACATTTATGAGTGTATCGTATCAGTGTAAATGTGTATTTTATTTTTTATTATGTCAGAATGTATTTTGTTTATTTACAATAAATTAATATATTTTTTAAAAATAATCTTTTGTCTTAGACTTTTCAATATGCTCGCAGTAGTTAAAATATACCGGTTCTGGAACAGTGGAGCCGGTGGCGTCAGGAGGTTGAGGCGCATGCAAACAAAAGAGGGTAGAAGTCCCCCCTCCCCCCGGATCTGAACCGGGAAGATGGTTTGTGATTGATAAGGGTTTTGGGGCTCTGTACTGATAAGAAATACACGCTTTTAGCGATAACGAGTTATATTCTGATATAGTTTTAATTAAATGATTATGATTTTTTTAATTACGTCATTGGAAGCAAATTTTAATTGGGATAAAGGGTCAAATTTTTCTGTACATATGATTATTTTTACATAATTCCGTATATAAATCTATTTCTGAAAATCATGATATACGTGTTGAATGATTATTTGTTATATTTCAAATTTGATGCTTTGTGCTTGTGATTTCTGAAACAGAGGATTGAAAATTAGGCAAACGAAAGGGAGTGGAAATCCCCCCCGGGTCTGAACCGGGAAGATGGTACCCCCTCCGCTCTGATAAGGGTTTCGGGGCTCTGTAAATGGGTGTTAGAAATGCATGTTTTTAGAGATAACAAGTTATATTCTTATATGGTTTAAACTAAATGGGAAGAATTCTGATTTTTTTTTAAGTATGTCATTGGAAGCAAATTTTAATTAGGATAAAGGGTCAAACTTTTCTGTACATATAAATATTTGTATATAATTCTGATAAAGTCTATTTCTGAAAATTATGATATACGTGTTGAATTATTGTTTATTACATTTCAAATTTGATACTTTGTGCATAAATAAAATATATTTTTCATTGATTTTGCATGTATTTTTTTTATAATTCTGAGATAACTTAAAAAATACTATGCTTATATAAAGTAAAAGTTCTGCATATGTTTTTTCGTTTGCAAAGTAGTTTCCTTACATGAAACATCCCTTTCCTATGATAATATAAGTAGACCTTGTAATTCTGGTAAAACTTTCTTTGTTAGACGAATCTTAGAAATAAAATTAATTCATTCTTTTCCTCCCAAAATTATTTGGTGTTATGGAATTTATCCAAAATTGTTTGATAAGATGTCTGACATAGAATTTCATGAAGGCATGCTTTTCGATGTAGAAGATATTACTAATGCTTTCGTAATAATAGATGACTTAATGAATGAAGTAGGAGATGACAAAAAACTTTCAAACTTGTTCACGAAAGGAAGCCATCATAGAGATATTTCCGTAATATTTATTTTACAAAATATTTTTTGCAATGAAAAACAAATTATAGGAATATTTTTTTAAATACTTCCTACCTAAGTGGTTTTAAAAATGTTAGAGACAAACAATAGATCTCTTGTCTAGCAAGACAAATGTATTCATCTCAATCGAAATTTATGATTGGAAAACTATACGAAATACAAATGCTGCAAATTTGACTATCCACTTTGTGAGAGATAGAAAAATAAAACATTTCGTTCGAATCATTTAATGAATTTTTCAAAAGAAAAAAAATTTTCATAGAGTTTTGTTACGAATAAATATCTCAGAACAAAAACATTGTATGCAAAACCTTTGTCATGGATAGAATATTAAGTGTGGTTTGTGTTCTTCAACATTTGTTTTTAATTTTTAGTCTGTTTCCCTTCTTGTTCCTTACACTTAAATATATTAATATGAGTAAAGTAATTAAAAAAGTTGAAAAAATATTGAAAAAGATGAAAAATATTGAAATATTTAGAATATTAATGGTGGACTTGAGTATTTAAGTTAAGAGCACACAATATAGTGATAAAATTTCTTTTTTTCATATTAATCTTAAAATAATAATAACTTTATAAATTTAAATATATGGTAAACTTATAAAAAAATTCAAAGCAAAATCTTATTCATCTTATAATAATAATAATACAAACACAAAATATGAGAACAATATTGTATTTATTCACCTTCTAAAATTTATTCTTACATTATATCTTTTCTTAAAATATTGATACAATCTGAAATCCTTCTGTTTGCTACGAATAAATTCTTATAAAATATAATTCATTGAAAAGCCTTTACTGATTTTCAACAAGAAAAATATAAAATAATGACCACATAGAAATAAGGAATATCCCTTGGTTAATCCATTTCTCAATAAATAAAGTCCTTCAGATCTCAACAATTTTCCTTTTATAAAACAATGTGCTAACAGAAAACTTAATTTAATCTTATATTTTTTAAAATGTATTATATGAGAAGCATTGAAATAAGTAACAGCATTCAATATGAATAATAAATACATTCGACAGGTATATGCATAAAATGAAGAGGAAAAATTTACATTCTTAAACATGAAAGAATAAGATATATACAGAAATCAATATTTATAAAAGAAACTATTTAATTAAATTCTCATTTATATAAAATATTAGCTTTCATTTATATGGAAGTTACCGAAAGCTAAAGTTGTAATATCATCTTCAAGAATATATCCTATCGAAGGGGCAAAGTGATTTTTTTTTTACTTTTTACAGAATGTATTTGATGTATAGAACTGTTAATGGGTTTAAACTCTTCACGACTTCTATACTTATTTATGAGGCAATTTTTATAGTCTTCATGAGAAATTTTACTTTTTAAAATAGATCTATGTATCTCTTTTGCTGTATTTTTTTCTAAAGTTAATGTTTTTATGCTGTACATTTTTGCATTGAGACCTACGAACTCAGTTGCTACCATACCATTTAACTCATCTGTCATTTTTCCGAGAACATTATTAGTTAAAGGATTATAAAGAAAATGATTTGGAAACAAATATATGGGTCATTTCAATAAAAAAGAAGTAAGTTTTCTTTGAATAGATACAAGGTCGTTATTAATTATTTTATAAGCATGAAATGCTGGAGATGCTATGAGTTTCTTAGCTCTTTTCTCTCTATTCACTAGATAAATCTTAACTTTTTGCGAAAATTTTTCATTGTTTTACCAAATACGGCATTGTTTAAAAGTTTAAAGAGATCTTTTTCAAAATTGTTGTTTGCTCGTTTTCGATGTTCAGTATTAAAATCTATATAATTTTTTAACCGAGGACTTTGTTTGAATTTTAGAAATTGATGTATTTTTTTTAATTTTTAAACCTAATTGTACATATAACTTCAAATTTCTATAATGAAGAACATATTTAGTTTTATTTCTTAAGTTAGGAGCCAATTTTTCCACAGACTTCGATTCTAAAATACTGAATTTTTTAGCAATATTTTTAGTATAGGAGGAACATTCAGAGACACTTCAACTTTTTCTGGAGCTAATGGATAGCAGTTATGCAAATCTTGCAATTAATCTGGATATTCTAACTTAAAATATACAACTTATATCCGAATCGTCTGGTACATCCATGAAGTTAACGTATTCATCAGTCCAGGAAAAGTCGTGTGTAGACAAATTTTGCGACATTGCTCAACCATATAGATTGTTTGCATCTAAATATATAATGTAACTACTAGGTAGGCTTGAATCATAGGTTGATAAATACACATTGTTAGCCTTAGCGTAGCGATGACCAATCATCGCAACACCTACGCGAATTCCTTTTTCGATGAATAAAGGCATGTCTATATCAGTTAAAAGCTCCAATCGTACTTTTGTCATTTTATAAGACATGCTTGCCATACCAAACCAGGAATCGTATATGTATTACATGGATCAATTTTGTAGTAATTTTGGCATAGAGTTCTAAAGTTTTCAAATATGTCTGAAAATAATATGTCTACGGTTACACACAAATCACGATAATCTCCCAATGTGTGCATTTGAAACATGTTCCATCTATGGTGAGCATATTCGTAGTCTTCTCTGGATACATTTTTATTTGTTAGTCTTGAAAAAAGCTGATTGAGGAGGGAGCTGCGTTTCATAAAATTTAGAAAAGGAAACAAAATATTCATATGGATAGCAACCCTTTCTTGTTATAAATTGTGCATTACTTGCAAAATACCTATCCCAAAGATGAAATTTACAAGGCTTTAAAGTTGGGCAAGTTTCTCTAGAGAAGTATTTAAAAATTGAAAAGAGTCAATGAAACGTAATGACCTCAGAGTATAAAAAAAAAAAAAAAAAACTTTTCACTATGTCGGGAATGCATTGAAAAAAGAAATCAAAACTTTTAGTTGATTTTTTAAAATCAAAATTCAATTTAATTATGTCAAATGATCCAAATGAAGCACGAGGAAGTACGGAACAACGCTTGAAGGAGTTTTTTTTGTTGTTGTAAAAATTGAAATAACATTTTGAATCTGAAGGACTTATAACCTATTTCAGCTACCATAAACCTATTGTTTTCTTCTTAGAATACAATTAATTCCCAAATATGATTGTATATTTCGCACAAAAACATTACTTTATGAGTACAGAGATATGAATAAATAATTTTATAGGGCGATACTAACATCTCCTGGTTTTTTATTCACTTAACGTTAGAAGTGATAACTTCAAATTTTGTAATGTTATTTCAGAGGTTAGTTAAGTGAATAAAAAACCAGGAGATGTTAGTATCGCCCTATAAAATTATTTATTCATATCTCTGTACTCATAAAGTAATGTTTTTGTGCGAAATATACAATCATATTTGGGAATTAATTGTATTCTAAGAAGAAAACAATAGGTTTATGGTAGCTGAAATAGGTTATAAGTCCTTCAGATTCAAAATGTTATTTCAATTTTTACAACAACAACAAAAAAAACTCCTTCAAGCGTTGTTCCGTACTTCCTCGTGCTTCATTTGGATCATTTGACATAATTAAATTGAATTTTGATTTTAAAAAATCAACTAAAAGTTTTGATTTCTTTTTTCAATGCATTCCCGACATAGTGAAAAGTTTTTTTTTTTTTTTTTATACTCTGAGGTCATTACGTTTCATTGACTCTTTTCAATTTTTAAATACTTCTCTAGAGAAACTTGCCCAACTTTAAAGCCTTGTAAATTTCATCTTTGGGATAGGTATTTTGCAAGTAATGCACAATTTATAACAAGAAAGGGTTGCTATCCATATGAATATTTTGTTTCCTTTTCTAAATTTTATGAAACGCAGCTCCCTCCTCAATCAGCTTTTTTCAAGTCTAACAAATAAAAATGTATCCAGAGAAGACTACGAATATGCTCACCATAGATGGAACATGTTTCAAATGCACACATTGGGAGATTATCGTGATTTGTGTGTAACCGTAGATATATTATTTTCAGACATATTTGAAAACTTTAGAACTCTATGCCAAAATTACTACAAAATTGATCCATGTAATACATATACGATTCCTGGTTTGGTATGGCAAGCATGTCTTATAAAATGACAAAAGTACGATTGGAGCTTTTAACTGATATAGACATGCCTTTATTCATCGAAAAAGGAATTCGCGTAGGTGTTGCGATGATTGGTCATCGCTACGCTAAGGCTAACAATGTGTATTTATCAACCTATGATTCAAGCCTACCTAGTAGTTACATTATATATTTAGATGCAAACAATCTATATGGTTGAGCAATGTCGCAAAATTTGTCTACACACGACTTTTCCTGGACTGATGAATACGTTAACTTCATGGATGTACCAGACGATTCGGATATAAGTTGTATATTTTAAGTTAGAATATCCAGATTAATTGCAAGATTTGCATAACTGCTATCCATTAGCTCCAGAAAAGTTGAAGTGTCTCTGAATGTTCCTCCTATACTAAAAATATTGCTAAAAATTCAGTATTTTAGAATCGAAGTCTGTGGAAAAATTGGCTCCTAACTTAAGAAATAAAACTAAATATGTTCTTCATTATAGAAATTTGAAGTTATATGTACAATTAGGTTTAAAAATTAAAAAAAATACATCAATTTCTAAAATTCAAACAAAGTCCTCGGTTAAAAAATTATATAGATTTTAATACTGAACATCGAAAACGAGCAAACAACAATTTTGAAAAAGATCTCTTTAAACTTTTAAACAATGCCGTATTTGGTAAAACAATGAAAAATTTTCGCAAAAAGTTAAGATTTATCTAGTGAATAGAGAGAAAAGAGCTAAGAAACTCATAGCATCTCCAGCATTTCATGCTTATAAAATAATTAATAACGACCTTGTATCTATTCAAAGAAAACTTACTTTTTTTTTTTTTTATTGAAATGACCCATATATTTGTTTCCAAATCATTTTCTTTATAATCCTTTAACTAATAATGTTCTCGGAAAAATGACAGATGAGTTAAATGGTATGGTAGAGCAACTGAGTTCGTAGGTCTCAATGCAAAAATGTACAGCATAAAAACATTAACTTTAGAAAAATACAGCAAAAGAGATACATAGATCTATTTTAAAAAGTAAAATTTCTCATGAAGACTATAAAAATTGCCTCATAAATAAGTATAGAAGTCGTGTGAAGAGTTTAAACCCATTAACAGTTCTATACATCAAATACATTCTGTAAAAAGTAAAAAAAAAATCACTTTGCCCCTTCGATAGGATATATTCTTGAAGATGATATTACAACTTTAGCTTTCGGTAACTGCCATATAAATGAAAGCTAATATTTTATATAAATGAGAATTTAATTAAATAGTTTCTTTTATAAATATTGATTTCTGTATATATCTTATTCTTTCATGTTTAAGAATGTAAATTTTTCCTCTTCATTTTATGCATATACCTGTCGAATGTATTTATTATTCATATTGAATGCTGTTACTTATTTCAATGCTTCTCATACAATACATTTTAAAAAATATAAGATTAAATTAAGTTTTCTGTTAGCACATTGTTTTATAAAAGGAAAATTGTTGAGATCTGAAGGACTTTATTTATTGAGAAATGGATTAACCAAGGGATATTCCTTATTTCTATGTGGTCATTATTTTACATTTTTCTTGTTGAAAATCAGTAAAGGCTTTTCAATGAATTATATTTTATATGAATTTATTCGTAGCAAACAGAAGGATTTCAGATTGTATCAATATTTTAAGAAAAGATATAATGTAAGAATAAATTTTAGAAGGTGAATAAATACAATATTGTTCTCATATTTTGTGTTTGTATTATTATTATTATAAGATGAATAAGATTTTGCTTTGAATTTTTTTATAAGTTTACCATATATTTAAATTTATAAAGTTATTATTATTTTAAGATTAATATGAAAAAAAGAAATTTTATCACTATATTGTGTGCTCTTAACTTAAATACTCAAGTCCACCATTAATATTCTAAATATTTCAATATTTTTCATCTTTTTCAATATTTTTCAACTTTTTTTTCAATATTTTTTCAACTTTTTTAATTACTTTACTCATATTAATATATTTAAGTGTAAGGAACAAGAAGGGAAACAGACTAAAAATTAAAAACAAATGTTGAAGAACACAAACCACACTTAATATTCTATCCATGACAAAGGTTTTGCATACAATGTTTTTGTTCTGAGATATTTATTTGTAACAAAACTCTATGAAAATTTTTTTTCTTTTGAAAAATTCATTAAATGATTCGAACGAAAGGTTTTATTTTTCTATCTCTCACAAAGTGGATAGTCAAATTTGCAGCATTTGTATTTCGTATAGTTTTCCAATCATAAATTTCGATTGAGATGGATACATTTGTCTTACTAGACAAGAGATCTATTGTTTGTCTCTAACATTTTTAAAACAACTTAGGTAGGAAGTATTTAAAAAAATATTCCCCTATAATTTGTTTTTCATTGCAAAAAATATTTTGTAAAATAAATATTACGGAATTATCTCTATGATGGTTTCCTTACGTGAACAAGTTTGAAAGTTTTTTTGTCATCTCCTACTTCATTCATTAAGTCATCTATTATTACGAAAACATTAGTAATATCTTCTACATCGAAAAGCATGCCTTCATGAAATTCTATGTCAGACATCTTATCAAACAATTTTGGATAAATTCCATAACACCAAATAATTTTGGGAGGAAAAGAATTAATTAATTTTATTTCTAAGATTCGTCTAACAAAGAAAGCTTTACCAGAATTACAAGGTCTGCTTATATTATCATAGGAAAGGGATGTTTCATGTAAGGAAACTACTTTGCAAACGAAAAAAACACATGCAGAACTTTTACTTTATATAAGCATAGTATTTTTTAAGTTATCTCAGAATTATAAAAAAAATACATGCAAAATCAATGAAAAATATATTTTATTTATACACAAAGTATCAAATTTGAAATGTAATAAACAATAATTCAACACGTATATCATAATTTTCAGAAATAGACTTTATCAGAATTATATATAAATATTTATATGTACAGAAAAGTTTGACCCTTTATCCTAATTAAAATTTGCTTCCAATGACATACTTAAAAAAAAAATCAGAATTCTTCCCATTTAGTTAAAACTATATAAGAATATAACTTGTTATCTCTAAAAACATGCATTTCTAACACCCATTTACAGAGCCCCGAAACCCTTATCAGAGCGGAGGGGGTACCATCCTGCCGGTTCAGACCCGGGGGTGGGATTTCCACTCCCTTTCGTTTGCCTAATTTTCAATCCTCTGTTTCAGAAATCACAAGCACAAAGCATCAAATTTGAAATATAACAAATAATCATTCAACACGTATATCATGATTTTCAGAAATAGTTTTATATACGGAATTATGTAAAAATAATCATATGTACAGAAAAATTTGACCCTTTATCCCAATTAAAATTTGCTTCCAATGACGTAATTAAAAAAATCCTAATCATTTAATTAAAACTATATCAGAATATAACTCGTTATCGCTAAAAGCGTGTATTTCTGATCAGTACAGAGCCCTGAAACCCTTATCAATCACAAACCATCTTCCGGGTTCAGATCCGGGGGGGGACTTCTACCCTCTTTTGTTTGCATGCGCCTCAACCTCCTGGCGCCACCGGCTCCACTGTTCCAGAACCGGTATATTTTAACTACTGCTCGCGCCCCCCCTTGTAGAATTTTCATACCCCCAAGGGGGCACGCCTCACAGTTTGAGAAACGTTGTTTTAGATACACATATTACAAATATGAACTTATTTATAAATCAGTATTTTGGGGCAAGCATACATTTTTATTCTTAAGGGGACTTCGCTTGAAAACAGGATTTTGAAAAAGCGTATAAAAAGGAATAATTTTTTTCTTCTAATAATATTCTTAAAACAATTTCATATGTATATTTTGATTCAACTGACACTAAATATCAAGAAAAATTATCCATTTATGAGCTTTTTTAAAATCACGACTTCGATCCTAGTCACTTTAAAGTTATTGAAATGAAATGATATTGGTCAAAAATGAGAATATATATAAGTATTCAATTTTATGTGTTAACTGTTCTTTACTGCGCATCAAAAAGTAATTGTAGGAGAATGATTGTTATTTACCGCAAAAATATTACCTTTAATTAAATTAAATTACTAGTTATCTCAAAAATGATTTTTATGTGTATCGAAGAATTGCTTCTTGGAATACATTTACCTAGGACTTTTTTTTTCTATTTCTTTTATATAAATTATATTTTTTGTTGCACAAATTTGAATAATTTGAGAAAATATTCATTATAAATTAAGAGTTTCCCTTTGAGATACTAATAATAAAATTACATTTAAATTATACTTTAGTCTTTGTAAAACATAATAAATCAGTATCTAGCGATAAATAATATTTCCAATAATTTATATTCCAATAATATATATTAAGCTGTAAATAGTTCCTCCGTAGTCAAGCATGTGTAGATGATTTAGTATGTGTTACATTCAATTCATAAATTTAATTTAAATGCAGATATTTTATTTGTCTATTACTGAGCATTTCTAAGGAAAAAATTGAGTCTTTTTATATTTAAATTACAGGTTAGTTATTGTGCTTATACTGTTTCATCCGAAGTTTCTAATCATTTGAAAAAGAAAGGTCAGTGTAAGTGTCCATTGACGTCACACTACCCTTTTGAATTCTGAACCACGGCCTCTGTGTGAGCCGGCTCTACACTCTTCAAATTTTCACACCGCGCCACATCGAGGAGTTGAAGCTTCAACGGATTGAATGTTTTTTCCCTAATGAGGCTGCGTATTGGTATTTAACCTTTGCGGACCTAGTACATTCCCCAGGAGCTGGTATCATTTTTTAGCGCGGTACCATATAGGCGATACTAACTACCGCAAGTAATTTTGGCGCCCAATTTCCTCTCAACAGGGAGGCATCTGAACTCTGACGATGCGAACCTCGCCTTAGATTTAATTTTGCCGAGAGCACCCGAGCCAAACAGAGGATCTAGGGATTTTTTACGTGCTGTATAATCATACGACATGGCCGTTGTCGATTTTCTGCGTCACGAAAATCCACCAACTTGGGCCGGGTTCGAACCCGCAACCTTAGATGCAGAAGGCCAGCGACAAACCAATCACGCTACCTCACTCCTCGTCTACATGGCGGGTCTTTAATGGCACCAGGGCTGGAGCCAGTGATTCAATAACGTCGGCCACAGGTTAATGACTAGGACCACTAGCCTATAGTGGTCAAAAAAAGAGGGGGAAGGACACAGAAATTCTTAAACACAATTTAATGTTTTTAATTTGATTTTTCCCTAAGTGAAAATACTTGGTCATTATTTTGATTTTTCACTAGATTAAAAATTGGGGTTCAATATATATATTTATTTCAATTATAACTTATATATATAAATCTCTTTCAACAGAGGGAAATACTTGCAAATAATTCTAGTGATCGCCGAAATATGAATGTGATTTTAATATTTTTTCCGTCGTATATAATTTAAATGTTTTATTGTAATAAACATTTTGTAATACTTTATTTCTCAACCAAAATTTTTAAAAGAATGAATTTAATTAAAAAAATATTCTACTGCGACCTGAAACCTTTCAGTACGCCTTACATCAAATTCTAATACTCTTCGTATTACTTCAAAAATCATTTAATAACTAATGTAATAAATAAATAATCGTCCATCAAAGACATCGAGCTTCATTTCTGGTTTGCTTTGCTTTCAAGTAACGAACTAAAATAACTTTAATTAATTTGTTTCTCAGCTTTCTTAAGATTTTGTACTGTTTCATATTATTCAATAAAAATTAATTCATTAAAATTTTAATTGTTTAACGATTTAAGTTTTTTAATGAAATATTTATTGCTGAATATTTTTTGTTATACCTTACAAAATTTAAACAAATGTCGATTATTTTGGGATGTTACATATAATATTCTTTATACTGCGGCATTCCAAAATGATGGTTTCAATTTATTAATGGGTCGTTCCGCTTAGAATCACTAATTGAGGTATTGTATTGATTCATCAGATTATGCATATTGCATGAATTCTCTGAAAATCATATTAAATTGAATCTCTTTTTTTTAAATGAAGGTTATATTGGAAGTGAAGCGGAGTGGCTGAGTGGAAGTGTATTTTGCTTCGCCACCACAGGTCCGAGGTTCAAACCCCAAGCTGGTCAAGGTCGACTCAGCCTTTCATCCTTTCAGTAGGTCGATAAATAAACACCAAGCTTGCTTGAGAACTTAACACTGGGGGCTCGTGTCAGACTGACTGACCACTTGACGGGAACATTTGATCCGCCCCTGAGGGTCCAAGGTCACATATATTGGGCACAGTAGGCCTTTGCCCTCATGGGCTGTTGCGCCAATGAGTTAAGTTATATTAGAGGCAAGAATCATTTGGGTTAGGTGGCGTTAAATTATTGGTAGCAACATGGAAGCGTTGCCTTTGTTTATCAAGAAAGAACATGTTTAATTCTCAAAATCTATCCTGAACCAAAAGCACGAGGTTTAACTTTAGGCTATAAGAAATCTTTAACATTATATACCGTAAAACCTGTTTTTGTGCGGTAGATAGGAACCGAATAAAAAGAAACCACACAAAAAATATGCGAAAATATTTAATGAATTCTTACAAATAACAGACAAATTCGTCCACATACCACCATGCGGTCCTTCTCTGTCTTATAAAAAGAGTTGCACTTAGAAAATATGCCAATTACTTACGAACTTTATGAGTAAGTACTTCAATAACAAAATAAATAATTAAATTCCACATGCAAACATTTTAAAATTCTTATTGCATATATGGAGAAATTTTCAAAATGCTGATACATAATTCACTACTACTCATCCTAATCCAACGCGCGCATCTTCCTGTGATGAATTTGTTCAAAATCGCTTTCGTCTTTTCAAGGTATAAATTCAATTGATTTATATTTTAGCACCATAAAGTAAGGGATAAGTAACGGCAGGGTAGGCGGGTCAGTTGCTTGTGAACGACATAATAACTAGATGTGCATGATCGAAGTTCTTCTTGGAATTTCAAACTTCTTTCGGAATTGGTATGTATTTTAAGAAAATGCTTTCCCGATTTGTTGGAAAGCAGGATCCCTGCACATATTTTATTCACACTCAGAGAATCTGGTTCTCTTCTTGACCTTCTTCATAATCTATCAAGTTATGGATAATATCGCTGTTGAAAATTTCGTCTTCAATTAAGTGCATGCTTCTAGTACGTTGAGAGAAAGCAATTGAACTTGCATTGTCGAGAGACTGTCTATAACCAATGGACTTTCGGTTTCCACAAGGGACTGGGATAGAAAAATCTCCCTCTGCCCTCTATCTTGTTCTGAAGTGTGCCTGGTGTTGAGATCTTTGAAACCAATGAACAGAACGTCTCGAAGTGTATGTACGTGCATTGATAGAAAACATAACAATGACGCCAAAGCCGTTGAAATTTAAAAAAAAAGAATCACACAAAATAAATGGCACACAAATAAAATAGCATAAAAAAGGACTGCATAAAAACAGGTTCTACCGTACTTTTTCTCTAAATAAATAAAAAAAAGTGTGTGTGCTTAAGACCGCACGATAAAAGTGATAACTTCAAATTTTGTAATGTTATTTCAGGAATTAGTTCGGTGAATAAAAACAAGAGGATGTTAGAATTGTCGTATAAAATTATTTATTCATATTTCTGTATTCATAAAGTAATATTTTTGTGTGCGAAATATACAATCATATTTGTGAATTAATTGTACTCTGAGCAGGAAACAATAAGTTTTATGGTAGCTGAAATAGATTATAATTAATTAAGATTCAAAATTTTATTTAAATGTCTATAAAAAAAACTTCGTCAAGCGTTGTTCCGTACTTCCTCGTGCTTTCATTTAAATCATTTGACATAATTAAATTGAATTTTGATTTAAAAAAAATCAACTAAAGGTTTTGATTTGTCTTTTGAGAAATCTACTTTAAAATTCCCACTTAAAATCATAGGTAATTTGCTCAGAAGACCCAATCCGGCATTGTGAATTTTGGTTGTACTTAAACAATATTCAATTCTATCCATGAATTAATTTAAGCAAAGGGATAGTAACATAGGTAGTTGATTGGGAAGAGAGGAATCTGGGTCTTATTAAAAAGGGACTTAATCAGAAGATTTATATCACATAATCTCTCGCTTATACCAGCTCTCATGTCATTGTATGGCTATTTTGTACAAATATATCCGTTGCTGCTGTAAGGAAAGTCTTAATTACATTTTGTTTTCTTGTATTTAAATTATTTAATGTAACTTTTTCTTAATACCAGTATACTTAATTTTGTTATATTAAATTTTAATTGTTTTAATTTTCTTTTTTCGACACAAATTATATTTAAGTAACGTGATTACTATAACTATTTGTCCATTGATATTCTGATTTGCTTACACTTGCTGGTAGCGTAAGATTCAAAGAGGGAGATAATTTAGTACGATTATATTTATTAACACATCTGCAGAGAGAGCTAGTATTTACAAAATTGGCAGATAGAAACTATAAGGTTTTTGGACAGGAGAAACGGCGGATCAATCGAGTCTTATCCAAGGTTTTTTACCCGTTATTCTGGGAAATCAAAATAATTCTATGCTTTTTATATTCCCGGGAAGGAAACTTCATGTTCCAGAGCTACACGAAACTAAAATAATCTGAGGTAGCTAGTTTTGATTATGGATTTCGACCACCGACATAAATTTAATTAACCACACTTTTACGTCCACTATTGACCCCAATTGCGATGGAAAGGGAAACCCCAACCCCAGCAAAAGGGTAAAAGTGTAATAAATAAAGTGTCACGCCCGCGTAGGGCCGAGGAAATTTTTGCCGCACATCGCTTCGTTAATGAAAATTATTCAATTTTTAAAAGAACTTCATTTCATCGTCTGCGAATGCGTCCAATCTAATATCTTGATTTATTTGTCTTGAGATAACGTAAGTACTAATACTTAAATCATTTATTTTATTGGCGACTTAATTTTTTTTTCAGATACTTATTTTCATTGCAAACTATTTAATTGAATCAGCAGTTTGAAGAAGAAAATAAACCACCTCAACTGTTTAAGGAAGAATTTTTTTTTCTTTTTAAAAAAAAAAATCTCATAACATTTTTATATTATTTACTATTCTTCTTAACCGAACTTGTGCGTGAAATTATTCCATTAATATTTACCTATTTTTATGTCACAAAAACATAGAAATATCATAAAAAGAAATCAATTAACCAAATAAAGCAAGAATATACACTGCTAATCACCGTAAATGCAACACTCTGAAGAAAGCATGCAAATAACAGGAAATTTACAACATGCATTAGCGCAAATGATTAGAATTTCAGCGCAGACACACATCACACGCGCCTGTGGCGTCACCACAAAGGGCTATTTAAGGCTTGGAGATTTCGACGATTTCAAGTTCGACAATTGTGTTTTTCTTGTAGTTTTTTCAAAAAACGATCAGTTATGTCTCGTAGAAAACAGCGATCAGCTTTTGATCAAGTATCCGAGTTCGACAGAGGAAGGATAGTGGTCTATATATATAGAGAGAGAGATTGTGGATTATTGGACCGACGTGGTTGATCGCATCCATCTCAGTGCACCACTTCACGTGAGGATAGGCAAGTGCGTATGGCAGTGACGGATTTCTCAGTCACATCACGAGCCATAGCACAGCACATTCAGTCTGTAACGCATCATTCAGTGTCTGCGCGTACCATTTGACGCCGTTTACAGCAGAGTGGTCTGTCCGCAAGACGTCCATTGCTTGGTCTACCCTTGACTCAGAACCACAGACATCTTCGCCGCCAATGATGCCATGAAAGAAGGATGTGGGTGGCAGAATGAAATGAAGTTGTCTTTATTGACGAGTCACGCATCTGTCTGCAACACCACGATGGTCGGATTCAAGACTGGAGACACCATGGAGAGAGGATGCTGAACAGCAGCGTTATGCATCGCCACAATGGTCCTGCATCGAGTATTATGGTATGGGCCAGTATTGAATATCACCCTCGCACTCCTCTAGTACGCATTGCCGGTACTTTAAGCAGCCAACGCTACCTCTCCGAGGGGTTGGAGCCAGTTGTCCTTCCTTACCTTCTGAGCTTGGCCCTTTATCAAGTCTAGAACGGTTATATAATTAGCTTGGCCCACTTCAAACAGAAGATCCTTTGCATTTTGCATAGGGCATGCGTCTGCAATAGTGAAACTATTCAAATGTCTGTAGTCAACACATAGTCTGATACTTCCGTTCTTTTTGGATACACAAACAATTGGATGTGTCCATTCACTTTCACTCGGTTCGATGAGCTTGAGGTGCAGTAACTCATTGAACTGACGATCGACTTCTTGCTGCAAAGCAATAGGTATGCGGTAAGGATGCATCTTTTTGGGAGTGAAATCCGGTTTCAGTTTCAAATTATGTTCCTTTACTTTTGCTAAGCCAGGAAGTGAACTAAAGAAACTGGAGAATTTTTTGAGTAATCAATAATTCCAGTCGCTGAACATCTTCTAATTCTTGGCAATCACTGCTTATGTGATCTGTAACATCCCCCATAAATGTTACAGCCATATCTATTGGAGCATAATGAAGGTCCCCGAAATCTGAGTCTTGATCGAAGATCAACCCAACTTGTCCCACTATTGCTATGTACGGACGTAATTTGTTGAAGTGTAACTCTCTTATGCCCCCATCATCTAAATCAACTTTAGCGGAATACGATCTATTATTTCAATTATCTCGTAGCTGGACCTATCCATGTTTTCATCAATTTATGAGTAGAAGATGGAAGTAGTACCAGAACTTTATCTCCTACTTTGAATTGCTTTTCCCTGGATCGTAAGTTATAGTATGACGCGTAATTATTTTGAGTCGCTTCCGCCGTCTCAGCTGCTATTTCATGAGCCTTTCTTAGCTTTTCTATTAAGTCTTCCAGATACTTTTCCACTGAACGGGAGACAGTAGTTGGGATGTTTCTTTCTCCTACCCACACTTCTTTGAGAAGAGATATGGGTCCCGAAGGCAAACGTCCATATACTAATTGGAATGGCGACATGCCTGTTGTACTATGGGGTACTTCCCTATATGCGAATAACAAGAAAGGAAGATGGAGATCCCAATCGGACCCACATGTTCTTGAACATTCTTACTTAACATGTCCTTCAACGTGCGGTTCCCCCTTTCCACGGCGCCCATACTTTCAGGATGCCCTGGAGTGGAAAAACGTGGTGAAACCCCCATAACACTCAGAAACGCTTCAGAAAGTTTTGAGGTGAAATTAGTTCCTTGGTCAGAACAGATCATTTTCGGGAAACCCCCCTGTTTGTGAGAAAATTTTCAGAAGGACGTTGCACACACAGCACACACACACGTAGTCTTGGCGCTTATTTCCTTGACAGGTATGGCCTCTGCCCATCTCGTGCATAAATCAACTGCGCAAATAATAAAATGATGGAGGTTCCAACGACCCAATACAGTCCACACTCCATACATCAAAGTGTATTTCGGGTCTGACCAATGGTTGTATTGGAACCCAATCTCTGTAAGTGATGGGCTTCCGAAGCTGACAGATCTTACAACTTTCACAACATCGTTTGACATCTTGTTTTATTGTCGGCCAATAAAATGAGTACTTTATTCTTTGCCTAGTTTTCTGCTCCCCCAGATGTCCACCAAGAGAGACGTCATGCGCCATTTTGAGTACTTCTTCTCTTTTACATTGTGGTAGTACTACCTGATCGATGTTCTCTCCACAAATATATTCCGAGTATGTCAATATTCCATTATGTATTTTTACTGAGTTCTTTTGTTTTTCTGCAAGACTCCAGAGTTTCTTTAATGTGTCATCTTCCCTTTGCATTTTATTGAATGTACTACGCGTTTCCCTCCGAAAGTTGTTCTTCCTCATTTGTTTTGCTCAAAGACTGTATGTAAATTTCCGAGGGGTACGTTTCTCGGGTCATTTCTTGGCTGGAAATTGATTTTGGATCGTCTGCAGCAATACCTTCGACTGCCCTTGAAGATATATAGGAAATTGCGGGGTTATGAATAAACTGCACGCGCGCGCGTTTTCTAACAGCACTTCATAAGCAGATTGTCGACGCTCTGTCCCTCGACGACATCTGCTCTTGCCACGGATATCTGGGCACCTGTGTCGATGACAGCCTTCAGAATTTCATTCCCACACTTAATGCGGACAAACTTTAACTCGTCTATTTTTTCGTCCTCCTTGGTAAGGGAAAATACAGGAATCGCAACCATAGCCGTTAAAATTGCAGAGGATTGTTCTTGAAAACGTTCATTGGTCTCCACAGCATTGATCTGGCGATTAGGAAAGGTTTTCTTATGACTTTCAGCATGACACACCCTCGTGGTATGCCCAACTCTTCCACACGAATAGCAAGTAGGTTTAAATGTTGGCTGTTTAGGTTCTTGTTTGAAAGGCAATTTATACCTTTTACTCAGAACATCATTTTTAATTATTGGATGTTCTTTTTTAATATTAGATCGTGAATTTGACGTATTGCTAAGGGACATTTCAGGTTGGTTCGTTTTCTTGACACTCGACAGAACATTTTCGTAGCCATCCAATTTGTCTGCCAATACAGATGGTTCATAAAATTTGGCCCGTTCATCCACGAAATGCTCTCTTATCTCCCCCGGCACGCATTTTTTGAGCTGATCAGTTATTATTAAATCCTTCAATGATGTGAAATCCCTTACTTTCATTCCATCGAGCCATTCTTCGAAGTAACTCGTAATTTCGAACACAAGATCTAGCAGGTATGCGCTGATGTTTCATGAATTTTTGCCTGAAGGTGTCTGGGCTCATCTTAACCCTTTTTAATAACACTCCTTTTATGTAGTCATAGTTGTCAAATTTATCTTCTGACTCTCTGGCTATTAGCTGAGTAATATCGGGTGGCATGCGTGCCAAAAGAGCCGATACCCAATTCGTTTTCTATACTCCAATACGTTTCACTTGTCTCTCAAACAGGGTAAGGAAAAGAACGATATCTCTATCCCTTATGTCGAAATTCGGAATGATTTAATTAAATCCCTAACACTTGTTTTAAGCGGGCTTAAATTTTCAGAATCGAATCGCGATCTTTCGATTTCCAAACGCATTTTCTCTAACTCGAATTCGCGTTGTTGCTGCTCGATTGCGTACTGCCTGGCGATTTTTTCCTCACTTTCCCTTTCAAAGCGTTCCTGTAAAATAACAGATAACTGAGATCTAACGAACTTTTCTTCGTACTCTTTGCTACTGATTATGATATTCTTTAAATCTATATTCGTCATTTTATCTGATACCTTCTGACCTAGCTCCTCAGCCAACAAGACTAAATCTTGCTTTTTAGCTTTCCACAAAAATGCCATTTGAAGAATTTTTTCCTCTTAAAATATACTCAAACTAACCAATAATCGGACGAAAAATAACACTAAAAGGAATTGCAAAAATTAAGTACCACACATATATCTTTCATTAAAACACACAGAGACAATGTCCGGTATGCTAACTCAATACTCAATGAATTAGGAAGAAATCAAAATAATAGTCATATATTTCACAATATACCAAGTGTACTTAAATACTCTAAAAATAAAAACTTAATATATTACTGATTACAATAATCACTTAAAATATTACTGATACACAAGAATCACTTGAAATATTACTGATACACAAGAATCACTTAAAATATTACTCATACGCAATAATCACTTAAAATATTACTGATATGCACAACTTAAAACTATTCCTGGCTGGAATAATAGAACACTACACAAATATATTCGGTAGTTTCTCCAATTTAACTGATAATATTTTTTCACATAAACTGAAAAAATACTATGCGTACATAAACACCAAATAATTTCATTGACATGAAATACGTATTATTCTTTAACATTGATTTTTCAATTCGCCCAACTGCTATTCACTGACGTGAATTTATTACTGTACATTACAAAATAAATAAATATCATAAAGAAAAAAAACATACAATCTTTCCTTAATTTATAGAACTGATGTTCTAAAACTTACTTTGGAATCCTAGAGAGCCCACACCCTTGGCGACAAACCGAAAAAAGCGCCAAGCCAGAACAAGATGGCGCCAAGCGTAGCCAACAATGGCAGCAAAAGAATATAGCGGAAAAGGTGGATGCGTAATGAAAATATATGTAAACAATACAGGAATTAAACATTTAAGATAAAAAATATAAAAACAGCACTTACTTTTCTTACTGCTGATCTTTTCCAAGTGGAGGGTACAGCGTAACAACAGATTTTAAAGCGAATGATCGTGTGAGCGCCGCCATATTTATTCTGCGAGGTAATGGTCAAACATACATTCAGCGTGGCTGGCACAATTTCGAAGAAAGCGTTTTATTGCCAGATCATTTATTTAGACATTCATCACTTGAGAAGCAATCAATCCTTCCTTCATACACATTCAATCAATTCTTTCTTACCTTTCGCATTCAACAAAGAAAAAATTCTAAAAGTATGATTCCGCAGCAGCCAGCCCGGAGCCCAAACAACAAAATGAAATCTTCGAAATGCGCGCCCACAATATACGAAAATGCTAGAAATAGTTAGGGTTGCCACATGCAGTGTTTAAAAAAGTAGGGTTACCAAGATGGCACAAATATCGCCAGCAAAGTAATTCGCGCCAAGGGTGTGGGCTCTCCTAGGAGTGAACCCTTACTTTCCATTTATATATGGAACAAGAATAATAAAATATATGCTGATGTATATAATAATTCAAAATTGAACTGGCATTCAAAATTTATAACTGCATGGATATGCAATAAAATAATATATACTGGAGAGAAGTGTAATGATTTTGAAGCTTTCCTTAATTTATAGAACTGATGTTCTAAAACTTACTTTCCATTTATATGGAAATAAGAATAATAAAATATATATTGATGTATATAATAGTTTCAAATTGAACTGGCGTTCAAAAATTTACATCTGCATGGATATGCAGAGCAAAAAAAAAAAAAAAAAACGTACACTGACGTATATACAAAAATAAAATCAAAATTCTCTCTTACTAAAATGGATGCTAAACAGTATAATTTTATGTAAATTTCTCTCGTCTTACATTACAGGAGTTGCAAGCAAAAACTCTCTTATCTTATTCATTTTCTTCGCGGAATCCAAAAAACTCGAAATTTCAGTTTGTAACGTTCTTCCTAATGTTTGCCACTATGATTGATCATTATCACCTGTGCGCCAAATGTTTGATTCTAATCAATGGTCACGGAAACAAATTACGAACATGGCATCTAAGGTATATCTATTAAGGTTTATTTTAAAGAAAAACATTTAAGGAAAACAGTTAGGTTAGCAAACACTCGATATGACTTCACCCGTCGTAACCAAAGACCGAATGGTGAAACTTCATAATTCCACATTCCAAAGGATGGGGGGAAACTACCCATCCCCTTTTAGCAGGGTTTAATGGACCTTTCCACACTCACACTGTTATAGTTTATAAGATTTTGTGATATATATTTACACTCTCCCCTAGTAAAGGGCAAAAAAACAAAGTTAAAAGAACATCTCTGTTTCTTCTTTTCAAAAAATTTCTACTGTCGGTATTAAAACCGGTATACCGGTATTGAGATTTAAAAATGAATACCGGTATTGATCTTTGGTCCAAAATTACAATCCCTATTTTCATAGCTCCCTTTTCGACAGTCATTTTTCTTGAAGCTACTCTGTTTTAATGCCTCCCATTAGATGTTAGAAAATTTTAACGCACAATTATTTTCTAATTACTTAAATAAAATTTTGGCTCTTTATGTTACAAATTCCACAGTTTATGAAGATTTTAAAGGTTAGATATTTATGCACATCTTTTTCAGAAAGAACTAATGTAAGAAAAATACATTACACTATTAATCAATTTGCTATCTTAATCTGTCAAACATAAAGTTGATGGGTTCAGTGTAGATGTGAGTAAGGTGGTATAATAGCCTTTGTCGCTCCATATCCCACAAAAATAATAACTGTAACTATGTGGGTAGATGAAATGCTAAATTTTGAAAATTTAGCATTTCATCTATATTATGAAACACAGGAATCGTTTTCTAAGAATATTCATTTCTAAAAGAAAAGGGTTTTTATTTTGATAATTACGACTGAAGCACAAGGTGGGATAGTGAAAAAATTTAGATCTGTCTGTATATATGTATTGATGTTGCATATGGAGTAAATACATATGGCTTTACTCATAACATTACTTTCAAAAGATTATTTGAGCCAAGTATTCACTTGTGCTTTTTTTTAACTTCTATATAATCGTCGTGATCAACCAGTGGTATCATTTTTTAAAAACTTATTTCAGAAAAAGATGAACAAATAAAACCACAAATTCTATGTCTAATATGGCAGAATGCTTGGAAATCTGTGAAAAAGGTTTTATTATAGAACAGTCATTTTTTTGTGTGTGCTTGGTGAAATTGACTGAGCATGGAAATTTTTTTTAAAAAATCAATGGTGCTAAAAGTCAGGGGAAATTATTAGGTGTTGCATAGTATGCAATAAGTGTAATATGTATATGCAGCTGTATTGATTCATCAATTAGATGGAATATGCGCAAGCAAATACGTTATTTATTAATTACGCTTAATTAAAAAAAATACTACTATATATAATGAATGTCTCTGAATTAATTTTGAATAATAGAGCCAAAATAAATAACAGACCCTCTCACTCGGCTACAGAAAGGATTAACTAAAACAGAAGAGTTTAGAATCAATAGATTTATAAAAATCTGACATACAATGTATGATGTGTAAGACAGGATTGTAAAATCAGCATCACCACAACTAGAAGCTTCTATGTTAACGCATGATAAATTAATTTCCTAATTGTTAATAAAAATACTACAACTGTGATAAACAGAGCACCAATTTACGATTTTTAATTTTTCAAATTCTAGCCCAAAAGAGAAAAATTATCTATTACTGGAGATTTATCTATTTCACATAATTTTAGGTAAATAAAGTATTATACACTTCTAGATGTTGTATTTTAATATATTAAAACTACTGTTATTTAGAATTTCGACTTGCGTCTTTTCAATACTGTCCTGATGTAATTCTAGAGAGTTCGTTTCTCCATGATTGCAACGCCTTTATTGTGAATAAATTGATAATTATTCCGGAAAAAAAATATATTTGTATATTTCTACTGTTTAAGAAACGATTTCCATAAAGTAAAAAAAAATAACAAAATATTTATTGTTAAACGGATTTAGTAAATTATTAATACCACTATTATAAACATAGACAATAGTTTATAGAAAAAACAATTTTTCCTTTTTTTAAGAAAGCTGTATCCAATGGTTCAACAATTTGGATTATTTAATTAAGTTCCTTTCACATAGGGAACGATTTAAAAAAAAAAAGTTAGATCCGGTTTTATTCGCAATGAGTAACCAAAACGTAGTATTTAGATTGGAAGGAACTAGCAACACACACAACTTAGTACGAGAAGTAATTCGTAAGCTTGTTCAAGTACAAGGGAGAATTGAATTTTCAACTCCGTAACGTTTTCAGACGACGTGATGAAGTTTTCTCCAACAAATACGTCATTCTCTACGAAAATCTGCTGCTGTATTGCTTGTACATTCACATGAAATATTTATACCTTTAGCCAGAGCGTTAACCTTTTTTCCACCACTTATTTTGATTTTCATATATCGGAACTGAAAGAAGCATTGAAAGAGAACTACAGCGTCACCTGTCGGAAGTTATTAAACTAAACCCGGGAACGAATATTTCAGCTCTACTGCTGGAAGAGTTTACTAAGGTCGCAGCGTCCTCATAGTAGCGTATGTAGCCCTCTAGCAGAGAAATGGTGTAAAAACATTTAGTCTTCGAATATACAATAAATTTGTAGAAAGTTGTTTCAACTGCTGGAAATTGCGTATGCATCTTATTTAAACGTGGTTGAACAATTTTGTATTTTCTTTCTTTAGACTTATGGAGATTTATTTAAAAATCGCAGGTAATGAACACAAGCATTTCATATTTTCTTGACTGTTCTCCATCCACTTTGTGTACAATATTTTTCACAAAACCTATTGCTTTTCTTTGACTCTTGTATTTGAGTGTCTCGCATACATTCCAAAACTGTTAAAATTGAGTCGACTGTTTTATATCTGCTATTACTCTCTTTTAAGATCGAGTTTTTAAAATAATTTCAGTCAAGAATAATTTTTTTCCCGCAAATATATTTCGTAAAACTCGTTTGTCCTTAAATAGTATATTGAAGAACAGCTTTTCACAATGGAAAGGAGCGCCATCTAGTAACAGAAAATATTTAGTGGGGAAAGATGTCTTGTAAGTTCGCATGCGAATTATCCAAAATTCAGAAATTTAGTGTGAATATTGGAAAATAAAAAATTATTTAATGAATTCTATTGTGAAAAATATTTAGGTAAAAATTGGACATTCGAGTAAAATATTAATGAGTATAATTAGGTACTGATTATATTTGGTAAAAAAAATAAAGATTAAAAGTAATTTTATTGAAATAATTAAATTTATTATAAAATTAAATGTAATAATAATTGGTTTTGAGACTAATGATTACTGCAGGAATTTTTCTTTTATCAAACAAGAGGCTGATTGAACTGTTTTGAATTTATTGCTATGGAGCAGAGATCCTGTATTTCTCTTTTAACCTACTAGCATTTCTCATGGCTCGCACTTGATATTGTCAGCTTTTATTCAAGGTTAGTATGGTGCAGTGACACACACAAGGGGGGAGTCCTGGGGATCCGGACCCTCCCCCAAGCCCATGATTTCCCCCCTCCCCCACACTGGTCTTCAAAATATGAACTACGAAGTATACTCAAGGGTTCCCCGGGTCACAGTAAAAAATCAAAAGATAAGACAATAAGATACTAAAATCGCTTTTACTCAATATCAATGAAAAGCAAGAGTATCTGAATTATATGAGAACAACCCTGTACCACGGGGAAGGGCGCGCGGGAAAGGAGCCGAACCAATCAGGGAAGCCGGAATGCGTGGCCAAAGATCGGCTGTTTTAGAAATGATCCTTTCAACCAAAGCGAGGTCGTCGGAACGGAGCTCAAAAGAAACGAAACAAAACAAAATAAAAAAGACAAGACGGGAGAAAAAATGGCATGGCATGGAAAAGAAAAGCACTACACTACAAAAAACGGTCGATTCAGAGTGCATGAATTAATCTAAGGAGCTAGAGGAAGGGGAAGGGATGAGCTGGCTATGGAGGCTTGAGGCAATTTCACCACTTTGTCGTTTTGTAAGCGTATTTTTGTTTGCTATTGATGTATGTTGTGACGTCTTCGATTGCGGTGAACCCCACCCTTCTATTCACGCCAAGTTTTATGACCCAGAACAGCTGGCTGAGCGACCAGTACACATGGCCGTGGGGTCATTGTTTATTGTTTGACATCGAAAAAGCGCCTATACTTAAACTGGCAGTCACAATGGTCAAAGGAGAGACCGCACCCATTGACAATAAGTGAAGTATGGACCCGTCCCTGGCGTTTAAAAGGGTTTTTTTAGGAGACGAGAGTAGAGCTCTGAAAAAAAGGAGACTTGTACGGTTGAGGATAGAGATTAGAGTCGAAAGAGAGGAGAGACCATGAACGCCGGTGGCGTTGGAAAACTGGAATCAATGGTTTAAAGGGATGAGAAAGTGCCCTTCGGAAAAAGGATTGAACTCCCGTGATATAGACTGACTGCAACGGCTTGGCATTAAGACTGCATTTTATTGCTTCATTTATAGCAATCTGAGGGGAACAAAAAAATTAATTCTTTTATTTTAAAACTAGGCTGTGACAAATTTTTGTTTGTTATCTACTCACGACGTTACAATGTGAAGAGCGTTTGCGCTGTGATTGATGGATTTGGATGGTTTTCTATTGTAGAAAAAAAAATTCCTAGATAATTTGTGCTGTAATCCCCAATAGGTTCAATTTTTAAATCATGGTGAAATACATTATTTCCAACATACCAAGGCACATTTGTAATAGTTCTTAAAATTTTATATTGGATGATTTTAACTTTTTTGAGAGTGGTAGATGCTGCGGCTCCCCAAACGTGTCGGCATACGTTAGAATTGGGTGATGAATTTTCTTGTAGAGTAAAACTTTGTTGTTTAGCGATAAAGAGGACCTCCTTCCAATCAGCGCAATGTTGAGATGGATTTTAACCCAGAATTTATCCCTAATGTGTTTGATTTGTTGCCTATATATAAGAGACGTATCGAGGAAAAGGCCTAAATAATGCACCACTTTGACCCACTCAGTATCTTCATCAAATAAAGATAGTATATTTGTGATTTTAGAGTGCCCGTGTTTTCTGAAAATGATTGTTTGTGTTTTGTGTACATTTATTTCTATCCTCCAGTCAGTGAGCCATATTCACTCCATGAGTAAGGATCGCAGCATCGTCTGCGAATAAGCAGATACTGACACTGGGATGATGGGGAAACTCATACGTGTAAATGTTATATAAGTAGGGCGAGAGACATAACCCCTGTGGACATCCTGCCTCTAGAAAGCCCTTGTTTGAGAAATCAAAGTTAACTTTGACTCTGTACGACTTGCCCTTAAGAAAACTATGAATAATTTTAATTAAGTAACTGGGGAATTTTAGTTGCATCATTTTATAGATGAGCCCATCATGACACACATCTTATGGAATGCTCTTTTGACATGAAGAAAGACCCCAAGTGTGAAGTATTTATGAGTATAACCTGCGTTAATAAGGTTAGCGACTTGAATTAACTGATGCACTGTTGAGTATTTGTTATGAAAACCACACTATTCCGCTGAACTACAGTTAATTTCATCGCAATGATTTTTAATCCTATTAAGCAAAATTTTTTCGAAAATTTTTGCCGTGGTACAGAGAAGGCTGATAGGACGATATTTTTTTTTTTAAATTGTCGTTTTGATTAGGTTTGGGAAGCATAATCATCTAGAGTGTCCGAAAGTAGAGATGTTTTAGACATGTGTTCATGATTTTTGTGAGGTGAGTGATGGCATTAAGTGGAAATTCGGAATATTATCCGGAACGGAAGCTTTTTTATTTCTCGATTTTTTATATTTTTTGTTTCCGTTGGGCTGGTGAGAAGAGGAATTGTGGTGTTAGAATTAGCGAGGAAGTTATCCACCTCTGACTCAACTAATTCGATGACTTAGTCATTGTATGTTTCGGTATTCTCTTGGAATGTTTCCTCTAGAGTGTTTTTGAATTCCTCGGCCTCTTCATCGTCCGAGTAAATAGTACCATTGCGACCAGACAGCGGCGGAATTTTTATAATTTTTTTTGTTACATTCCGTTGGATGTAGTAAAGTGAATTGTCTTCTGGGTTTAAGGTACATAAAAAACTATGCCAAGAGTTAGTGCTATAGATTGAAATGTTGTTTTTAATTTGTCTATTCAAGGAATTTACTTCACTTTTAAGTATACGATTCCTATTGAGTTGCCATTGTTTGCGAAATCTGTTTTTAATTTTAATTAGCTCCCTGATGTAGTGCGGAAGTCTAAGGTGTGAAGTGTTTATTGTTTTGGTAACTGTGGAAGAGGAAATCGCACTAGCGACAATGCCAGTAAAATTATTAATTGTAGAGTCAATATTGTTTGGATCTATTACAGGGTTACCAGGAAGGGTGTCATAAATAATTACTTGGAACTTAATCCAGTTAGTGGTTTTAAGAGTTTGCAGGATTTTAGGAAGAGAGCTATTCAGTGACAAGTTTATAATAACAGGGCTATGATCACTACTAGAAGCATTCACAGAGTTAATATCATGCAGTGTAATGTTTTTAGAAAAAACAATGTCAGTAACAGTATTGGCACCACGGGTGGGGGAGCAGTGGGTGTAATGACTTCGAGGGCGTGTGCGGAAGCCCAATTGTAAAGAGTATTTTCACTGTTGTTGGACCGCCCTAGTGAAAATAAGTAAAGGAAATTATAAATTTGTATGTAAAATGTATTAAGTTCGTATAGCCAATAGAATCTAAAGCTCATCCCATTCATTAAAAGTGGAAATTTTACATATGCCTAGCTTCGCCCTGCCATCCAATCAGCCAGCACCATCTCTCCAGCCAGCCAAACAGGAGGCTCCTTCTCCCCAGCCAAGTTCAGCCACTTTCAGAAGGACTCATTTACTTTTGAATTATGAGATGGAGGATCGCCTTGTGATCCATGTTATAACTAGGGTTTCTTTCCCGGGAAATCATAAGATTTCTGTACTTTTTCTATTCCCGGGAATTATACTTCGTTCCCGGGATTTCCCGGGAATCACACGAGGCTTCAATTATCTATGAGGTAGTTATTTTTGACTTGACTGTAGATTTCAACCTCGGACATCGTTAGCTGACCCTACTGTGACAATTTGCGATCATTCACCCCGAACTTCCAGAACGAAGGAATGTTCGTGGTGTAAGAGTGTAATATGAGAAAGAAAGATTAACGCTTTCGTTGGATTGGTGAGAATTTTTCCAGCTAGCTGTGGGTAGGAGTATCTGTCCAAATCAATTTCTATCTCTGTATCAAGCTTCGTTAACAAGAAGTATTTGGTTTTTTAAAGTAATCACATTTCGTAGCAAATTAGCACTGTCTGATCGAAGTTTCAAGATCTTGATTTATGTGGATAACGTAAGTACTAATACTTAAAACTATTATTTGTTTAATCTTTTTTCAAAAATTTTTTTCGGATACTTGTCTTTATTATGAGCTATTTAATTGAATGAGCAATTTGAAGAAGGGAATGAGCCCACAAACTGTTGCGGGGAGAATATTTTTATAAACAATCTCGCGATACATCTTATTTTTTTAAACCTAAATTTCGAGTGAGTTTCTTAATATTAGTTTATTTTTATGTAACTACAATATAACAATTCCATAAACAAGAAATCGGTTGTACAAATAAAATACCTTAAATACAAGAATTAAAACTTTTAACGCACATAATCGGCACTTCAGCAGCAAATGAGTTTTTATGTTTTTCTTAATATTTATCTCTTAGTAACACAACCTTAATAATTAATAATTGATTCACCTTAGACTGGTTAATTTTCAAACGCCTATGAGTCAGTAAAGGAAGGTTAATTTTAGTAATTATTTTTCAAATGTGAATTTTTTCCCCCTAGATTTTTAATGTATAAAATCTTGAATTGTAACATTGTTTCCATGCCAACACAATTTTTTTCTTTAGTGCAAAATAAATAAATAAATAAATAAATAAATAAAAAAATTTTTAAAAAAACTTTTAATTTGGGGAAAGATTTTTTCCTCTGTGTATATGATAAAGTTGAAAATGAAAAATCGAGACAGTAACAGCATCTGCAAAATAAAGATAGTGTGACATTTATTTATTATAAACTAAACAAATTCTTTTGTATTCGAATTTTTAATAATTTCTTTCTTCAGAATAATTATTTATTCCTTCGAAGTACTTTTTTCTGTAGATTTCGTTACAAACTGCCTTTTTAAATTACTTATCAAAACATCTAGGGAATTTCATTGAGTAAAAAGGCAGATTTTAAAATTTTTGTTTGCCTCACAAAATGATACAATTTTGCGGGGAGCATGGATGAAAATATATTTGATACACTATTTACTTTCTAAACCTTTATCAGGTTTATTGATAGTTATATTACATACACATTTTTAATACAAATTCAAACGTTTAAAAATCTGAAAATTAATCAGTCGAGGCTGAATTGAAAACTGAGGGAAAGAAACAGTCTTTCGAGAACAAAAACTGGAAGGCATATATTTATACTCCTATATTTGATTTGCTTCTTTAGATTTATAGTATTTTAGTATATATATATTATATATATATATATATATATATATATATATATATACACACATACAGTCGGACCTCTATTTAACGAAGTCGCTAAAACCAGAAGAAAAGTTCATTATGTGGAAAATTTGTGAAATAGCGATTCCTCTTTGAATATTTTTCTGTTCTAGGTTCCAGGAAAAAATTTGCAATATAGAAAGATTCTCAGGAAAAAATAAATATAGCAGTATAAGATGGATGCGCAATGAAAATATATGTAAACAATACAGAAATTTAACATTTAAGATAAAAAATATAACAACAGCACTTACTTTCTTATTGTTGATAAAGTGTAACAACTTTTTAAAAAATTCTGTAGTGAAAGAGCGCCGCCATAAATACTCAGCGAGGTAATGGTCGAACATGCCTTCTGCGTGGCTGGTGTGATTACGGAGAAAACGTTTTATTGCCGATTAACTTACTATTGGAAAACCACGAATTCTTTCTTATACTTCTGCAAACATGATGCGTATTCACACCTTTTTTTTTTCTACATCTCCATTCAAATCCATCCAAAACAACACTCTTTCGTTCATTTAATCCCATTTGTTCATTACATTTAGGACATTCATAACTTGAAGCAATTAATCCTTCTTTCATACACCATTCAATCAATTCTTTCTTGCCTCTAGCATTCAATAACGTAAAAAATTCTAACGTGTATTCACTTACAAGCGCAGCCATACTTTCAACCCGGTGCCCAACAACAAAATGAAATTTGAAATGCGCGCCCACAAATGACGAAAATTCTAGAAAAAGTTATTGCCATATGTTGTATTTAAAAAAGCAAGGTTACCATGACGGCGCAATTATCGCCAACCAAAGTAATTCGCGCCAAGGGTGGGGGCTCTCTAGGTGTGAACCGAAAGATTTGTAAAATGGTGGTCTGACTGCATATATATATATATTTAATAGAACGGAAACGAAAAATATTGTTTCAAGTTTTGCTCTGAACATAAAAATTATATTGTATTAATTAATTGTTCCGTTGATGTAACACATCCAAATATTTGAGATCTACTTATTTTTCTTACAATTTATATATTTCTTTCAGATATAAAAAATTAAACATAACCATTTGAAATATGTCTGTCTCAATTACGAAGTCCTTTGTTTGGCAGTATTTCGTAAAAAATAAAAATGAAGAAAGTGTAGAATGCATGAAATGTAGCAATATTTTGAAGTGTGTAGAGGTTGGTCTACAAGTGGTTTGCTTCGGCATTTACAAATTCAGCATAATATATCGAAAGCAACTCAATCCATTTCGTCAGGATCACAAAATACTGAAATTACTAAGAGAAAAATTGATAGTGATAATGATATCAGAATTACTTCTGAACAAAAGAAACCCTTATTATCACATTTTCTTAAAGAAAAAAAAAGAAACACTAGAGGAAATTGTAAGTAAACTTGTTTGTGTAGAAGGATTCACGGTAAATGCACAATAACAAAAAGTAACTTTATTAGGAAGTCCTTACATGATGAAGGTTATTCCTTTCCTCCAAACCCTAGTGATGTTATGAAGCTTGTATAATAAACAATATGTGATTAAAGCTCGGGTTACTAATGAAATTTCATCAAAATTAAACGCAGGACTTTGTTGTAGCTTGACGCTCGATGAGTTTAAATCGCTTAAAAATAGACGATATTTGAACATAAACGTTCAGTTCAATGAGGGTGAAATCTTTAATTTAGGAATGCTAAGAATTAGTGGTTACTTTTCAGCAGAAAATTCTGTTAAAGCGGTTGAGACTAAACTACAGGAATTCGGAATCCTAATAGAAAGTTGCGTGTGTTACTGATGGTGCTAGTATGATGGTTAAGATCGGAAAAATAATGAGCTAATGAGCTGTGAGTATCACCTGTGCTTTATAATAAACAAATAGATTTGGTAAAAAACACTGTTGAAGTAGAAGATAAATCGCATGAAGACAATGGTGAAAGTGAAGAGCTTGTTGAAGATTTAGACAAAGCATTAGATTTAGAATTTGAAAGCGGTGTAGGAACAGATGCTTTGTTTCATGTCACTTATGCAGACAAAAATACCATAACTAACATAAATTAAACTATAAAAAAGATTAAAAATGTAGTAAAATTATTCAGAAAGTCCCCTATAAAGAATGATATTTTACAAAAATATGTTAAAGAAGAGTTTGGCTGTGAAAAGATGGTTTATTTGGATACCAAAACACGCTGGAATAGTTTGTTGGCAATGCTTGAAAGATTTTTAGAAATAAAGTCAGCAATTTCAAAAGCATTAATTTTAAAGAACAAATGATGGTCAATGTAGAGTTTGAAATTGTGACTACAAGTGTAAAAGGCTTAAAGCCAGTAAAAATTGGCTTAGAAAAATTATGCAGTCGAAATGCAACTTTGCTAACTGCAGAAGGTGTATTTTCTTTCGTCATTGGAGAATTGAACGAACAAAATTCAGAATTTGCAAAAAATATGAAATATTCTCTAATCCAAAGAATTCATGAGAGACGCAACGTTAACTTAATAGGATTAATGCAATACCTGAATTTCGGGAGAAAATACGAAGCAGCTGCAGTTACTGCCGATATTTCGCGATTGCCTGGTAAAAATTGTTTGGTTAGACAAGCCCAAATGATAGGGACAAAGCTTTTCTGCGAAGAAGAGGAATCAATATCCAACTCTACACACTCAGAAGAAGAGAGCATAGAGATTTTGAAAGAAAAACCTCTGACATTAGACGAAAAATTACAGAAAGCAATTTACTCTTAAATAAAAGTTTTCTATTGTTCAACCAAAAAAAGTACCAGTTTCAACAAAATCATGAAACAAGAGATGCAATTGGTCGACTCGACTGAAAATCCATCACCAAACATTATAAAACTTTGTGATGCTTTAAAAACAATTCCTCCAACGTCAGTTGAAGCCGAGAAAGCATTTTCTGCTGCTGGATTGTTCGTTACAAAGCTTAGAACTAGGTTGAGGGATAAAAGTATTAATTGCTAATGCTTTTAGAAATCTTATTTTAAAAATGAATAATCAATTTATTGTATATTTTTTGTATTTTTTAGCTCATTATATAAATAAGAATTACTTTTGGAGTTTATAGGTATCCTTATTTTATATAACTATTCTTGATTTTATTTAAAAATAACTTGTTTTTTTAAATTTTTTTGAAATTTTGATGTATTCTCGGGAATTCCGGGAACGACAATTGCATTCCCGGGAATGGAAAAACCCGGGAAATCAGAAACCCTAGTTATAACGACATCAAAAGTATACCATACCATATTCAATACCATATTTATGCGTAATATACATAATATAAATGTACAGGGTGCCCCAGGTTCATAAGGAAAAATATAAGAGACAGGAGACATCATAAGAAGTCAGATTTGCAAAGCAACCAATATTGCAAACGTCTTCATTCGCCGCTAGGTGGTGATGTTCACAAGAGCATTTCAGTAAACAGACCTGCATTACTGCAGTCATTTGTGCTGTCATACCCCAAAGAGGACCGTGGAACGTTTTACAAACACCGAGTTTGCAGACATGCACCTGATTTACGGATTAACAGAAGGATATACAGGTCAACAGAAAGGTTTATTGTGAAAGGTACCCGCAGAAAGATGCAACGGACCGCTTGATATTTGATAACTTATATCACAATTTGGGTGAATATAGATCAAAACGGGTGCATAAGGAGGGCAGGCCACGGTATCGAACATATTTTGTTTTGGGCGCATTTAGCAAACTGTGTTGAATACCTTTTGAAGAATTGCGAATACGATGTTAGGAGTTGAAGTAACTCGAAATGCACAGGATCATTTACTCAGCCATAAACATTTTAATCCCATTCATAAAATGCATTTAAGTGAAGAATATTTATCTTAACTTATGTGGCTAAAAAAGTGAAATAAACGAAAGATATGTATTACGACTGCAATTTATTTTATTGACCTAGACCAGGGGTCGGCAACTTGCAGCTCGCGAGCCACATGTAACTCTTTGAATGTTAAACTGCAGCTCTTTAGTTCCGTACGGAAATATTATTTATTATTTTATCAAAAAAATCACTCTGAATTGATTAACAAGAATTAGGCACCGTTTCTATCTCTCAACTACTTTTACTCGCATTTTACCGCACCCATTCCCCGTGAAACGTGTCGTCACTGTCGTCAGTCCGTCGGAAGTTCTCGAATGACACCGTCGTCGGATGTTTCTATGTAGGTTTTAATTCGCTTTCGATGCAGGAAAATATAATAATAATAAACCGAAGTAAAGGTAGGTATCGTAATATAAGTATTATATTTTTAATATACATATTATGCCTATTTTTTTCCAAATAAGATACCTAACTACTTTTTTGAAGTCAATAAGCATTGTCAAAAAAGAAACAAAGTACTACTATTGAATTTTAAAGCGAAAGTGTTTTTATTAAAATATATATTTAATAAATTACCTATTTTATTATTTATCTAATTTATAGCTTTTAAAATGTAAACATCAGCATCTCAAAATAATAGTTATTAAGTGTAAGTACCTATAAATTGTTACTTAATAAACCTATTTTAGAACTCTGAGGATCAGAATAGTTAGGTATTTGCAGTTTTAGATTGTTTATATATTTGGAAGTATGTATTTTCATTGATTTCAGCATAGCTGGGCATTATAATTTTACTCGTAAACTAAATATCTAATATTTGCCAAACTTTAAGAAGAAAAAAAACTACCGTGCGCCGTGATAAACACATTCTGACAAGTCCCCTCGTGCTAGTCAGCGATAACCGCCCACGGAAGGCGGCCACAAATGCAACGAAACTATGCACTTATAGTCAATCAGTATGGGGGAGAGTGAGACAAACAGTATTTCGTGTCTAAAGTATTTATTTTAATAATTAAATTATTAGAGAATTATTTATTTTATTTAGGTAAGTATTTTTAATTGGGAAATATCGTTGTAAAATGTTTTTTGATAAATTGTATTTCATTATGCCCAGCTTCTCGTATGTATTTAGGTCGGTATACGTTGACATGGTAAATAATTGCAGAACTTGTTATCTGCTGTGTGTTTGTGTTTTGGATACCTGAATAAAAATTTTAAGGTTTCCGAATACGTGCGGAGAACTTTTTTTTAGTTTTCAAAAAATCCCTAATATTTTTACATTTTTAGTCTCACTTTTATACACAATAATAAAAAATACAGTTAGAAATAATATGTATTTATAAAAATTTACAAAAATCTAAATTTTTAAAGAAATTTTAATCAAATTTTGGAATTTTTTAAAATATTTTATATTTTCCATAAAATATTGCTGCAATACATTTTTGGAACACATTTCTAGAGAATGACCTACAAGTGTTAAATTACTTCTTTTGAATTAAAAGTTATAGCCAGTCGAGCTTGCGAACTAGGAAATTCATTCAAATTATTATAACTTTCAGAAAGAAATACAACTGTAAAACAACTAAAAATTGTTCATTTTCTTAGCTTGTAGGTCATTCTCTAGATAATACCATTAATAACATTTGTGTAAAATTTCATACAAGTATATTTAATAGTTTTTTAGATATCATGTTTGAAATATCATGAAATTTACAAAAAAATAGTTTTGAGAAAAATGCATTTAAATTTTATAAAAGCAATTTCAAAACAAAATATGTCATGTATATTACTAAAACTCTCCTGATTTATAATTAACACTTCCACTCTTTGGTAGTTTGTTAATTTTTTTCTTTCTTGCCACCCCCCCCCCTCTTTTTTGGTTTTAAAGAAAGGCAAAGAATGCTGTTTCGAGTCACCGACTCGAAAGATTTAACAAATCTCTCATCCCGAGTCTATAAGTCCCTGCATTTATGCCAAATGCTTTCAAAATACCTAACAAATGAATAAAAGCTTTTTTTAAAATAATGACGGCAATATATGGGTACCCCCCCAAAAAATGTTCTTAGCTCGATAAAAGTTTCTTTCAAAACGATTTGCCACAAACAGGCGTTAAATGATACATTTGTATTTGTGTCTTACTGTGGAGGTAATTTTATAATAAGTGCTTATCACACTGCTTTGTGTACACAGGATTAACAATATTTGAAAGTTTCACAGAAAGTCCTACCGGTGTCGTTTCCTCTTTGATAGTCACACCAGTTCTCAGCTCAAATCGGGCACGGTCCATACATGGGTTTCTCCCTGCTGGAACAGCAGTGAAAAAATGTCGCTATTGCAGCACTTAGCATAGCTTTGACGTGATTGGTGTTACTTTTAAAACTGTGTAGAATTTTATTAAACATAACATTGATAAGTTTTTCCTTCTCACCGAGGGTTTCTGGCCGTTTTTAAAAAATTTCTTTTCCGACTACTCAATCTTTCTTAGAAGTATCTTATGCAGTCATATTTGATGTCATTGTTAACACCATACACATCTTTAACAGAAAGGTTTCCTTGGAATCACCATCACAAAAGAAATACATATTTTTAAGATTTCGTAGTGCAAAAACATACGAGGATTTTGTACGCACCATGTTTGAAGTAGATCCCATATGATTGCAGGAACACGCATGTATGACTGGATTTATAGAATTCTAAAAAACTTTGATAACATTTCCAAATCTGGAATTTCCCATTGTCAATGTATAAAGTTTCTATAAAAACCACATTTAGCGATGAATGTCCATATGTCTTTGCCGTCAACGGTTATTCCACATTCTTCAATTGACATTTTGAAACATTTTGTAATGCTTTTCGCTTTTAAAGCAGTGTCGTTCATGGCATCTTTAGCGATTGGTGTAGCAGCACAGCCAAAACTTTCTTTCACAAAGTCTAAATGCTCCTTTTGTCATACAAGGCCAGTTCAGATTAGCACATAGCTTTTTCACAGACAAATGTCATCTTTCAATCACTCACCTTCCACAAATAAGTTCCAAATTATTTTGCAACTTTGCTTTTTTAGCTTTTCAGTAGCTGAAAAAAGGATGATAAAAGTTTACTCGGAGCATTTTTGAAGTCACATTAGAAGTCAGCCAAACATATAATCTTCATGCAGGTACAGATTGTTCTCAAAACAATTGGAGAAACACAAACTTGAAAACACACTTTCCAATTTAAATAAAATATTCTATTACCTCTTAATGTTCTACTAAAACATTCTTTGTTCTGTGAAAATACCATTACTTATTCCACTTTTCGTTCATTACAAGTTTGAGTACATCTAGTGAAGAACACTACAAGTCAACACTTCCACTGTTTTTTGAAGGTCACCAGGTAGTTGCGTTTTCAAGAGGTTAATTTAATTCGTTTTTTAACCCTTATAAGCAGATAATATCAAACGCAGAATGTTCAGAAACAATTAACGATTAAAAGTTGTACAATTAAAGCAAAAATGTTCAGGTTTTTGAAGAAATTTGCAAGCAACATTCGTAAGATTCAAATCAAACCAAAACATGAGGTAAGAAGAAACAGATGTTGCCGATCGTAAAAGTCCAATTAAAAGATTGAAATTGTTTCCTATCAATAAAATAATTTTAAAAAATGTCAGAAACTGTTTTAAAAATTATAATGGGTTGAAATTGCAAACATTATAGGCAAAAAACTTGTTAAGTAGTCAACTTCCAGTTTCGATTTCAACGCTGTAATAATATTTTAAACACCTGTAACTTTTTTTCTAATTATTGCACTGACAAAACAAAGGCAGATTTAGAAAGATAATTGTTTGAATTTTAAAAATATCAAATAAAAAGAAAATGTGATTTTTGACCGAAAATGACATTTTCTACGTAGTCGGATACCTTAAAAATTCTTTATTACAGCTTCACCGCAAACGTGGCACCTACAGAAAAAAAAGAACTGAAGAAGAGCATCGAGAATTCAATCGGGATTGGACGGAGTCGTTCAATTTCATATGCAGCTCAGATGGCTTTCCGACTTGTCTCATTTTGACACGAAAAACTCGCACAAAATAAGAAATCAAATTCAGAGTGACACTTCACTACAAAAAATAAACAGTTTTCTAGTAAATATCCAGCCGGCGAAGAACGAAAAGAAGTTGTCGACGAGCTCCAAAAACAAAATCAGCAATCAAGTTCCATGTTAAGTAACTGGACGCAATATACAAGTAATGTTAATCTGGAAAGCTTCGCAGCATCACTAGAAATTGCAAAAAAGGCAAACCATTCACAGATTGTTAGTATGTCAAAGATTGCTTCGTACGTGCATCTAAAGAACTATTTCGTAATTTAAAAAACAAGCCAGAAAAAAAAATCAAAGATTTGCCTCTATCTGCTAAAACAATACAAGATAGAATAGCTGAAATTTCATCAATTGTAACATATTTGCAGGTGGTGGAAAATATACATCTTTTTTCTGCCTCATCACTTGCTATAGATGAGTCTTGCGACAAAAAGACATGGCACAAATTATCCTTTTTTTCAGGTACATGTCTTCCAAAGGTCCAAAAGAAGACATTCTAGGATTGCTACCGCTCTCGACACAAACTACAGGGGCAAATAAAGCGAATGCAGTGCAAAAATACCTTGAAGAGAATAAGATCGATGTAATTAAAATAATTTCAATAGCAATTGAGATGAAGCCAGAAGTATGACAGGAAGAAATAAAGGGACAAAAACGATTCTTCAGAGCAAAAAAAAAAAAAAAAAACCACGAAATTCTTACGTTTTAGTGCATAATACACCTAGAAGCGCTTTGTGCTCAAACGTTTTCGGCCGAAATAGTTGAGGTTCTGAATTTGGTAATCAAGATTGTTAAAAACTGCTTGTCAGAAACACTCTAACACCGTCAGTTTAAAGAATTCTGAAACAAAATGGTTAATATATATAATGGTTAAAAAATATTCCCCGATCTCCTTCTTCACAATAAAGTGCGATGGCTTTCCAAGGGTAAGGTGTTGAAATGTTTTGCTTTGTGCTTGAATGGAATAAATACATTCCTCAATGAAAAATGCATTAATCACCCTGAATTAGAGAACGATAAATGGTCCCAAAACTTTTACTTTATAGTGGATATCACAGCAAAATTCAATGAACTGAATCTAAGGCTGCAAGGAAAGGGAAACCCAGCCTATGTTTTGGTAGAATTGATTTGTTTCGAAGAAAAATTAATTCTTTTTGCAGAAGATATTCTCAGAGCATTAAATTAGTTCATTTTTAATTTCTAAAGCAATATCGCGATAAATCCATTGCAATTGTTAATACAAATTACTTCAACACAGTTATAAAAAATTGAAGATGAATTTTCTGACAGAGATTTGAGAAATTTAAAACCAACAAAACCACTCTGGCATTCATATAAAATCCTCTCAACACAAATAACAACAAAATCCACATCGAGCCCTTTGGTATTGATATTTGATCTCTAGAAATGCAATTGATAGGTTTAAAAAGTAGACCTTTGTGGAGTGGAAAACTTACAGAGTTGGAAAGCAAGTTGGAAGAGTTGGAGTTCCAAAAATGTATGTACATAACGCAACAAAAGTTGACAGCTTTAAAAGAAATGCCGCGAGTTGAGGCACTTATATTAGAATCAAGGAAGTCTTTCAGATTGCTACACTGAGGTGAAGAATTTGGCATTTAGAATGCTGACTATCTTCGGATTGATATATATTCGTGCGAGCAAGGGTTTTCTGCCTGAATATAATTTAAAGTAAAGTAAAAGAAGCCTAATAAATGAAAATTTAGAGTCATGTTTGAAACTTAAAACAACCTTATGAGTCAAATTTATCTAAACTTTCTAAAACCATGTAAAGCCAACACTTCCATTAAATTTGTTTACTCAAATGTATGTTATTGTTTTTTTTTATTTTTTAGTACAGGTTACATTGTTTAGTAAAGTTTAAATTTTCTACTTGAATAACCATGAAAAGCCATCGCTCCAATTGAATTTGTTTGCTTAATTGTTTGTTAGTCAAGTACAAGTTAGTGTTGTAAATAAATGTTTAATTGTTTTAATTTTTTACTTAAATAATAAGTTATTATCTAATAATGCCATATATATAAATTATCGAATTTGTTGTGGAAAACACTACTTATGTATGAATAAATAGATATTTTTTCTTATGAATAAATAGATTAGTTTTTTTTAATCAAAAAACTTTATTTATGCGAGTGCTATTTATGGTTGTCAAGAAAACAATTTGTAGCTCTTTAAAAACTTTGAAAATTAGTAAATTGTAATTTTTGGATCTTCCGACTCAAAAGGTTGCCGACCCCTGACCTAGACAAACAATTCGTGCAAGAAAATGCAAGCACATACCCCATTTACTAAATGTAATGTGTGTGTGCATAGTGATATTTGAATAACAAATTAAAACTTTTAACACGAAAATAAAAATGTCAACAACTCTTACCACATACAACTCAAGACTTTTTTTTACAAACTGAATATTCCATCTCCTTATCTATTGCCATTGAAAGTTCCAGAACTTTCCATAATTAAAATTACAGTTAATTTTTATAAATAAAAGCACGCGCGCGCGAGCATTAATGTAAAGCATTAATAAAAGCATTAATATAAAGCACGAGAGAAATAAAGAATTACAATTTTTAACACGCTGGGATGAATGGTTAAATCATTACAATAAATAAATAATAAATATTACCATTTGTTACATCCTCCCCCTCTGGTCCCGACGTGGAACCAGGAGTCCGTGGGACCTTTGGTGGACGGCCACGTTTACGAAGAGGAATAAGGGGTTTTACTTTTTCATTATTACAAGGAGTTAAAGCAGAGGTGTGGTAATCACCAAGAGGTTCCCCCAGATTATCAAGACTAGCAATCTCGTAAGATGATGGTGATCTTTGTGTTAAATCACGTAGGGACCGTCTCTGCGTGGCATTAGTTTTGCACTTCTTCCTTGAGCAGCGCTGCTCAGCGGATGTGATGCTACAAAGACATGTTCTCCAGGTTGATATGTTAGAGCAGCTTTTCTCTTTTTATCAGCGTAAAACTTCCTACTATCCTGTTGCTCTTCAACCACCTCTCTAATCTGAGCGGAAAACTTAGCAAATTTCTTGAGATAGGGAGTTATCTCTGGCACAAAATTATCGTTCTGGATGACGACTCGGATATCATTAACAACTTCACTTGGAGTGCGTAACTCTCTACCAAAATTCAGAAAGGCTGCCGTCTGTCCTGTCGTTTCGCATTTGGCTGTGTTGAGAGCAAAGCGGATGAAGGGTAGCTTCTCTGACCAACAATCATGCTTGTCTTGGACGAGAATTTCCAGCCGTGGTTTCAGATCCCTATTCTTTCATTCAACTGGCTTAGCTTGTGGATGGTATACATGGATCAGGGATTGATGTATGTTTAATAGGTAGCATATTTGTTGCATCACTGCTGACACAAACTGGGTTCCATTGTTACTGATAAGGCGGCGAGGAATGCCATACCTCAGTAGAACCTCTTCAATCAAGGTAATGGCACATTCTTTAGCTGTGGCATTGGGTAGCGCAAACAGTTCGACCCACTTGGTGGTACAATCCTCAATGATGAGGATCCATCTTTTACCATCTTTACTCTCAGGTAGGGGCCCGAAGAGATCAATGGCCAAGGTTTCAAAACGTTGGGCTGGCACAGGTGTCTGTAATAGCCCGGAAGGCTTCTGATTTGAAGCTTTGTATTTAATGCAGTCAGGACAGTTCTTTACAGGAGACATTCTGTATGGGGGTACAGAGATAGGAGGACTATTTCCCGTGTTAATGTGGTGCTCCAAGATATTTGTTGCTTTTCCCCCTGGTTCGAAGACATTTTGGAAGGATTCCAACAGGAGGTTAAGTTTCTCCTTCTGGGCAGAGGTCAAACTTTCAACTCCCCCTTCTCTTAATTGGCAGGTGTTTCTGGACATCTTTTCAACTATGGACGGGGGTTCAATTCTTCACCAAATGGATACTTGTGGGTAGGATTGTCCCAGAAGTACCAACAAGTATTCTTCACATCTAGAACGAAACCAGCAGAACTAAGGAAATCTGTTCCTAGAAGTGTTCTATTTCCCTTTGCCTTTAGGAGAATTATGAATTTGGTCAAGACTGTGATCTCCCCTCAATTTCTACCATTACTTGGGTTGTGAGGGCCTCACTTGTGGTCTGTTGACCCTCTGCTAAGCTCATTGCTAATGTGATTTCCTGGAAAAGGAGTCCCTTATCCTTAAATATCTGGAATATCCTTTCCCCAGCAATTGAATGTGAAGATGTTATGCCTGCACATACACGTCCCTTTATTCCACAGAAAGTTATGTCGATTAGGGTCAATCGAGGGCTTCTGGTCTGAGTTGTGTAAGCATTGATGTGATTGGTTGCTACGCCTGTTCTTTGTGAGGCGTTGAGGTTGCAGGTGGGGCACCTAGATTTTATCACTCCTTGTTTCCCACAGCCACAGCATCTGAGAGGGAATCTCTCATTTGGTACCTGATGGGAATATTCTCTTTTGGGAGGGTGTTCAGGTTTCCTGAATGATACCTGTCTTCCATCATCTACGGTTTCACTTGCTTTCACGTGTCTCCTAGGTCCACTGGGTAGGGAGCGTCGGATGTTGTCAAAAGCTTCCAGCTTATCTGCTAACATTTCTGGGGAGATAAGTTCTTTCCAGATATCCAGGTAATGTTCCTTACACTCTGGAGAGCATTTCTTTTTCATTTGATCGGCAATCATCAAATTCTTCAATCTGTCAAGGGAATCAATTTTAAGCTCATTGAGCCAACCTTCAAAATATGCTCGGATTTCAAAATAATAATCCTTCCACGTCCCATTTGGGCTTTTTCTGTGACGTGAAAACAGCTCCCGGAATTTTTCTGCTGTTAATTTGAACCGTTGCAGAAGCATTCCTCGAATGTGGGAGTAATCCCTGCATTTCTCTTCAGGCTCACGGGAAATGAGGGAGGTTACATCACTAGGTAGGGCACCAATTAGATAGGGTACCCATAGATCCTCACCAAGATCTAAAAGCTTCATTTGCCGTTCGAATAAGGTGAGAAACAGGTCCATGTTATGAACTTCAGGATTGAATGTTGGTAGCAATTTTTTAAATTCAATTTTTGTTTGGGGTAGGGTTTGGAGACCTACGACTCTTTGAGTCTCATTTTGCAGTCGTATTTTCTACAGCTCAAACTCACGCAGTGTTTGCTATTTTTGTTTGTTTTCCTCGTCTATCCTATTTGATACGATTCCCTCAAAGATACATTTCACAAATTCAGGGTCTTCCTTATAAGCATCATTTGTTAACATTTTTGTCCTTAATTTAATGATTTTTATCTCTTCCCCATTCGACTCACATTCACCTAACTCAATAGCAAGCTTAATGAGATCAGCTTTTTTCCCTTTTCCCAGAAATGACATGACTGAGAAATTTAAGAGTTGCAAATAAATAAAATAAATAACTAAGGTCCAGTCCTTATTGTCCACCAAAGCTCTTACAGATATGGGAATACACTTTAAAATATGGCTAGCTTTAAAATCTCATAAATTATTATGCACTTCAAGATACAATTAAAATAGGTAAATAAATTAATAGCATATTCAAAATACCAACAAGGAACATTAATTCAAATAATAAAATATGTTAGTTCTGTTAATGAACAGC